>CAESWR010002560.1:172021-205867 GCA_903171835.1 Mullus surmuletus | reverse complement strand
CACACACACACACACACACACACACACACACACACACACACACACAGACAGACATTCACCCAGAGAACAATTCCTGCGTTCCCTTTGACAAAAGGCAAAGCAGAAATGCGGCTCGGCCAAAGTAAACTGTTCTTTGTTATTCCTGTGACCTTTAATATGATTGCACGGCCCTGTTCACAAAGGGCAGAATCCACAAGCTGAAGATTACATGTCACTCATTATTTCAAATATGGACATGGAACATAAAAAACAGGCCTTGCAGATATTAAAGTATTTGCTGATATATAGAATTTGTTGCTTTTACATTGCTCTCCGAGAAAAACCTTTTACACTTTCAATAGTTGATTGATTGTGTCTACTGGAAACGTTCTGATATGAGCGGGAATGTAGAAGAAAGGAATGAAGGAGTTACAAACTGGGAATTGGGACGGACCAAGTATGACGACCAGGAATGTCGCCACGGTCAGTGCAAGTTGGCTGCATAAGGTGACTGGCAGCTAAAACACCAGGATTTGATCAATTATGTGTATTAGATTCAATTTCATTTTCCTGGGATGTCATATTAACCCCCCCCCCCCACCACCAAGTATGGCTCTAAAAGCTGTCATCTGCCCGTCAGGCTGAAAGGAATGCAGTTTCCGTTTGAGGGGAATTGCATTGGCAACTGACCCAGGGATTTATCCCACCAGTGCAGTTGATGCGAGGAGCTATCTGGTGTGCGGCAGCTGGCTCAATGGTCCTCGCTGGCCAATCTAGCAGCAGAGAAGCACCTGAGCAGTCGCTGACGAGGGATTTACCAGAGGCGAGACTAAGATCAATTGCTTCTTCCTCACCAGGAAAAATACTTTCAGTCCATCTTGTCTGATTTTGTAGAATATCTTAGGGAAGGAAATGCAAATCTACTGGGCCCTATCTTCTTTGACAATTTAGATCCAATCACTCCCTATTTGAGGCGCACCTACATCCACTCTGCTGCTCAGTGAAAATGGGGACAACACATATTTCAGCTTGTCGCCGTGGCCTCGGGGCCAAGGGCATATGCACATGGGGCTCGTTACATCGGAAATGTCGAAGAGATTGCTGTGCTCCCTTCAACCCCTTATCAAATCAGAAACATTTTACCCAGCGAAGATTATGAGAACTCTCAAATGTGCATCACAAACCTCAGAATCTATCATGAGATGCTCCAAATAGATTATATGAAGCATGGTGAAAGCTGGATGAAATCAAGCACATCAAAATTCTGCATTCATGACAAGAAATAATCTCCCAAAGCCATATTGCATATCTATGAGGGAACAAATAGACATCCCGAGTGAGTCTGCAGAGAGGGAAGTGCTGTGAATTATGCAAGGAATCCATTTTGACAATTGAACTTTTCTCATCTTTTGTCCTTCAATATGCACTGATGAAGATGCAGTAAGAAAACAGCTCTTTCTTGCAAGTCTTTTTTTTTTATGCTGACTGGGCTGCCCACTTCCCACAATTAACTTCATTTCATGACAGTTACACTGACCAGAATCAGTGACACGCATTGAAGTAGAGAGAAGTATCCCTTAATCATGTCATGCCACCGTTTGGCCTCTGCTCAAGACGTTGTCACAGTGTGGGGAGAGACAATATGAGCAGCAGGATGGCATAGAAACATGATTTGACCCGGATCACTTACAGTTCCCCCGACACGAGCCCTCATCGCCTCACCGCTCCAGTAGTATCTCCATCGATGAAAGGATGAAACTGTTATTGCACATGATGGCATACAGTCCTATTATTGGTCGCAGCAAATGCTTACCTTCTCCGCTGCAATTCTTTCGGCCTGTGAGCAGATTTCCGTGCATTTGTGCATCTACACTTGAGATCCTGGCTGAGAGCCGAGCAGCTGAGAATCAAACGCTGAGTGGTGGAGCGAGGCAGCACATCTCATCTGTGCTCCTCACATGTCATGGAAATGCTCGCACTGAACATTGGGTCGTTTTTCACCTTGTGGCCACAGTGCACATGCACAAGGGGGGCCGGGGGATTTCTGTGTGCAGACTGTCATTGTGTTGAATGGTCGATTCAAACACCAACGAGGTCAGCCATTTTGTAAGTAATAATATATAACTGCCTGTTGCTGTTTAAACTTTATTTACTGCTGATTGGAGACCATGTTTCACTTCCTGCCATACTTAGGAATTGTGCCAACAGTATATTCAGCTCAACTGGCCTTAAACTTGCAGCAGCCCTCCTGAGCTGCCTGGAGGACGCGTACAGCTCTTGGATGGACACGGCTTTATTGTCACTATCCTTTTTGTTTAAGTCCTCCAGCAGAAATCTTGAAATCATTTTCTCCTTCCACTGCAAGAAACATGGTCGTTTCTAAGTGGTTCGGCTACCTGAATGCTTCACTTGTTCATTCCAATGGTATATTGCTGCAATTAACATTTCATCAATGAGAGAAAAGGTCGACTTTTGTGTGAAAAATCCATTAACTTTGAACTTCCCTCCATCATCCCCTGCGTGATGGATAATTTGTACAAAAAATACCAGCATTCCAAAATTCCATGTAGTTTGCTGATAAATTCAAAATTCAAAATGCAACTGTTGATAATTTGTTTGACAGATGTGTTGTACTGGTGTGAGGTAATTTGACAGTAAATTTTGACAGGATCAGTTGTGTGATTTAATTCTGAAAAAATCAAATGTCAAGTAGACTTCATCACATACTTATTCTATCTGCAAGAGCTAGAAACGGAGAAGCCACCCCCTCCCGTCTGTTTTTCTCTCGCTGTCGTCTTCATTTCCTTCATTTCCATTTTGTCTGCCGGCTGCTTAGGTGAATCAGCAGTAAGTGCCAAAGAATTGACACGATAAACAAACCTTAAAGACGAGTGCACACACACTGACACCAGCATTCACGTCTGTGCGTGGACGTTCGCAAGCAAAATCAACTGTTAGTGTGTTTCCTTTGCAGTGAGCCCATTTGGGAACATGGATGCTCGGGCTCTCCAGTCTCCCAGGTTTAACAGCTAGAATGGCTCTGCACTATAGACTGATGCGTGACAGGGCACGGCGTAGGAATCGCAAGGCAACAGGAGAGAAAAAAGAGTCTGAGCTGGTTAGTCAGACAAATGAAATGGCCCCGGGCAGCTTTAAATCTCCACCATTACAGAGCGTCCCCGACGCTGCGGCTGAAGACAACACTATCTAGCCCACAGATCAGTGTTACACACCAGAGGGGCGACAAAGCTGTTTTGCAAGTTCCAAGTAAGTCTCAATTCTGTGTCCTCAAGCCCTGAGTCAAGGATGACAAGGTCAGATCAATTCCAAAGTCCTAAACTTTCGAGTCCTTTTAAAAACAGACTAACCATACAAGCTATTTTAATTTTAATTTAAATCTGTATTTATTTATCGAAACAAATTTTGAGCAAACTGCAATCAAACAAGAGGTAGTTCTGACATTGAACTTCCAAATTGTAATAACCAGTACAACAAAAATATTGTTACTTCTAAAGCCGTCCTTCACAGTTTAAACGTTTGTCATAACTAGTGCAAACACACAACCACCACAGAGTGCTGAGTGTCCGCCTGCATGTTTCATACTGCAGTTCTTCTCATGTTGACCACCTCATTGTTTTTCAACCCAATCCAAACTATCTTTGTCACAATTTGTGAGAAGTGCTGCTGTTTCCCAGAAGCATCGTTTACTTCTCCGGCACTTTGAATGGCTGCTGGTGGATTGAACTTGTGGTTGAACAACCACATTTAGTTTTGTCGCCCTCCGTGGCTGGTTTGTGTGCTCCTATCTTGCTCGTTCTGTTTCAGCGTTTCCTCTATAGGTGACTGTGCACGGTTTCCAGTAGGCAGAGAGGAAGAGCTTCAATTGAAGTTAAGACATGTTTTCTTTCTTCACATCCAGGCTAACTGGGATGAATATTCCAGCACCCATCATCAGCAACAAAAACTGGCTACGGCTGCATTTTGTGACTGAGAGCAACCACCGCCACAAAGGCTTCAGGGCTCAGTATCAAGGTAAGACGTGATTACTTCATTTGCACATTGTGAGAGGGACCCCTGCTTGAACAAAAAGGGCTCATCGTGGGGGAAAACACACTGTAATTACAAAACATGTTTTTGATCTTTGCTAACTGAATATTAAACAGTTTGATTAATACCCCCTCTGTAGAGGGCACACCAGCCTTTTCTGCTTCAAACCATTGACTTCAAAGGGCCCTGCTAATCAAATATTTGAGAGATAAATACTGTATATACTTTCCCCTTATAAAAACTCGGCTCTGGCAGCTCAATAATCCATTATCCTGACATTGTTCTCTGGCATGACTTTAAAGTCAGTGTATGTGCTGTATATAGCACCGCACGCAGCCTCCCAGCCTGGCTCCCAGCCAGGAAGCAACTTGGCCCCAAACGGCCTCACAAAAACTTCCAGTTTCCTGCATGAGGAGCAGGTCGCAATAAATTGTTGTGCTGTGGACACACAATTATAAGGCTTTTGTCTATTTTAGTTTTTTTGGAAAGAGCATGCATCTTTTAAAAGCAAACATAAGCACTGCGAGGTCTCTGTAATCTGATGTGGTCACCTGATTAACTGCTCCTCCTCACTGAAATCAGCTGACTGACTTGCAGTCGTGTCCAGAGAGCCTTTATCAATTCAGACTTATTGAGCTTGATGCATCATTCATTGCTTTTGCTTTTCTGTTGGTAATTCGACATCGTGACAGCTGCTTGCATCACCTGGCTTTTGTGTGTACCCAGCCCCCCCCGGCCCCCCCGGCCCCCCCACCGCACTCGCTGCATTTAATTGGTCCTACAATATTTAGCATTGCAGTCTTTGTGCTGCTCTTTGATTCGGCGTGCTGTTTTCACCCATAAGCTGTATGCACTAAATCTGCTCTGACCAATCAATTCACATCTACGGTTTAATAAGCCGGACTCGTACTGTAGACAAACTGACAAACATAAAAAATCCACTTTAGGTTTTATAGAATGACTATTAAAACCTTGAGGATCGGATTCATGTCTTTGAGAAATGGAAGCCCACGAAGTAGCAATTACATTTTGATGTTCTTCATTGGAGTCCGTGTTTGCCAGAGAAAGAAACACCTGTACTGTATCTTCTCACATCTAATACTGTAACTTCTTTATCTAATGAACTTTCTCTATTGCTCTCGACCAGTGAAAAGCTCTGGAGAGCTTAAATCCAGAGGCGTAAAATTATTACCAGGAAAGGACAACACTAACAAACTGTCTTTGAGTAAGTCTTTTATTTTTCTTATGCAACTGTTTTCATTGTTTGAATTTTTTGTTGATGTAGGACTTTGCGTTCTGGGTCTTTGTTTCTTTCTTGTCTCCTTTTTGCTGCATCATTTGGTGAAGGAACAAAGCTACAGTACTAGATTTTGCAGAAGTGCAGTCTCTTTTTCTTTCTGATGACCTATTACATCGATCGCCCTTGGACCAGTGTCCCCGTCAGAGCATAACGCTGCCATGTTCAGCCTCTTCGTGCATTTTGCAGGAAACTGCTCTAATTGATCAGTTTGGGTTGGACAAAGCGCCCTCTGTCTCACTCTGTTCATCACTTAAGCAGTACATGCGATTGACTTACGTTCACACACTGTGTGATCTACACACAGCAGAAGTCAAGGTTGAGTGACCGCTCACTTGTCAGATGATTTGTGTACACTTCAGACGGGAGTGACTGCATTCTAATTGCTTGAGGAGCTCTGTCATTAACATAAATCTGGAGCACAATTCCCTTTAACTTCACAGTGTGCTAAACACTTCAACGATAACAGGTTGTGATCTTTATTGCCTTGTGTGTCATGGAATCAGCATTCCATGGAGACATGAATTATGCAGAGGGCTGTAATGTTTCTTGCACGAGACAAAACCGTATATCATTTAAAAGACTATGAAGAGATACTTCATATGCTTTGTGGATTCATTGCCTATAATTGAACCCATAACTGTATTATAACTCGCAACAGTTAACTTCAAAGCTAATGAACTTCTTGAAAGGGAAAAAAAGTCAAGGAATAACATGCTGGTAGAGCTTGTAATGTTCAAACAGAAGGTTCTTTGTGTGTGTGTGTGTGTGTGTGTGTGTGTGTGTATGTGTGTCTGTGTGTGTGTGTGGCGGGCGGGGGTGGGGGGGTGTTATTGCAAGTTTTTGCCACGAAGCTTAGTAATAATTGCTGTACTACATATTTCATGAATTTAATTTCCAAAGCATGCAGCCTTTGATTCTCAGATGGTAATATGAGCTGGAGATGAGCTTGTCTGAGAGACGCCCTGAAGAATGAGTCTGCTGGCCTGGCTTTACTTCCTAGCAGAGTGAAAGCTGCTCCGTGCACAGCCCTCTCCGTGACTTTTTATCCTGACTCCTTCAGCTGCCATCATGTTCAGGGATTCTCATGGAGCCATTATATTGATAGTTGAAGGTTGTTTAATCCTCTTGGTCTCCGCGATACGCCCCTCAATTTTGTCTAACTCAGGTGTGATAGTTGCGTTTACCCTTATTCCAATAGTATTCCAATAGCACTTCAATGTCTTTAACATTTTAAGATGTCCAACACAAAAACATCTTTGCTAACAAAGTCCAGAGCATCCAAAGTGGTGATCCTGATTTGGGTCGTTTGACAGTTGAAGTTTCTGTCTCGCCACATTCTTGGTCCATCTCTTTCTCACTCAGTGAATGAAGGAGGAGTCAAACAGGTGTCTAATTACTGCCCCGACCCGGGGGAGCCAGAGAATGGCAAGAGGATTGGCTCCGACTTCAGGTGAGTCCGTTCCCACGCAGCTCGACTTATTGAGCTTTTGTACCGATTACTTTCACGTTCTATTAAACAGAACCGCAAATAGTGGAAACTCTCATCACATGATGCCAACCTGCCTCAGTTTGTCTTCCTTCATATACACACACACACACACACACACGCACACACACACACACACAAACACAAACACACACACACACACACACACTCATATGTAAATATACATATTTACAGTGTCAAACACACACAACTGTTGTTACAAATATGTGTTTTAAATGCCACATCTCTAGGAATCTGTGTGCACATCTAATCACAAAAAAAACCCAAGATGCTTTTCAAAGCTGCTCAGACTCTGCATGAAACTGTTGTGTGCAGTATTTGCTTTTTCGTGATCAGAGCAGTGTGTGGCAGCCGGGCATAAAAGGAAAGAATATTTTCTCACTTTTTACTCTTTAACATAAGCTGACTTGGGTTTGATGTGCTGCACCATGAGCAGCATACACGATACTTGGAGGAAAACTTGAATTGCTTTAGAAAATCTCTAGTTAAGGCCGTCGTTGCTGAGATACTTTCCACTCTCGCGTCCCAGTGAAAATGAGGGTAAACTTCTTTGCTCACGTAAAAGAGAAGTGGACACTAACACTGCATGGTTGTAGTTACTCTGCCTCTCTTAAGATCCCGAAAATTCATTCAAACATGAACAGGTATGACTGCAATAGATTATATTTGTGAGCGGGAAAAGTGTCCTGCAACTGTGAAAAAAGACATTAGTTTGATACGTTGATGTGCTGCCGGACATAAACATGCAGTCAATAAGTGTCTAACTCGTTTATTTGTTTTTTAATAATTGATCACTTTCCAGCTGGTAACATTTTTTTGAATCTTCACAGCATCGGAGCGACTGCTCAGTTTACCTGTGACGAAGACCATGTGCTGCAGGGTTCCAAAACGATTAGCTGCCAGCGCATAGCCGAGGTCTTTGCGGCCTGGAGCGACCACAGACCCGTCTGCAAGGGTGAGGAGCGATTCTGAGGAGCTAAAAGCACTGTTTGATTAAGGCCTGGCCTCTAGAATGGAGGCTATGCAGAAAATTCATTTTTGTTAATTGTGTGTGAGCCTCTGATGCAGCACTCCACTTTTCTATCCCACAATGCTCGCCTGTTTTTCTGTTTCATAACACCTGGAGCACCTTTTATAATTTGATTAATGGAAATGTAGCTAATAGTCCCCCTTCCCACTTGTGCAAACAATATATTACCTTTCTGTCAAATTACAATGCAGGAGTTATTACTCTGCCATCTGAGCATCTATTACATCAATATTTATTGTGAATTTAACATTTCTAGGTCTGACTTTTAGGTGCAGTAGTTGTAATGATTTATGCAGTACATTAATATACTGTATGATATCAAAAAAACAACAAATCATGGATATTTGTATTCTGTCTTATCTCGGTGTGTCTATCTTCATTTTGTTCTCCATAGTGAAAACCTGTGGGTCGAATCTGCAGGGACCATCTGGAACTTTTACATCCCCAAACTTCCCAATCCAATATGAAAGTAACTCCCAGTGTGTGTGGATCATCACTGCCAGTGATCCAAACAAGGTGGGTCTTCTTTTTTAGCTGTTGGTACAGAGAACACACAGCTACTGCCATCAGCGATCCTGGAGACGTCTCAATCAACGATTTGAATGGAGACACAATCCATCCAATAACAATAACAATGTGTCATTTAAGCTGCTGTTTCATCCATTTAAATCCGCAGCAAGAAGCAGTCATGTAAAGCGGTTACTTTCAAGGAGAAAATGACAGATTGATAAACCATGGAGCCATGATGGAGGCCATGCACTGTTACAGCTAATGATGCAGAATAATATTTGTTGTTCCATCATAATAAGCTCACATGACATCATTAAGGTAACAAATAGCTGACCACAAATGATTAACGTTTGCAAAAAAGTAACGCTGAGTCGTCCTTCTGCTTAATAAGTGTTATTTACAAAGGTTAGGTGGATTTACTTGTTTAATCTACTGAAGATATCCCTTGACCAGTGTAAGGGAGAGCCCACGTGTGTTTTTACAAACAAGTATAACAGTTCCTCATTAGTCATAAAATAATCACAAATGAGCAGTGTTCGGCTGCTCCCCAGATATTATTAACCTCCATTCCTGCCGTGTCGAGCACTCGTCCAAGCGTTCCCTCCCTGCTTGCATCACTGTGCACATACCTGCTTTAGTCTAAGGGCTTCCCAAGGTGGCAAAAGGTTACATAGAATATTCATATACTGTGTTTTTGACTCGAAGTTCATCCACACTGTTCCTCATTAATGCTCATAGCTGCAGTGGACTGTGTTTCAGCTCTTACTCCACCACCAGTTTGACCGCTGCTGTTGGCAGTTGAGCCGTTGCCTTCATTCATCGGGGGCTGCAGAAATAGAGAGAAATAATGATTGAATGAGACCAGCTTCTCCCCAAAGTGAAGAGGTCAAAGCTGTTTTCCTAATGGTCATTACTGCTCTCCGCCATCAAATCTGGCTCACAATTGTTATTCTGTCCACTGAGTCACTTACACAGGGGTGTCAACACAGTTGGTTTGTTAGTATTTATTAGCAGGACAGAGCTAACACTCGTTCACAACTCACCAGGACTGGCAAGTGCTGCAGCTTTGTGCCGCCACGCATTCTCCAAGGCAAACAAGCCATTGACTTGGCATCCAGAGTTGATCCATTAGTGTTATTATGGTAATTATGCTTATGCGCTCACTGTAATGAGTCTTTTACAAATGGCTATTTTGCGGGCATTGTCCTCATCGTGGCTACCGAGATGGAAGTTACGGATAGGCAAGCGTTCATCATATATTTGTCATCAACAGATGTGACTTTTTATTCCATTTTACAACGATCCTTTATTTCACCTCAAAGCTGTGTTGGCTGAGAGAGGGTGACTTAATTGTAAAAAACAAACAAACCCAAAAACCCCCCAAAAAAACAACTGCAATTGCAGCTGGTAAAAGGTGAACATGGACATTGAAATGGTGATTCCAAATTGTCAGATCTGCCTTGAGGGATTGAATGCAAAGAGATGTTTTTGTCAGTTTCTGTGCAGCAGTCAAGGATGTTTGCCCTCCCTTTTCTTTGTCTCATACAATCAGCAGTCACAGTTTGGATGCTGGCTGAGTTTCATTTTGCCTTCCATTTTGTTCTTGATGTCATTGTTGATGTTCAGAGATAGAGTTGACATACTTCTAAAGGTACCAAAATAAACCCTCTATTGTGGAGTGTTTTGAAATAGGGGACCAGAGAAAAAGCTGTTTTTTGGACAGACACTTACAGAATACTCCGATGTCTTTCTTTATGTTGGCTTGCCTCTCACAGTTTAGGCGCCTCATGATTTCTAAAGGTGATGTATGGAAATGTAAATCTGTTTTAATGCATCGATGTAAATGCCGCGATTGCAGACAAAACTTGAGGGTCCTCGAGAATTCTTGCTCACCTGAATGAGGGGGTTTGGCTTATGCAAATGAGCACCATGAATAAGATCATCTCGCAGGAGAGCAGCGCTGGGAGCTAGATTGTGTCGGACCAATTGGCTGCAATATATATGTACATATTTATGTATATTGTATGAGTGTGCCTTAAAGGGGTAGTCTCCAAATATTGCTAATTTTTCATACAAACTGCTGCACTGCATCTTAATACTTATAAAGGGTTCAAGGATTAAATAAAAGCATCTTATGTTATTTTGCAGGTTATTCAGATCAACTTTGAGGAGTTTGACTTGGAGATCGGCTATGATTCACTTACGATCGGAGATGGAGGGGAAGTAGGCGATTCTAAAACAATAATTCAAGTGTAAGTATTACGTGATGCTGTGATTTGTGTAAATACATAAGAAATATAGATTGTCATAGACTGTCATGCTCTTGAATTGCGAATCTCTTTCTGTGACCTCTGAAGCAAAGTGACTTTGTTTTTGTTGCTCTGTCTGCAGACTTACCGGCAGCTTTGTTCCTGACCTGATTGTCAGCATGTCCCATCAGATGTGGCTTCATCTCCAGTCTGATGAGAGTGTGGGCTCGATCGGCTTCAAGATAAACTACAAAGGTACGTGGACGTCAGGGCTGAGGCCACTGTCTGTGTTCATGTCTGCCTTCTGACTGTCTCCATCAGCCCAGCAATAAGGCAATTTTCCTGTCTGCCATCTCTGTGTCTGGCAATCTCCCCCTGAACACCGGAAAAAACCCCTCAGTTCACCTGTACCTTTAGAGATAATTTTGAAGAAAGATTGTAAAAGTGGTGTACCTCGCTCGACTTAATCCTCCACTTTCCTCCCCATCTCCATTTCTGTCTCTCCTCCCCTCACTCACAGAAATTGACAAAGAGAGCTGCGGTGACCCTGGGACACCTCTGTACGGCTACCAGGAGGGAAGTGGCTTTTTAAATGGCGATGTCCTGCGCTTTGAGTGCCAGTTTGGATTCGAGCTCATCGGCGAGCGGATGATAACCTGCCAGAACAACAATCAGTGGTCTGCTAATATCCCCATCTGCATATGTGAGTCCAGATCATAGCTTTTTGTTTTTTTTCTCCGTGTCAGCAAATGAAGCAATTACTTCTGTGCTTCACATGTTCACAGTGACACGAAGCTTTGGGAGGGTTAGTGACGGTGTTGTTCAATGAGCATGTGGTGGATGGTGTGCAGAGTGCAGAGAGCAGCGTGCGTGATATGAAATGGGAAATTGATGGATGCATGTGGTTGCCTTCCTCTGCCGGGGTTAATTTGAAAGGGAGGGAGCCAGGGTACACGCAGTTAGCTTAGAAAAACTCTATTTGCTGCAACCAACCTCATTTCCATGACAAAAAACCCCGGTGCTATGTTTTCTCTAACTTAACGGTGTCCACTGGGACGGTGTAAGGAATAATGTAGTATTTGTGTGTACTTCCATCCCACTTAGTCTCATGTCCCTCCCACTACTCAGCACCTGTGGGAGCAGAGCTTTCTCCTCAGTTAGTCATACAGCGCTGACATGGTTCTGTTTTGATTTGATCTTGTCAGGGCAGAATCCACGCTGTGAATTGTCATGTGACTCCACAGTGTCACTGCACAGCAAATTGCTTCACCTGGGATTTTTCACGTTTTTTTCATGTACTCTTTGTCTTGTGTCTTTTTCCCCATAGTCCCTTGTTTTTCCAATTTCACCGCTCCCATGGGGACGGTGCTGTCTCCCGACTATCCGGAAGGCTATGGGAACAACCTCAACTGTGTGTGGTTAATCATCTCGGAGCCCGGCTCTAGAATCCACCTCGCCTTCAACGACTTTGACCTGGAGCCGCCCTATGACTTCCTCACCATCAAGGACGGGGACCAATCAGGTGCCACGATACTGGGACGTTTCTCAGGAGCCGAAGTTCCCTCCCACCTGACGTCCAACAGTAACGTGCTGCAGCTGGAGTTCCAGGCTGATCACTCCATGTCTGGGCGAGGATTCAACATCACCTACAGCAGTGAGTGACTGTTTGCTCAAACTGATAACCAACGAAGAAGAAATGACAGCAAAGAGCAATGTTCTCAAGTTGTTGTTTTTTCTTGAGGAAATCTCATCACATCTCATAAAAATGTGCACTTGGACTGAAAGTTGAGGAGACTATGACGTCAAGGTCATCTCAAAATACATTCCTTTTGACCATGACTCAATTATTAGTTCCTGATATCAGATGACATTTCCCACTAATGTAAACTTGGGAAAATTGCAAGTTATTCCATTTTATGTTCAATTTTATAGATTTTATCTCTGATCTTGGAAAGGTGTCCTTCTGGACGTGACCAACCTGGAAACCGCAGTGATTGTCAGTGCCATGAAAACCAGCAAATGCTTTTTTCTTTCTTTAAGTCCTGTGAGGTTACTACATCTAATACTAAGTCTGGCTAGACATGGATTTAAAGAGAGAAAGTGACATCTGTAGTTAATCATAAAGGGGATTAGGAACTTGAGAACCACCCTGAACTGGTGAGAATGTGCATGTTTTCAGTCGGAAACATCCTGGTCTGGGAGAAAAAATCTAAAGTAATTGGCCATTCAAGGTTTTAGCAGAAAATATTGCACCTCAAGGGAAGCTTAAGTGCCGGAGCACAACAAAAAGCAGCACGCTGTGCTCAACTCCTGTGCCTCATTGCCTAATACAATGACACTTTTTTATACTCCTGGCAAAGGGACAACAAGCTATTAAGAGCGAGGCTATTGTCAGCCTCAGGTGCACAGAATAGGCCTCCGTTTGGGTTTCCCCCTCCTCCAGACAGCTACATCTATTTCCCTTATCTCGTTAGTCTTCAAAGACCCCATTTCTCATTCACACAAGAGTGTTAGTCTTAAGATCTTGTTCTCTTTCTTCTCATTACAAGCTTTCGGGCGTAATGAGTGCCCCGACCCTGGCATACCGCTGAATGCCAGGCGCTTTGGGGACAGTTTCCAGCTGGGGAGCTCCATCTCTGTGGTCTGTGAGGAAGGCTTCATCAAGACGCAGGGTGCTGACACCATCACTTGCCATCTGGAGGAAGGCAAGGTGATGTGGAGTGGGCTCATACCCAAATGTGAAGGTACTGAAATCGAATATTAATTATGTGTCCTCTGTTGATTTTGGAGCAGAATTTTTATCGAAACTAAGTGTGCAAGACAGAGTCCAGCCAGAGTGGCCCCGCATCGATTTACAGCGTTCTTTCAGGGTTGTTTGGTGACTCATTGGTGTTTGATGTTGGCACAAACCGATCACTGAGCTGTGTCGTTTGTAAAGCAGTGCTTTGGCACATTTGCTCTGCTGTTGACATCTCCCTATTTTTATTCTTTCTGCCAATCTCCACTATTCGATCTGTGTGTGTGTTTAATTTTTATCTTCACCCTTCTTGCACCTTCCTCCATGCCTCCCACGCCTCTGCTCCTCCAGCTCCCTGTGGGGGCCACTACTCAGGGCCGTCTGGGGTCATCCTCTCCCCGGGGTGGCCCGGCTACTACAAAGACTCTCTGAGTTGCGAGTGGGTGATTGAGGCTGAGCTGGGACGCTCCATCAAGATCAGCTTTGACAGGTGTGTGTGACAGCGCTGCAGCAGCTCAGCCGTGGAAGCAAACACACACACTCACACACAAGTCTGTGTCCAGTTGTTTATTCCTTGTGTAACATATGGAACTTGAAACACTGTGATGTTAATGGACGATGAAAACACAAGTGCAAAATTACTCATTTCCTGCATCCAAAACAAGCCAAATGTTTTGATTATTGTCAAACCGTTGAAAGCGTGATACATATTCTGCATGTAGTAAAACTGCCTTTGGGACGTATCAAGGCTCAGAAACTCTTATTTGCAGGCAGATTAAATTCTTGAATGTTTTTGTGGGTACTTTCCCCTATTTTTCTTTCTTGCAAACTTCCTCTAGTAATGTTATTTTCTTGGACTGTTCTATGATATAATGTTATATTCTTGGACTTGGACTGCACAGCTGTTTTTATATCCACCCACAGATTAATTTATGCATGAAAAGTAACTATGCTTTAATTTTGGTGGATTTTTGTATATTCCATATCTTAGAGAATCTGTGTACCTCTTCACAATCAGGATAGAATATTTTTTGCCCTATTAATCCACAGTAGGGAGACAGCGGCTGATACACTGAACGCTGTCCTCTGGCCTTGGAAGCCTCTTAGTGAAGAGACACAGATGTGGACCGAGTTTCCAAAAATGTTGAGAGCCTTAAGTATTTTTTTTTTGTAGCTCCTGCTCACTTCTTAACTCTTGCTCACTTCCTCAGAGAGGTACAATTAAATGAGGGATGAAAAAGGCTGCTTTGAACTAAACATTTCTCAACATTTAAAGCCAAACTATGTCATCGTTATGTTGATATCATGACTTTCGTGCTCATATACGCTGGTGTGAGACAGCCTCCACTCGACTTCTGTTTTTTGTGAAATGAGCGAGCATTTGTTGTCCTTGGTTAACGTTTAGGTGAGAGGATTTGAATATGCATTATTGATGCAGTTTTTTGAGGCGATATAATTGAAGCGAAATGCGTCCTTTTTTAAACATTGAGATTAAGAGCATATATCCGTCTTCAGGCTGTCTTAAAGTGCTTTTGTCACAAGATCAATTGTGATATCGGAACTTCTTTCCAGTGCCGTTTGTTAGACGAAGCAGAGGCCCCAAAGCTGACCACAGATCTTTTAGCTTTTCAAGGTCACCGATACGAGACCTGGATTTTCTCTCCTCATTTGTCTCCTCGATATTTGTATGTTTTCTCTGTGGTTAAATGGCTGAAAAAGGGCTTCAGTCGTCCTCATCTGTCAAACTAGTGTTGTTTAAAAAAAAAAAAAAGTAATTGATTATTGTGTCCTTCTTTGTCTTCTCCCGTCATTTCAAAGGTTCCAAACCGAGCTCAGCTATGATTTCCTGGAAGTGCATGACGGCCCCAACTTGCTCTCGCCTCTGATCGGCTCCTTCAATGGAACCCAGGTCCCTCAGTTCCTGTTCAGTAGCAGTAACTTCTTGTATCTCCTTTTTACCACTGACAACAGTAGATCAAACAGTGGCTTCAAGATCTTCTATGAAGGTGAGAGAAAGTGCCTGTGCCTGCACAAGATGCTAAATGTTGAATCAAATGTTGACCGCTCAGTGTTGCAGGTATTTGCATTGTACTTCAAAAAAATGAATTCATTTGAAATAGGATTGCAATGTTAAATAGAGGGAACAGAGACAGAGGTGCTAGTGGGTGCTACAAATGTAGATGTGCCCTTCTTGTAAAGGGTTTCAGGTGGATTACTTGACAAGAGCAGTGGTTCAATCATAACAACTTGTCTGAGATTCAGCCGGACGAGGTGAACAATCCGAAGGGAGGCTATTTTTCTAAACAAGGCTTATTTCTGTGGGAAAATGTCACATTTATTTGATCATTTTACATCAGACATTCACTTTGGGTTTAGCTGTTAGAAGCTAAACAGTTTGTGTGAGAGGTTCAAGCCTGCGGGTGGCGGACGACAAAACCAATCAATTTAAACATACAGAAATAAAGACTTGACTATGAGCGCTCGGGTCTGGAGCTGCTATCGTACAGCTCGGTCTACAGAATGCTCTCTGCTTTTGCTCTTTGTCGTCAGACATCCTCAAATCTCAATCGCTGGTCGGCTTGCCAAGCATGCTCTTGGCCCTGCACTGGCCCTTGTCATGCGAAACAGGAACTCTCAAGTTAAAAAAAAAGAACAAGCCTGCGGAGGAAGGTTAACTTCAAGTGCGCACGCTGCCCAGAAAAATCTGGGTGAGGCAAGAGAACCGGTGGGCCTCCGAGTGGCATAATTGAGTTCACTGAGCCACTGACGTCTGGGGAAAATCTTTCTGTTCTCACAGAACCTTATGTAGAGAGCTTTCCTTTCCACATCATTATGCATTGAGTGGTAATGCTTCAAAGATCCAACAGGAAACTGCTGTAGGCTGATGTGATCAGCTCTCACCACTGTTCACCATCACCATCACCCCTGCCACGCAGATGTGATTGATAAAGCCGATATTGTTATTATGTCTTTATTATTGACTGAAATCATACCCAGAGTGTCTTTGTCTTATTATATTTCACTCTCAAGTGCATTTCTCTTTTGCTGATGAGGCTATCGAAAAGCAATAACAGTAAGATCATATTAGCTTTGTCCGTTGCAATTTAGGACATATCTTATTGCTGAAATGCTTTGGGGAAACCTCGCCTCGTTCATTTGTAAAATTGTTTTTGCACAAAATAGAGCTGTAGTGAATTACGCTGTAGATACACAGAGGCAGGGAAAAGTTGCATTACTCTTTGGACGTAATAGGTAAACGAGACAGAAAAAGTAGAATCAAATGATATACTTTCCTCGCGTAATCTAACCAGCGATGTAGGTTGGTGGATGAATGGAATTACTTGATTGACTTTTTCACCCACTTGGTGCAGCACAGAGGCCATCATTAGCAGTGATCGATGAAGACACTTCTTCCGTAACATGTTCCTCCAAATCCATGTGTGTCTTGTTGCTAAAAATACAAAGAATTACTCAAGGAGAGCACGGAAAGATGTCCACAGAGGCCCAGACTTGTGGATCACACATAAATAATCAGGCAGGGCTTTCAGACAGATTATTAATGTCAATGATTATAATGTATAGCTCACAAATCAGGCCCAGTAAGTCCGCCTGTAACTGTGCCTCACTGTAAACGATGGTTCTTGGCAAAACTGTCGTCTAACAAGTAACTTCTGCAGGCCGTGCAGTGCACCTCCATCTCTCCCTGTGGACTCGACTTTATTACAATGTGATGTTGGACCATTTCAGAGCTGACTACTTCTGTTTGACTTGCAGAGGGTGTTTTATATCACACGCTGTTTGTGTGTGCAGTCAGTTCAACTGTATTTTAAGTATAGTGCACATTGTGTTGTGCTGCTGCACCTTTAACTGTACCTCACGATGGGCTCATGGTCGCTGATGCTAGACAGACATCCCGCAATGAACAGGATGCCGTTTACTGACAAAGGTCCTTGACTCAGTCAATCACCTGAAACTCCTGCAGCACCAGAAATTGGACTCAACCCAGGACGCAGAAGAAAGAGATCAAAAGGTGATGGTCAGTCGTAGAAAGAGCTGACTTACTGTTTGTTCTGTATCAGTTCACTTCTTAGACACGCAGTAGAAGAGTACAAGACACACAATGAAAAACACGATTCACTGAATTGTTCATTCAGCAGCCTCTTTGCAGCGCGCAGTCCCTCTTACATAGACATAGACTTAGACATAGATCACTGAATGGACAGACGAATGTGGTTGGACTGGAAATGTGTCGTCAATAACCCAAAAAGGATTGTCTTTCAATTCAAGATTAATTACCACATGTTAAAAATAAATTGCAAGTGAGTAAGAGATCACAAAACAGATTCCCCATTATTCTCTAAAGAAAAGCCTACGCACCGTTGACGATAGCTGCTTACACAACTGCTGCCAGTCACTGCCTAAAACCTGCATATTTTTAGCACATTAAAAGCAAATCCATTTGGATGATATCCAGATAGCAGCCTTGGAAATCACCAGAACAGGGAAGGCTCTTTGCTGCTTGCTTCACTGAATACTCACTGGCATCGCCACTCATCCACCTCCTTCTTAAAACAAACAGCACGCCACAAAACCTGTAATGCAGTTGAAGTGGTGGTAGAAGGGCAGCTGGATTTGTAAACTTTCATGGATTACACACATCGCCAGCGCGCACGCAGGCACACTTGAAACAAGGTTAGCGTGGAGATGAAACCAAATTTTTGCATCAATATGACGATGAAGGAAGCTGTCACAGACGGAGTCCTTCACCAACAGTGCAAAAGTGCACTTGACTTCAAAGCCTCTGCTGCATCGTGTTAATACGAGCCTTTGTTATGAAATGTGTCACTTTTATTCAACATGTCATGTGTCCACCCTCAAACTTTGAAAGTATACTGAGCTTATATACTGAGTCTGCTCTCTCCGTGTTTCAGGCTATTTTCCGATTGCAAAATATAGAATCATTTCATGTTTCATGAATGCTGTGCATGTGCATCTTTCAAATTCCCTCATATGTAGATACATATTGATACATTTTTCATATTTCATTAACGTCTGCAAGAGCAAATCGTTTACTTTATACTTAGTTGCTTATCTAAATGGAACAGTATCAAAACTGTCAAAAACTTCAAACTGAACAGTTTTATTCATTCAGATTTCAAATGGGTTCAGTGGACTGAACACACATTAAACTAGAAATCTAGGGCCAAAGCCAAGCTTTTATCAGGATCAGAACTAAATTATCCACCTTCATAGATATTATCACTGTAAATATGTCACATTTCTTGTGAGATTAATGTCAATATGGCCCTCTTCTCATCTTGCAATGCAAAGGAATTTCAACAAATATTTAACAAAGAGGCATAATTAGTTAACAGGTGCTTCCTCTTGGCCCAGATCCAGATCCAAGAAAATAGCACTGCTTTTAATCTCCCCTAGTGGTCACACTGGACACATATTCCTGTATGGATCCTGGCATCCCAGTCAACGGTGTGCGACTCAGCCATGACCTGTCCATCGGATCGACCGTGTCCTACCAGTGTGATCCAGGATACAGGCTGAGCCACGAAGAACCACTGGTTTGTGAGAAGAACCACTTCTGGAGCCACCCACTGCCCACCTGTGAAGGTATGGTTGCTCCACACATTGTCAGCTGTGCTTGGAATATTGCTGGGCATGTTTATTTGGGGAAAGTCAAGTCATATGTATTTCTAACATCTGCTCTATTTTTATTACCATTGTTGTTTTCTAAAATGACATGTTATGACTCTTAGAAAAGTAGCAATCAATGAAAGTGTATCTTCACATTGGCATTTCTGTTGCTGTGTAATGTGACTAAAAGACCTTCATGTCACAAAGTCCTTGCATTAAAACAGTACTGTTATTCTGAGGAACACAAGCATAGCTGTATTAATGTGTGCACATCTGACATCTAGATACTGAGCCAAACACTTGTAACATCCTTGTCGTTGAGTGTTGATGTACTTACTGGAGCGACCACACTTACTGCAACAGCTCATAAGAAAGTTTGAGCTTTGCGTGACTTCCTGTGAATGCCTCAAATGACGCAGCAGGTCCTTCCTGAACCCCAAGGAGCTCAACCCGCTGTGAGGCTCGGCCAGCTCCTTCCAGACGGCACCTTTGTGTGCCAGCCGTGCACCAAGCTTGCCAATGGTTTCCATTCCATTTAGAAAAACAATTTGGCAAAAGCAGAAATACAGTACGTGAGAGATTAGTGTTATCATTCATTCCATCACGGGCGAACAAGAATCTCTGAGCAGAATGCCTCACATTTGTATCTGTTATATGCTGCCAACAGTGATAAATCAGTGTAGCCCTTGGTGAAGGTTTTCTGTAATCACATTCATGCATTTACAGGTGAGCAGCATTTAATTTACATCTCTCAGAAATGCTTGTTTATATTTTGCATTTTTTAAGACCAAAGCTTTTAGTAAAACACTTTGAAGAGCCTGAATGAATAGGCCTCTTTTGTTAAAAGTGTCTGCAAATAAGTTCACTTACCTTCAATTCAGCCGTCATTAGGTGGCGCTCTACAGTGACTACTGTAGAGTAGTAAAATATTGCATGCAGTTAATTTTGGGGTTAAGGTCCATATTGCAGTTAGTGAAACATTGTGAATGAGGCGTTTCCATGGTGATCAAACAGAGTTGTTCCTGTTTCCATGGTGACTGTAATCAATGGTGATATGGCGATCAAAGCAGCCACGCACGGAGAAGGTCTGCTACAAACCCTGCTTGGCGTAACTTTGCGCTCCCCTTTTTGTGGATCTTCTATCCCGCTACTTTCTAGCGTCTCCAAATGCCAGAATGTTTGTGTCTTTCATCACACTCATGAAGTGATTGGTTTCCTCCTCACTCCAAAAGTGTGGCGTGGTGCTGCTCTCGCCTTTGGCCGTGTTTACAAGGAGTTCCTGGACTCCAAATACCAAGATTCCTTGCCAATAATTTCATCTTCCTTTTGATGGGGAGATCTTGATAGGAGGAGATATCATCAAATATTAGCCTCAGAAAAGGAGGAACCAGGGGGAAGATGAGGGTTTTTTTGAAAACAAGAATATGAGCATATACCTCTTATTCAAATAGGTTATTGGTGTTTATATGACTACACGCAACTGGGTTATTGCTGATATTCCGCTTCGAAAAGGCTCATTGACTGCCATTGACTTCCACAGCTGCATTCCAATCAGCTGTCACTGGCTGGAACAAGTGAATGCATTTGCTGCTGCCACTAATTAGTTTGTTTTGGGAAGTCTTTGTAACTTGTTTGCTGGATCCTGTCCCACCTGCCTTGATTTCGCCATGCTTGTTGTCAATGAAAGAAACATAGCTTTGTTGGACACAGGACACACACTGAAGTGACTGAAAACCGCCCACACGTTTGTCCAAAGGCTTTTTAATCAACACAGTCTGTCCTTGTGTTGGGGCGTTGTCAAGCGTGTAATACTGCGGACAGATAATGCCATCTTAAATTTCATGTTTATATATGATGATATTCCAAGCAACGCCTCTCTGGACTGTGTTTTGCGCTTTCTACCATATAGGAGAACATTAAAAGATGATGTGGCAATTATACTGGTGCAGTGTATGAACCATAAATGATGTCCTTCAGGTGTAGACCACTCAACTCTGGGAATGTGAAAAATGAAAACATGCATTGGTTGGCAGAAAGCAGCGTATTGTGCGTGTGATCCAGCGCTGCGTGATACGGCTTCATCCCATTAGCTGTTCCGAAAATTAATTTTATTTCTCTGAGCATTGCGTTGCCTAGGTGTAAGCCAGCCTGGTGCCAAATGCCTTGGCCTCCTGCCCATGGAGCCTCTAAAGTAGACACATTGCCAAGTGTACTCATCCACTTTTAATGACTTTATGTAATTTTGGCTCATTAATAAAATATTTGATATAATTTTGTTGGTGGGGAAAGATTCAGGCCTTGATGTGTTGTGCTCGCTGGAGGGCCCAAGGGTGGAAAGCGTGAGATAAGGGGGTGGGGGTGGGGGTGCAGCTGTGGAGCCTCAGGCATCTCAGCAAACCACCAAAACATCATCTGACACTCATTACTTTGAAAATATGTACTCGCACAAGAGTTCTACTTCTAATATTTGTCAACGGTCGCTGTTTTGAGGAAGGCATTCGGGCACTTGACGTCCACCCTGAGGGGCTCAGGTCGGAGAACACACACACACACAAACACACACGCACACACACACACACACACACACACACACACACACACACACACACACACACCCATCAAGAGGGAGAGGAGGGGAAAAAACAGCTTGTCATATTTCATGAAAGATTTATTTAAAACGCATCGGCCTTTATGTGAGTTGACCTTTCAGTTGAAATACAGTGACAGCTTGAGAAAGTGGTTGCAGGTTTGAACAATATCCAATTAGACCAACTAACCTTCAGGCGGGTCTCGCATTAACCTCCGGGACCTTGGGCAGCCAATGAGAGCCGAGATTTATCTCATCAATTCCCCCTGATGAGATAAGGAGCTTTCTGTCAGTAAATTATATGTCAATAGTCGACATGCATGAGAGCCATCTTACCGAGGTGACAACAGTCCCTATCGGCTCATCTGTAAATACACCACACGATGGGGAGCAACTGGATTATCTTCCCAAAGTGACTGGATGCAGCCCGAGGCTGATTGTTTCTGTTCGGAAGAAA
Organism: Mullus surmuletus; assembly: GCA_903171835.1. Taxonomy (NCBI): domain Eukaryota; kingdom Metazoa; phylum Chordata; class Actinopteri; order Syngnathiformes; family Mullidae; genus Mullus; species Mullus surmuletus. The sequence continues at coordinate 183,815 of CAESWR010002560.1, read as the reverse complement.
ATCCGAATCACTTGGAAGCAACATTAACAATAGTCTAATCCGCCGCAGATGCTCGTGCTGCTTATTGTGAGCTGTTGGTAATTTTAATGGATTATCGTGTTTTCTGACAATGTATTTCACTGTTAAGATACCATATGTGAGTATATGCCGCTGAATTAATGAATAATTTATCTTGGTGGTTGGCAGAGGATTGGTTTGGAGAGAGGTAGTGAGGAAAAAAAACCATTGTGTTGGCAGAATTACAGGTGCTCATAAAAATAGCAGGACTGGATGTGATATGACTGGAATGCATTATTCATTTAAACCGCTGCTCTGTCTTCAGGAGAAGGATTTATTGGTTCATTTGGAGGGTTTTTTTCAGCCACAGTTATCATTCATTATCTCCCCTCTCTATTCAGCATCATGCGGTGGGGATATCAGAGGCCCCGGAGGGATCATACTGTCGCCGGGCTTCCCAGAGCTCTACCCCAACTCTCTCAACTGTACCTGGACGGTGGAGGTCAGCCATGGAAAAGGTTGGATAGGAGGAGTGTATATTGGAAAACACCCTCTTTGTATATATACTATATGCAGAAATACCTTTGTTCTTTCTTTTTATTCCCTTTTTGCTTTTATTTAAATCCTGCATGAGTCACTCAATTCTCTTTTATTCTCTTTACCGCAGCGACGCCCTCGACAGTGCTAAAACAGGCCTAATTATGAAACTATAAATTAAAGCAACAGCACCTCAACAGAGAACAGAGAGTTCAGAGAACATTAAAGGGATTTATTATTCCTATAAAGTGGGAACTCTGTAAAGCATATTTTATTTGGACAAAGACAATCTAAATACACTATCCTTGTTTGTTCCATCTTTGGCACCCGCTTGCAGAAGGCAGAGGGGTAACAATCCACAGAGGTGTTCACTTATTGAATATTAACTATATTATTCTTTTAAGAGCGTGCTCGGGAGAATTGTCGCTTCTCTTTCTCTCTGTCACTTCAGTTATTTCACATAATTTCACGAATGCGTTGCAGAGTGCAGCTTAATGCATCCTCGGTTGGATTGGATTTTACGCTGTGAGGAAAATTATGCATTTGATGCATTTTTCATTTAGCTCATTCATCAAAGAGCTGTGACATGCAGTTGTTCACCTGCAATGAGATAGTTCATGTATTGTGCCTAATTTTAGCCACTTGGTTCTAATCTTGCACCACTCTGCCGTGATTGTATGTTCACTGCCCTTCTAATTAAAGACACGCTCATTCATTATCATCTGAAAAGCCCTTTGAGATGGTTTCAGTGTCCATTTAAATGTGACATGCCTTTAGTTTAGCACCATTTTTCTTCCTACGACTAATTCTTTCCTACCCAAATGGCTGTTGAAAGGTCATATTGTGTTGCATTATTAATCTTCCTTGTTTTCAGCCTATATTACCAATAATATTGTTAATTTATCATAGTACTATTAAGTGAAATTTGTCAAAATAACGATTACTTAATACGTTATATTTGCACTGGTTTAATCAAGCTTACAGTGCGAAGTCAGAAGTCAGGGTCTAAACCCTCGTTAACAGAAATACAAATGGAAGACATCAAAGTACAACATCTTACGATCCCTCTTCAAACACCCTTTAAGCAACACTTGATCTATGATGTCACACTGGGCCTGCAGCAGTAACACACAAACACACAAAGTTCTCCGTCGTCATTCTGTTAGACTTCTGCATATGTGTCCTACAGTTTCCTAACTCAGTCACCGTGGCAACTGCTGTCTCTCTCTCTGTCTGTCTCTCTCTCTGTCTGTCTCTCTCTCTGTTAAGATTCTGAAACTGGCTGGTACACAAATTCATGGGCATCTTTGTGATGTCATCATTCCACTCAGTAATTAGCCATATTTTGTAGTGCCTACATTAATATGTGGGCTGTCCGTTCAAGGGGAGGGCTCTTTGATTAATTGATCGCTTCACTTTGCTATCTGTAATATAATTGCTCTTGCACGGAGCACAATTAATCATTCCATTTTCTTTTCCATTTTATGGCCTTGCGGGGGCTTCTTTATCAAGCCAGCCAAACATTGTGGAGGACATTATGGAGTCACATTAGAACAGATTCAACAGATGGCATTAAAATGGCAGCACTTATTGTACTGAGAAGCGGCCAACTGGCCATCGTGATGGGAGAGAAGATGACGTTGTTGAGAACTTCAAAAGGGAAGCAGGGTTTCTACAGTTGGATCCTGTTTGCCAGCCTGACAATGACAGTCTGTGGATTACATGCCAATAATCATTTTCAATCAGCCTCACCACAGTTTAACGTCCCGTTACGTTTATAATTTCAGTAAGATTCACTTTACTCTGCTTGTTGGGGGCGCTGCTGTAAGGAATACGCCGCTTGTTGTTTAATAAATCAAAAAGTATGGATAGATGTCTCTGCAAGCTAAATCTAAATTAATAAAACTGATTTTTAATTATGATAATGGTATCTGAAAATCCAGCTGAATACAAAACGATTCACATTCAGTCTGCACATTTTCTTCGTCTGAGGTTTAGTTTTTGCACACATTTATTGCATTATATATTCTAGTCAGTACTTTCTCACTATCTTCAGCAGGGTTTTTTCACCCCATATTCTCCCGGAAACCTCTAATGTTTGGCCTCCTTATTTTCTCCTCCAAGGTGTCCAGTTCACTTTTCACTCCTTCCACCTGGAGGATCACCATGACTACCTTCTGATAACAGAAAATGGCAGTTTCGCTCAGCCACTGGCCAGGCTGACCGGCTCAGAGAGGCCAGCACCGGTTAACGCAGGCCTGTATGGGAACTTCAAGGCCCAGCTACGCTTCATTTCTGACTTCTCCATATCGCTGCAGGGATTCAACATCTCCTTCTCAGGTACAAAGGCATATGAGGATTCTATTTGTAGGCGGCAAAGAGGGAGTATGCCTGTGTGCGCCTGCATGAGGTACGGGTGGGAAAGCTTTTTAAAGAAGGCGAAGCAGGCTGAACTGTGAGCCAAAGGCAGGAGAAGGGGAGGAGTGCGCGGATGCTTGAAAAGAGCTGGGAGGAGGAGAGAACGCAGTGACAGACAGTCGGCGAGAGATCGACGGCTCGTTCAATGATGAGATCAAAAGTGCTAAGCCTCTCTAAAGCATGCATAAAGTAACGTGAGCAGTGATTTGTCGGTCAGAATGGGAGCAGGATTAAGGGAGACTGTGCCTCAGGCTGCGCCGATCAGAGCAGGATAATTAAGAGACAACGAGGTCACGCAGGTAGAGGGTCTCTGCCCGTGATGGGAATGATCATCAAAGCATGGCACTATCCTCAGGACTGATACAGGGCGGTGGGGGGGGCAGCAGAAATAAAGGCCCCCCCATGCAGAGACTAAGGAGTGGGGAAATAGATGGAGGTGGAGATGCGAGGCTTAAGGAGGGAAATGGAGGGAGCGAGGAGATGAGACAGATGGTGATGCTGAGTGAGCAGGGTTGATGGAGAGGGCGGAGTGAGTGTGGGGGAGAGAGAGCGAGAGAGAGACATAGAGACATAGAGGACGGAGGGAAGGGGGGGGGGGGGGGNNNNTTGCTTCGCGAGGGTTCTGCCTAAATGTTTGCCTGCTGTTTGCTGAAGTGAAGCATAACTTATGCAGTGATGAATATTCATGGCTTTATTTGTGACCGTGTGTGTGCGCACTTTCGCGTTCTGTGATTAGCATCCATAGATTTCCTGCTTAGAATTAATTTTTTGACCTTTTGTGACCTTTGAGGAAAATTTGCCAATGTTGTAAGGCCACATCCTGCCGTGTTGGGAATCAATACTTGTTGCGCGGTGGCCATATATACGGAGCAGGGCGCAGCATTACCCTCACACAGCATCTCAAATGACAAGGCCACCCTCCATGCATTTATAATAACACTGCACCAAGCCGTCCTACTTTTTACACCTTTCTTTCTTCGAGGCATCCTGGGTTCAAGCTTCTGGCGTGCATCCTAACCTGATGAAGTGTCCTTGAGCAAGACACTTAATCCCTATAAGCTCCAGTGTTTTTAGGTGAAAGTGTGCTCAAAGTTTCTTTGAGGGCAGCAAGAGAGAATTAGTATTACTGACAGCCTTGTCGCCCCGAAAAGATCTTTGGCAATATACATGTCTGCAAAGCGCTGATATAAGAGGGAGTCATAGCTGCCTTTCTTCATCTAGTGTTTGAATTTGTTTACAAGCCTTCAAACAAGTAGAGACAGACAAGTTCTAAGCAGTTTATTGTGCCTAAATGTGAGCCGTCCTCACCCGCAGCATTGCAGTACAACAACCTGTACAGTAACCTGTCCCAGGTGTTGTCAGGTGGGACTGGAGCATCAGCATATTGCAAGTGTTTGCTTGGTCCACCCCTTTCGTATCTCCATCGGTGGAGGTTTGCTGGACACTGACAGTCAGAATGTAGTTTGCTGGTTTTCTTATGCCACCTGCTCTGATGATCTACATCACGCGCCAAGTCACTGGTTTTCATTTCCAGCATATAGCGGCAACTCATTACAAGAGTCATCCTGAGGCCCTTTGACATGGAGCAGGTCCAGACCTGCCCTAAAGTATGAACATATTAATGGAGGTTCAACATCTCCCTGGTCTGTCTGGTCTCCAGAGTATGACCTTGAGCCCTGCCAGGACCCGGGGACGCCTCGGTTCGGCTGGCACACGGGCTCCAGGTTTGGGATCGGCGACTCGCTGTCCTTCTTCTGCAACACTGGCTACCGCCTGCAGGGGGCTAAGGAGATGGTGTGCTTGGGAGGTGGCCGGCGCATGTGGAGCGCCCCTCTGCCAAGGTGTGTGGGTACGTTGTCAGCTACTTTTATTCCTCTTTCTCTACTCTTTCTATACATTGATAGAGCAACATTGACACTACCAATGTTTTGATGCATTTGGAGTAGGTATAAGCTTTTTATTAAGCATTTAAGGAATTGGATTTATCAAAGCGAAATCAATTTAACACAGAGACTTGGCAGATAGACCATAGAGAGGTTTTTTCCTTCAGTGACAAGTTGAATTACATTAGATATTATAGAAATACTCTGCTTTCATTTCATTTCATAGCAAATGCATTCTGTCATTTGTCTCATTGCACATTGCGTTTTAACAGTTTAGAAAGCAGCCATTATGGGATACATTTTACATGATGTTTGAACATTAAACAATAGCAAAAATGAATAAGTTGCTTAGCAGATCACCCCTTTTTATTGGCATTACCTTTGAAGTTTCCCATTCCAAGTCCATAATTTGCTTTGGATCTGTTGACTGAGGGCAGTTCATTTTGCAAAGTAATCCTCCAACCATTTGTGTTGGCATGCTGCAATATAACCTTTGCAGTAAATCTTGGAAATGAAAACTGTAAACTTTTTACACTGAATGTTTAATAGCGAGCTCACAAAGTGCCAGTGACAGTTGATAGTGATTAGTATGGCACTAAAGCAACAGGAGGGAAGCACACTTGGAAGAATCAGTAATGATTATCACCCCCATAAAACTCTACCTTTATCTCTTTGGGAACATATTAATATGTGCTGTTCCTGCTTAGTGGTTTGAGTCCAAATCCAGTAGCTCTGAAACGCCTTGTGTTGTGTAAGCGATTATGTTAATTGTCTCTGTTTGTTTTCTTGCAGCGGAGTGTGGATCCACCGTCTCCAACAATGATGGGATTCTTTTGTCACCAAACTATCCGATGAACTATGACAACAGCCACGAATGTGTGTACAGCATTCAGGTCCAAACGGGCAAAGGCATCAACATCACTGCCGGCACCTTCCACCTCGCTCAAGGTGACGTCCTCAAGGTAAAGACGCAGCACACAGACACGCTGATGGCGGGCGCAGAGGCCCCGCTGAGGCTAATCAATGTGTGTCATGTTTAGAAATGGATGTTTACACATCCAAGGCGGCTCCCGAGGGTGCGAAGCCTGCACAACATGGCAGAGAAAGCAAAGGGCTTTCTAGGAATGCACCAGGCAGCATTTAGGATTGTTTAAAGAAATCAGAGCAAAGGTTAAACAGCAGCAGCAGCAGCAGCAGCAGCAGCAGCAGTGACCAGAAGGAATGGAATCATTTCTTTGCTCAAGGGCATTTGAGCAGCTTTGGTAAGCACCGAGAGATGTGATGCAAATAAGTGTGACGCCCCCCCGTCACAGCTGGAGCCCACTCTGTTTGGGATGCAGATGTCTGCTCTAATGGTGGAATTAACAGAGCATTGTGCCCGCGTGTCGGTGCCGCTGCTAATGGAGTGCAGCCAGTGATCTCTTGTTCTTGTCTTTTTAGTGAGCATCTGGAAGGTGTAAACTGCACGCTCTGAGAACCGCACTTGCGGAAGTAAAAGCAAAACGGAACCACAGAGAATGTGTGTTTGGCATCTCAGAGTGCACTTTGTGATTTCACTAATTTCAGTCAGGGATGAGTAGGTCGGCTGCTTACAATTCAGATTCCCAAACTCAAAGGGGGTTTGCTTACAAATACATTCCATTAGAGCAAGAAAAGATGCTACAAAAAAGTAGAAATGAGAAATGTTGTAAAATCTTCCTCCATCCTCCACCTCTTTGGTAAAATCTGCTGCTTTTGAACTCTGATGCACTTGAGCATTGTGATCTTGGAGCCCATAAACTCTGTGGTTAATTGCTGTTCATGCTTAACATTTGATGAAATGATCAAAGTTGAAAGAACATTAACCTTCTCCACCTCTGGAGCAGCTTTCTCTCCTTCTTCAGTTTGACATTATGATTCCCTACATCTGCTTTGTTAATTCACCTCTACACACTCACAGTATTGAATAAAAGGGAGGAATTATGGTCACTCTAATCCAATTTCCACATTACATTTGCAATAGAGGTGTCACATAAAATGAAGCACTGAACAGCAGCAAGAACTTCTTCATTTTCTCTCCTTTATCTTTAGTGCTAATATTTAATCTCTGATAATATCCTGCTTTTTTGTGACTCCGTCCTCAATTAGCAGTCAGACTCTCCTCACCATGTGGTCCTTTGTGTGTCATCAGGTGTACGACGGCAAAGATGGCACCTCCCCTCTCCTGGGCTCGTACACAGGCACCTCCATGCAGGCTCTGTCCCTGACCAGCACCTCCAACTATCTGTGGCTGGAGTTCTACTCGGACCAGGAGGCCACGGCGGTGGGGTTCCAGCTGACGTACCACAGTAAGTCGCGTTTGGACCTCCCTGGGGGAGGAGGGCCCAAGGCTTCTCCAAATGAGTGAATTTATCCTCGCTTCAGGAGCCAGGTCTTTCCAGAGAATGCAAAGGAACATTTTAATTGACCCTCACCTGGCCGGGATGTGTGTCTCACCGCCAGCGTGTCCATTAAACGCAGCATGGTGCTCTGCCCATTTCCTGCTGGAAATGCCCCCCCCCCCTTCCTCACACTCTGCATCTCATGTGACTCTACCCCATTTTTCCTTTTTTTTCTTTGCTATTCAGCCCTGCAATTAGCACCTCTGCCTGCCTAACTGTACCTTGTTAAAGCAGGTGAATTATAGTCAGGGATATTTGAAATGGGTGTGTGTCTCTGTGCGTTTGCAGTGTGTATGTACATATTGACTGTTGTGGGCCCCTCCGCATGTGTGTGTGTTGCACCGTCGGCTCGGCGGTGCCAATAATAGATGGGTTTTGTTTCTGCCCCTAATTGGCTTGCTGACTGTGTATTGTTGCTAACCGTTGCTAATTTATTACTGTGACGAGAGAATGTTTTGGTGACGCAGCATTTTGCAGCCCAATTTAAAGTGTTTTTGTGTTTCACCTGCAATTGAGCTTATTGAATTCTTTTGTCTCCTCTAGCCTCTCCACGCTAGAATTCAACACAGTGAGAGTAGCAGCGGGCCGAGGAGGCCATGAATTGAGCAGTAAGAAAGCACAGCAGTCTCAGGGTAGCTGGTGTAGCCTGCCGTTATATATCTGAGAAAATGGGGCTGGGTACAGTCAGGTGAGCAGGTTTAGAGTGCATTGTTCATCACACTGACTTTTGTGACAGGGATGCACATATGATTATAGAATGCAAGAAATCAGACACTTGACGACCAAATAAATCACCACTGCTGTTGAACCATGAACCATAATTAGTTCAGAATGATGCTTTAATTACAAGCTGCCTTTTGAGTTACAGAATTACCCACAATTAAGTGCCACGTAATTATGTTTAACTTCTGATTTTCCACGGATGTGTGCACAAACTAAATAGCAGGATGTAAGATAGGACCTCCAAAGCACTCATTCCTCATTTTTTTCGACCAGAATGAATAGCCCCTTTTCACCGGGGGGAGGGTTGACTGATGCCCCATCACCGAGAGGGCAAGAGAGGCTGCAGCGTAGGCAGCTTAAATCTTGTCCAAACATGAAATCTGATCATGTTTTCATGACTCTTCCACCAAAAGTGCTGAGGTAATTTTCTAAATGCGAGCAGTAACTGCCTGAGATTTATGCTGGCCATGACACTTGTAATACTACCATAACATCTGGCATGGGCATGGACCTCGCTGGGAGAGCAGACCGTAAATCAGCTCTGCCGGGTTTATGTGGGGCCACTGTTGCTGCCGAGCAGAACACTCACATTTAGTACCGGAGAAAGAGCAGCGCCTATAAAGGCCACGGTCAGGTTCAAACACGGTGTGCAGAAGACTTACAGCCACATTTTCTTGTTGGTGGTTTGTTTGTTTTATTTATTTTGAATGAAGCCAAGGTGATACAAGTGGATGGGCTGCTTCTCATTGGCGTTAAATGCCCACACTCGATTGAACATTTAATTGTAAGTCTAATTGTTCTCTCTGTCCAAAAGGAATCTTTTACTGCCAACTCATATAATGGGACTGTAAGCTCGGTCCTCATCGGTGCTCGACCGGAAATTAATTCTTATACCTCAGTCGATACCTCTTTACTACGCAGATGAATGGCAATATGGTGCTGCTTTACACAACTGCTGTTCCACGCTGGAACTGACTGTTGGTTTAAAATTCTGACAACTCAGAGCGTGTTTGTGTTCATGTCATGTCAGGCTTTGGCTCCGTCCTCTGATTTAAAGCCTCTCCTCCTGCTTCTTTTCCTCTCAATCTTGCAGGTTTCGAGCTCTCCCACTGCGACGAACCCGGCGTGCCTCAGTTTGGCTTCAAAGTCAGCGACCAGGGTCACTTTGCAGGGAGCGCCATCACATACGGCTGTGACCAAGGTTACACCCTGCACGGCAGCGGCATCATCAAGTGCATGACAGGAGAGAGGAGGGCCTGGGACAACAGCCTGCCCTCCTGTATAGGTATCTGCTCCTCGTCCATCGCGCGCTCACTCTCCTTCTGCAGACGCTTACATTGTTATTCAGGCTGGGCACATTGTCTGCACTGCTCAGCTAGGTGCTAATCCTGAGGATTTATCCCAACATGATTTCTATTTAATTGAACTGTGCTGAAAGAAAATACTGCTGCTTGTCATTTTTAAGAGAATAAAAACAAGTCTGATGTTTTGTTGTGTATCATTGATCTCTGCGTTCCTGCTGCAGAATCATCATGAAAACACATGCTGCTCAGCTTTCTCGTACTGCTGTGATTCTGTCTTGCTCGGCTCTGCAATTTACCGTTACTTGATCAGCATCTTTCCAATAAGTGAAAGTTAAACGATTAGAATATTCATATCATCCGGAGACATGGGCGTGATGTACAGTCCTGGCTGTGCTTTCATATTCTGAACATGCTGAGACAGAGAGACGGAGAAATGATAAAGCTATTACCTGCACGCTGCTGCAGTCTGGAAGGTGTTGAGGAGCAGTGTCTGTTTCTTGATGATGGATTAGGGCAAGAAATGATTTACAAATTCTAGACGTGTGCAGAATTGCAGCTGAACGCTGCCGTGCCCCACTGCCTTCCCCCTTTTTTCAATGAAGGATGAATTCTTCAGTCAAAGGGTTTCGGTTCAGCGTCATAGCAAAATGAATACAAACACACTTACAAAAAACCACAATCAGTTATTCTATCAACAGTGATGGATCGGAAAATGGCCAGTGATAATAGTGAGCTTTGTGTTAGTGAGCGGCAATTTTCTTTTTAATTAGATGACAATTGTTGTGTAATATAGATAGCAGCAGCCACAGACAGAGATTGAAAGGTAAGATATTCCTCTCAGCATCATATTTTGGAGCAGTGCCCAGGCCTGTGAATGCTAATTAATGGCATCATTAGCAGACATACGTGGAGACCGAACAAGTCGTGCGTCCGCTGAGCAAGCGGCGAGGTTTGCTGCAGTCCCGTTACCTGTTAGCAGAAAATTGTTGATTTGCTGCGAAGCTTAAACTGTTCCTTGTTAGTCCTCTTTGTAGACGTGAGCTACGTCTCTGACAGCATTTCCTCTGTGTTTTGTTTCCAACATATGCAAATGCAGTTTGTTTGGGTCTTTGGAGGTTTTTTCATGTATTTTCTGTTTGTGTGTGTGTGTGCGCGTGTGTGTGTGTGTGCTTGTGTGTGTGTGCGTGCAGCGGAGTGTGGTGGCAATTTCAAAGGTGAATCGACAGGCCGGATCCTCTCTCCTGGTTATCCGTTTCCGTATGACAACAACCTGAGGTGCACCTGGACAATCGAAGTCGGCTCAGGCAACATTGTCAGGTAACTTAAGTCTGAAGCGAATTCCTTCAGGACGTCTCTGCTTTTGTTGTGTGTTCTTTGTGAATGGGAAATGCTTCTCATTTTTGTGTGTATGTATAAGCCATTTATAATGTTTTGGCCAATAATGTTTAATATCATCATCAGAATGCGCAACAATTAATCACAATTGATCGGCATCATTATTCATGAAACATGATAGAAAGGGAAAACATAATCTGAGTTGGACCTTGATTAAATAAAATACCAATATCTTTAAATCAACAAAGACAAGTAGGATGCCAATTGGTTTTTTGTGGGAGTAGAAAAGTGAATTTCATTTTATTATCAAGAGAGTAGTTTATATCCAGAGAATACCAGCGACCGGAGCTGATAAGACTTGATTTGATGCATCTGAAATGAGCTCATCTGAACTTGCAATGACTTCAGAAGCCAGAAAGATAAAAAACATTCTTACAATGTTTTTTATTATATTTTATAAAATGCTGCTTAGCATGACTTCCCCCCAGCAGCTCCATTCACAGTGAGACATTAACATGGAGGCCATTTTCCTGTGTTTGGTTCAGAGTTCCTGCACGTTAGGTTTAGAGGTGGAAGGACACGCGGTTCACCGGGTTAGATGAAGTCACACACACGCGCTCTGTCAAAGGAGGCTCTCCAGGCCTCCTCTTGATGAGACTGCAGATAGATCGGTGCTGCTGTATTTCTAACTGTGGCTCATATTGATTGATCGCAAATGGCAACAGAAATGCCCAAAAGCACGAGGACGCAGCTTCTAGATGGAGCTTCTCCTCTGAGTCAATTTAATCCTGCCAGCAAGTGCAGCGGCCATGGAGCTCGCCTTCTCAGGAACATTTGTTTTTCTGCCTCTTGGAGGCAAAATGAACACAACCACAATTAATTTGTATAACTAAATATGATTGATTGTTGTGGAAGCTGCGTGCATTGCGGTCAGTGTGATGAATGGGGATGATTTGAACTGACTGAGCTGAACTTTGAATTTAGTTTATTATTTCCGGTCAATTATACAAAATGACAACACATTTACGTTACGCTCATGAAAGTGTTTAATTGGTTAAATAATACTTCATCATTCTATCAGCAAGAGTGCGTGCATGTGTGCGTGCATGTTTTTGTAATTTAAAGTGATCTTGCACTATTTAAGAAATGAGAAGAATCCTGGACCCCGACCACCAAC
>CAESWR010002560.1:155485-167980 GCA_903171835.1 Mullus surmuletus | reverse complement strand
GGGGTCGTCTACAATAACATCATGAGTGCTGCTTCAAAGACCTGCAAATTCACATCATCGAGGATTTAGGTTACTTTGCAAATCATGTCAATGTCAATGTGAGCTCTTTGATTACATCTGCTTCTATTTGATCGTTTGCTGCCCAGAGTAGCTTACAGCATCTCAGTGTTTACCCAGAGTTCAATGTTTCTGTGCTGTAGTTAATGATGTTCAGTGCTGTCCATGGATAGAGCTAACGAGTTAAGGATATGGATCAATTATCGTTGTTTCCCATAACGCCCCCATCCATTATTTTTATTTGAATTTCACAATGAGCTGGACAACAAGTACGCAGGGAGAGCTGCTCTTTCTCCAGTGCAACCATTTTCCTCCGGTCTTTCTGGTCTACTGTTTTTTTTTTTCCAGCTTTGTCCTTCAAACCAAGCGTCTAATAGCGTTAGCACAGCGCTGCTCTCCCTCCTGGGAGAGCCCAATGAAAGGATGGAGTTATGATTTTAAATTGGAGTCGCCTTGATCCAACTCAAATGCAATTATCTCCAAGCTATTTACATTTTTGTCATAAACCACGCTCATTATTTTGAAAATAAATGCTCCTCTTTCTCTCTCTTGCTGCAGCATGTGATTTGATATACAGCGCTACGATATGAAACGATCTTTGCACACTGCATTGCCACTGCCGTCTGGGAGGATTTTGTGCCACTGCAGTGTCACAACAATTTAATCTCTTCTCACCTCTTGGGGGAGATATCTTTTTTTATCTCTTTGTCTGGAGATGCAAAACAAATCGCTTGGCATGAGTCACTTCTCGCAGTGCGGTGCACGCTCTTATTTTGAAACCCTAATGCATTCCAAATCTCTCATACAATCTCCACAATCGGGTGGTTAAGACTTGGCAAAATAATAAATGTTTTATCTCTGGTTCGTCTGCTTCTCTCCATTGTCACAGCTTCAGCATTGAGCCCAACTACGACTTCTTGTATATCTACGACGGGCCAGACAGCACCGCCCATCTGATTGGCAGCTTCCAAGACAGCAAACTTCCTGAGAAGATTGAGAGCACTTCCAATTTCATGTACTTGGCATTTCGCAGCGACGGCTCTGTGAGCTACACCGGCTTTCATTTGGAATACAAAGGTAGTGTGAAGACAAGCGGGGTTCCGGATGCTTTGTGTGTGTAGCAAAGGATTTACGCTGCCAGAGATAAATTCATTAGATCTTTGCCTCTTTGAAGTTTGCTCCATCTACCCTTCCAATGTTGACGCCAACTGTGAGAATAGAATTCAGATGCACCCGTATCTATTTCTGCCACACTTTCCCACACTGATGAATGACTTTTTAATAACAGTTTTGCTCGGTAAAACAAACCCTCGCGGCTTCTCTCGGCTTCCCATGAACCTCTCTCGCTTTGACAGTTGTCACTTTCAAACTCTTTGCTCTTTGACTGGCAGCAAAACTGCGGGAGGCGTGTTTTGATCCCGGGAACGTGATGAACGGCACCAGAATGGGTACCGACTACAAGCTGGGATCTATGGTGACGTTTCATTGTGAGGCCGGATACCTGCTGCAGGGCTACTCCACTCTGACGTGTGTCATGGGCAACAGCAAGAGACCCGAGTGGGACAGAGCCAAGCCGAGCTGTCAAGGTGAGGGACCAAACTTCTACTGCAACTAAAGGTCTGAGTGGAGGAGAGCTGCACTCCAGCTGTGTGCTCAATATTTTACATAAGATGGGATACCAAGATGGTGCTGTGTAAAAATGGGATGAGGCGAGCTGACACGTGCGGAGTCAAACCTCACTGAAGTCAAGCCAGAGGTTTTCTGTTATTGATGCCGAGCACTTAAGTTATTCTGAATCATTCATTGTTTTTAGCCGCCAAACTGAAAAGTGATCGCTTAATGAACAAGCGCCCTGGTTGAGCAGCGACTAATGGAGACGACTGTCAGAGATTTAACCTGCTCAAACCACACGGCCGTCAAACCTGCGTCACTGTCCTGACAAAGTGGGATTAGATTTTGAATGCATCTCCATTTCTAAGAAAACACTCAGAGCAGATTTCAGAAGCTCAATATGATTTTTTTTTACATGAGTCCATCAACCTGTAAACAGTCACTCGTCGTTTATGTCCACGTTTCTGACATGCCCGGCTAATGCCATATGTTCATATTTAATGTGTTTGCAGATCATCGTCCCGTTACTAGATTTCATCTGTGAGAATCATCTAATCAGGACCCTGTTGTTGTTGTTGTTGTTGTTGTTGTTGTTGTTGTGTTCCAAACAAAAACAAGGTCTGAGGACTAAATTGTTCTCTGCACGGTCATGATATGAATGGGCCCAATGCCACAGGAAGGAGAGAAAAAACTTTTATAGTGGTGTAAGAAAAAAATTAACTGAATTCTTTACAGCTTTTAAACGTTATCCATCTCTCAGTTTGCTTTTGATTTAATGCACTGCAGTTCAGAGGAACCCATACAATGGCTGAAAAAATGGGCAATTTTATAGCTGGTAGAAATGTTAAGATTTGTAATTTAACGGTGTATAACTGCAAAGACAATATTCTCTTCTCTACCAAGTGCTAATTGTTAATCTTTTGCAGTGGTTTGTATGCGATCGGCGTCTCAGAGCTTTGCCGTGTGTCCCTGCAAAAAAGTGAGAGAATGTGTAAAGTTTTGAGATAACTCTGCAGCGCTCCTCCCTTCAGTGGCACAACGCCCTTTTATTACATCGCAAAGTATTTAATCTTCTGTGGCAGAATTAGAAAGTCAGCTCTCATTTCTAGCAGTGCGGAGTGGGGGCCCCCTCTCTTGTACAGGGGAGCGATTCATTACTTTTACATTTGGCACCTGTGTAGCGTCGGTGAGCAGTCCCGGGGTTCACTGCTCTGCTGCAGCATCCATCAGCAGCGCTCCGTCCAGTGTGTTCACTGATGACTTCTCAGTCTGAAGGCTGAATGTGCGGGCTTCAGCTGGCGCAGCGTGCGGCCACCTCCGGAGCCCTTACATTATTTAGCAATGGCCTGAAGGTCGGCGCTCGCACCCTAAACAAGCACACCGCCAGCATGGCTGGTTTTTCAAACGGAAGCTGGAAAGGATATTTGCAAATCTTGCACCTGAACAAGTTGCACTTTGTTCAAAAACATTTGGAAACACACTTTTTAATTAGATCCAACTTTATCGTCATCTAGAAGTGTACAGGAACGGAGCCAATGGAATGCAGTTGACATCCAACCAGAATTGCAAAAGGAGCATTAAATAGCAAAGTGCAGGTTGTGTAGACGATAGAGATGAATTACGTACTACATCATTTTGAAAAGCATACATGTTTGATATGTGCAGCTGTGGTCAAATGAGAGCACATGTGTGTTTACTTTCTTCACATCCAGTCATGTGATCCACCACCACCGCCTCTCCCGCCTCTCCCGCCTCTCCCGCCACGCCACTTCACATCTCCTCCCCACAGGAGGTCCTGTAGCTCCACTCCGACTGACACGGTCACCGGGAGCTTCAGTCTCAGCTGAGCTCCGGGCAGCAGTGGCTGCGCTGGTGGCGCAAACTGGCCGAATGACTAACGGGTTTCATCAGTCTCTGCACAGAGGCCGCGTCTGTGCTTCGTCTTTACGAGCTCCAACGTTTTTATTGTTATGTTTGAGGAGGAGCGTGCCTGTCTGTGTGAATACATGCAGAACGATATCAAAGGTTTGTGTGTGTCGCTCGTATATATGTTCAAAGAAAGAATATTAGTAGGTGCAGCGTTTTGTTTGTTGTTTCTATCAAGCTGAAAATCCACAATTATTCAGACTCTAATCCTGCATTTATTTTTTTCCCTGTATAACATTTTTCATTGAGTCCATTGTCAGTCTGTCTATAGGATTGCAAAGATTCACCCCCTGTTACATTAGATTTGGTCTGCTGTGCTGTAATGTCCCATTATCCTCCATGTCTGTCTCACAGAATTGGACTGCAGAGCGGGGTCGATATATTTCTAATGTAATCAGTTTAAAATCTAGAAACATTAACCCCTTTAATGTGCAGCTACCTTTATGTTTCTGCTTCTGCCTCAGTAATGATGCATCATTAGCAGCTATTTAATGGTGTATGTGATTGAAGAAATCACGTTTGATGCAGGGATTCGTATTGAAAATAATGTGATATCTTATATGATGATGTGATTTTTAATGCCATCATTATGCCAAATGGGCTGCATTTTTATATACATTTATATTGCCTCATTCAAATTCGCACGGTGCTGCTGGTGCCGCCATGCGAGGTGCCGCCATGCGAGGTGCCGCCCTGTTCATCAGAAGCAGTTAGGGCCCTCAACGTCTAACTGGAGATCGATATGCTCCCCGGGCCGTGGATGGAAACCCTGGTGTTACAGGTTGGCCAGGTTACCTATTGAACCGCGCCGTCCTTGCATGTATGGATTCAAGTGATAGGAGCCTCTTTTTTTTCCTGGCTATTTAGCGTATTCCTACCCAGCGGCCTTTTCCAGAGTATAACGATGGTAATAAGTTTTACATGGTGCCGTTTCTTTTCATGACTCCTCCCTCACCTGTCAGAATGAAGCCAGTAAAGTGTATCTTAAGAATCTGCTCTTGTCCTTAGCGCTGCTTTCGCCCTCCTTCGAATGACAGAAGAGTGAGTTCTTCCTCACCAGTCGTATTCCTCAATTCCTCGACCATCATTGCGACTCCCGCTGCCGTTACAAATCAGCCTGAATGTTTGTTTATGTTCCTCTTTCTACTCCAACAACCAAACATGGATGAATTGCTGATCCATCTTTCTACGCCAGCGCCTCTGATCGCTGTTGTTCATCTTCCCCCGTGCTGCACCGCGAAGCAGCCGAGCATTCTGGGGGCCACGGGGGGTTCAGAGCAGCTGGTGACAACCTTCCTCTGACAAATGAGCATGTTTGTTTACAGTCGGAGCTCCCCCACCTGACGGCTCGGCCCGTGAGGTCTGAGGTGCAAGTGTTTGATGGCCTCTTGGCAAATTAAGCACATCATTAACAGCTCAAGATAAGCAGTTACACAGCGGCAGCTTTGGACCTTACAGCCTAATGAAACAAAGCTCGGCCATGTTTTCATCACATGATAGCGCCCATGCCCTGAAGCTCTAACTGCCGTGACCCGAAGCACAGAGCTGGGAGGATTACGGCCGGCCACACATCCCCAGCCCGGCTGACACGGAGGTGGGGTCTCCAGCAGAACCTACACACGTCCTCAGAGCGGGGTCTTTCTGCTGCGGCCAGTTACGACCCTCCACTGCTTGCTGAAAATCACCCAAATAACCTAATTGCACATAAACCAAACTTTAACTGCTGATAAAAACAGAACAGGTGTGTGTGTGTGTGTCTGTGTGTGTGTGTGTCTGTGTGTGTGTGTGTGTATAGATAGACTCTGGAACAGCAGCTGCAGCGCTGGATAAATTGTGTTTATTCCTTGAGTTTTTTCCAAATGATGTTATTTCTTATCCTAAAGAATTAACCACAGCACCTGATTACACCTCTGGAACCATTTGTTCACCAGATGAATTAAACTAAAACAGTTCTATTCTTTAACTCCCCATTGGAAAAACCTGAAAGAAAAAATTGGAAATCAAACTGTCTGCAAACGACTTTTTTCTCAAAGTTTATGAAAAAAAATGAAAAAAAGGGCAATTATAATACAATCCTAACAGAAATCAGAATATGGCAGATTTTAACCTCCAATCTGAGTTCAGGGACTGAAGCGATAAAGATGAATGTGTTTGGCTGCCCTTTGTTCTGACTTCAGTCGCTCCAGACTTCAGTATGGGCTGATTGGCCTAATTTCTCTTGCTTGCTGGTGTTGCCAGTGTTACCAGGCAAAGATAGGGAAGTAAACCATTTGAGACTCAGGCTGTTCAAGTAAAAACACAATATTTTTCCTCTAGAAAGGCAAAATATTAATATTAAAGAAACATTAGAACATGATTTTTAATTGTTCAACAATATAAGCTGGAACAAGATATTAAACTTGCTAATTGGCTCACTTGGGACCCGAATATTAAAAACCAGCAACTTCTGATTTGTGTTTCCAGTGGTGAAAACAAAGGACGAACCCCACAGCCCCCCCCCACCTGTGTGTGTGTGTGTGTGTGTGTGTGTGTGTGTGTGTGTGTGTGTGTGTGCGTGTGCGTGTGTGTGTGAGAGGCGATCATTGTAATAACATAAAAAGGAATTTGATCTTGAAACCAAAGATGTATTTCTAATCGTTTTCTAATCAAGAATTATGAAAGAAAGGCAGGTGTGATTCCCCGAGCAGGGCTCGGCGGTGATTGAAGTGCTGGTGGGAGCTCATGAAAAGACAAACTCCTGCATGAATTTGAAAATGCATCAGCCTCTACAAACCCATCAAGAAAACAGCGACAAAAAAAGAGACTTCAGAGCACAACTAGCATTCTATGTGTGTAACATGATGCATATCTACTGCCTCCAGGAAGTGGCTCGATAACATCACGAGCTATGTTCAGATGTGACACGGATCTCTGTCGAGGAGAAAGCAGAACAAAAGTGATAACAAAAGGCTCATGTGACGCCCAGCCTGTCTGGAGCAGGCAGCAGTGACGAGATGCTCTCATGAGTCATCATCATCTTCATCTGTGTTTGTCCCGTAACAAAAGATCAGAGGCGACCCGGCATCAGTAACACCACCTTAGAGCGGCCAGTCAAACCAACCAAACCAGTTCAGCTGAAGGACTGGCAGGCAGTGCTCGGGACAGGAGCCCTCACTGCATCGAACTGCATTGCATCGATTAAGTTGTACCTAAAGATTTGGCAAATGACTCCAAAAAAACCATAGAAACAAACATGACAGGTTCCGTGAAGAATGTGCAGGGAAACAATTTCCAGCAAATGGAAGAGCTGGAGAACCCTCACTGCAAACAGGGACGCCATCTGGTCTGGATCTGGATCAACTAAGAAATGGGCAACAAAATTATTTATCCAAGAAATTCAGCCCCTCCTTTGCTGCTAACAAGGATTGACAAAGAAAAAAACATAAATGTAAGGATCCTGGCGATGGGCCAGAGTGTCCGTGAGCTGCACCTCCGTCCTAAGTGGCGGCGCCGCTGACATGCAGCACTGTGATTTTCTTTTGTTGGTGTTTAATGATGAATGTTTGATTTCTCCAGCAGACACGAACCCTTTCTGCGTATCATTATTATTATTACTGTTGTTGCTGTGTTATTTATTAAGATGTCATTGATGCTATTAACAATACAAACAATAATCAAGCACCTGTAAAGTCAGATAAACTGGCCCGACGTGCAGTTTCTGCATCCTTTGGACTGCTGGCCGCTTTCGGCTGAGGCTGATTTTCAGTCTTTGCAGCTTCTGGGCAGCTCGGGCTGATTAAAGTTGCAGCATGTGGAACTTTTGTGATTGTGTGTTTTGTTGATTGATGCTCGTTTTATATGTTTTGAGGGTAAAAGTAGTTTTCCTCATTGGCTGTTTCCCTTCTGGCTTTTTCCTCTGCATGGTCGGTCTGTTCGCAGCCCGCCTGTGAAAATGTCCCCAGCGAGTCTGTCAAAATGTCAAATTATCTGGCCGGGCAAAATTATATTTGCGAGTAGCTAAAAGTTCAACAGTGACGTTTCATCTTACTGTGAGATATGAACTGCTTACCTGTGCACTTCTGTCAGTTGAAATGAATGTGCTGATTGTATCTTATTGCCTCGTATTCCCTGGGTGTTGTGTACAGGCTGTTTTTAACATTTGTTTGCTCTCTGCTCCCCTCCTGTGCCCACAGCTCCCTGCGGAGGACACTTCACCGGTTCGGAGGGGACGGTGCTGTCCCCCAACTATCCACATAATTACACCACAGGCCAGAGCTGCGTGTACGACATCTTTGTCCCGGGTGATTTTGGTAAGCATTTTAAACATTATTTCCACTCAGTTGCAGAAAAGTCCTTTCAGCTGCTGCTTAAAGGCCCACTTGTGGGGCAGGTGTGCAGGGATAATTCACTTCTAATGTGTAGCGTCCAGCGCAGGACAAAAGAGCTAAAAGTTTTTTTGACTTTCAACGGTTAAAGGTGTCAGTGAGCTGCCAAACATCCAGACTTTGGTCTGTCTTCCTTTGTGTCTGATGCCGTTTGAATGGTCACAGGTTGTTGCTTTTTTTTTTTCAAGTAAATCCGTCTGCTGCCAGACAGGAGTTCTGTCTTTTCCTGATAGTCTCAGTTGCGAGTCACACCGTTGTTTATGCAGTGAACATGGAAAGGTCGGTGAAGGTCACAGCCGTGCACGTGAGGTCTTCTCGTAGCGGCTGCCGCCTCCTCGCTATGAGCTGCAGCGTCACCGTGACTGTGGGCAATGTTGAGAGGGATCGCTCTCAGACAAACGAAAGGTGATTGTGTTGACATGAAAAATGCTCCTGTAGGTAGCGGAGGGGAAGGTCAGCTCGGAGTGCTGTGGGAGACGGAGGTGCTCACAGATTCAGCAGCCTCAGTTTATCCAGGCGCCTCTCCATATACATAATTCAACAAAGATCTCTCAAAGACCTTGATGTGCGTCTGCTCAGGATTCCATGTCGGCCATAAAGAGCTACTGAAATTGTAGGAAGGGGTTTTTATGCCATAAAATCCCTCGCTTATGAAACACACATTAATCCGCTGTGTGATGATCCAGTCCGACAGATTACATCCTCAGTTGCTGTCACCCTCTCCTCATGAAGTCCAGCAACCCGCAGGTTTTTTTTTTATATAAATATTGCACAGAAATGCAGTCTTTGCTCAGACTACCCACAAAAGCTTAATGGAGTGTGGCAGCCACCAAGCAGCATTCCCACCTGGCCTGTGAATTCATTGCAGGCCGAGCAGCCACAGAGACTCTGGGAAAGTCCCAGTGATGACGAACAAACTGCTGTGGTTTTGCTGGAGGGAAATGCATTTTAAGTAGCAGGCTATAAAACTACTGGGATCCCCAGCCTGCGTACAAAATATAGAAAATGAGCATTGACGTAACAAGAGATTCTGACTGTTCTAAAATATGGGGAGCGTGCATATGTTCCCACATTACGAAGATTGTTTTTCCAAACGAGGCCTTATGTTTCCACGTTTCTCATTTCGTACATTTTTATCAGATTTTATCTTCCTTTCTTCCAATTTGGTAGCCAATTACACCCATCCAATTATCCAGTAGCAATGGACTACAGATGGAATGTAGCTTTTAGCTAAATCTGATGCACCCATCTCTGTGTTTATTGCAAACATTTACAGTTAGTGCACATTGTGCACATCTTTTAACTTAACAAACTAAACTAAGTAGCACTGAGGCCTTGCATTGACCAGCCTCCGGTCAGATCAGCAGCAGCCACTGGACACAGAACATAGTTTGCTGTACATCAATACCTCTGAAAAAGAACAGAACATCTTGAATTGAAGGGAAATGTAGGAACACAAAACGTAGAAACACAAGACCTCATTTAGAAAATGTACTAGAAATGAGGCAACGTAGGGCTGTGGGACCATCGGGCGGACCCCAAAATATGAATGATTTCCACATATAGGCAAGTGTCAGAATACACAATTTTCCTTGGTATCCCCATGAAACCAATCTGTTGGCCTTTTTTGCAGCAAGAATCAACAAAATTCACTTTGTTGTAAAGGTGAAACCAAAGTCCGGCACTCAACACACGTTTATTGTCACCAGCGTCTGGCCGAGCATCGTACACTGTAGCAATTCTCTGGCTGCTGTGGATTTAATCTCCTGATAAAACCAAGCGGAGGAGTCTCCCTCGTACCACCCACAGGCGGCCTGATAGCAGGGATCACATTTCCTTGTCTCTCATGGAGGTAATTGTATGACTTAGTAGAGTGAAGGCCAAGGGGAGAGCAGGACACGCGTCCTGGCGTGTCCCTCAGCTGACCGATGGCTGGGTGGAAGCCTTTGAGACATTGTGTCAACCAGGTTGAACTGACAGGAAAAGGTCAGTGGGAAATATCATCTCATAACTCCGGCCCACTGACCCAGCGCTTCCATACCTGGGGGGCTGCGGCATTACCTGGATTTATGTGCTCTGCTTTCAAGGTGTGGTTACAAGGTTGTGGACCAGATCTCCGTATGAATATGTCTTATAAAATGGTTCTGAATAATTGAAGTGTGTTGCGAGCGCTGTGTCAATGTTGCTCCTCGGAAAATTGAACAGGTTTAGTTTAGGAAGCAGCAGCCCCCAAAATTAATTAAAGCACATAACTTCATAATTAGAAGAGTATTGTAATAAAGCCACTGCCACTGAGGGCCTTGACATTTTGTTTGACACATGGCAACCAGCCATCAGCTGTGTTAGAATCGCTCAGATTCATAAAGGGATATTCAGCAAAGCCCAGCGGCTGAGAGCTGCAGATGAAGCAACATGAAGCTCACGCCGACTCTCAGATCTTTCTCAAATGTTAAATATTTGGCCCATTGTGTTTGCAGAGCAGCGTGAACCGAAGCCTAGGAGAAAATACCTCCTACCCGTGCATATGTCAGCTGAGTGTTTGTCTCACACGCAGATATCTGAGGGAGCATCTGTGCTTCGCTCGTTTCTCAGCATCTCAGCATCTCAGTCAGTTTCAGCCTTGGAGTTATTTTTGCTTTTGGTTCTCACGTTGCTGCTGCACTTTGCCCGAGCGGTGACCGAACACCCAACCACGGGGAACAAAGGTGACGAGCCTCGTCGTGTGTGAGGACTTCACACTGCCCAAGACGAGTTCAGCGAATTCAAGTTTTTGTTGTTGCTTTTTCCTTCTTTTTATTAAAGTTAAATGTTCCGTTTTTACGAAACAAGAAGAAGCGTTTGGACACAAACCAAACCAGTATCTGATGGTGGTCCAAATCTCCTCACCTGCCTTCTGTCAGACCCTCCAGTGCAAGACGTCACCTTATGTAGGATTTTAATTATTTTTCTCCAAACATGATTTGCATGCAGGCATATGGTAAGGGACTAATACTGTTGTCATAACCATAATTCTTCTTCTTGGCTGCCGTCGTAGGTTTGCTCAAAGGCACATTTACTCACAGTGTGTTTAGGAATCTCTTGACAGATTGTCAGCGCAGAAGATTGTGACAGCCTATGAGAGTGCACCGACTGCTTCTGCGTGTGTCGGATGTTGGCAGATATTTGGATGGGTTGTATCATAGTACACTTTGTATAGATGGTTGTTAGCTGCTGCCGTGGCGTCTATCTGTCTGCCTGAGTGAACAGATCCAGAGAAGTGTCTGCCTTTCCCATTCCTGCTCGGGCACCGTATGCACCTGATACACTAAAATATTCATCCACATAATAAACACACATCCGTAACAAAGTAATGCACCACAATGTAATCAAGTACAACTCTGCCTGAAGCGGCACCTCAATCATGGGAATAATTCCTGTCCTCGTGTGTGTGTGTGTGTGTGTGTGTGTGTGTGTCTTCCTGTTGCTCCTGCATGATGTATATTTCAAATTTTCTTGCCTGTTATCCATGTTAGCATAAGCATTTATGAAGTAAATCCCAGCTGCTGATGCTAACAATGATAATAAAAGCAGCTCCGCCAACAAGCACCAGTGCTGAAATCCACTGAACACCGTCAGTAAAAAGACAAGCGGTCCTTCCTTTGATTGCGCTCTTTTTGCTTTGCTTATTTTATGCTGCACCTTTCTAGTGCCATTAAGGTATGATGTGTAACCGCCTGAATGCTTCAATGTTTAATTATTCTCTCAGAAATAATGGTTGTAGTCATATTTCAAACAATAACTCGTTTCTTTTTTAAAGAGATGAATTATTCATGGCACTCAACCTTTGCCTCGGGCGCAGCTTGTAAACATACAGACGTACACACACACACACACACATACACACACACACACCCCCCACAGGGGCACACTCCTGTTTACACCAAGTTCAGTGATGAGTGTGCGGCGTTCCTTCAGATGTGTACTTCCAGCATGCGTGGATATTTTCTTACGTAAGAATGAGGACAGTGACATTCTAGATAGTTTGATGAGATAATGCACACACACACACACACACACACACACCGACGGAGTCACAGAAAAGGCATGGACACAGACTTATCTTGACAAACTGTTCAAGTCAAATTGATTGTTGTTTCTATGGTGTGTTTAGCCCCGAGGCTTTGTTTGTTCTTTATCTTTGTGAATGTTTAATGGCTACTCTCTATGTGTGTATATGTACTCTCTATAAGTGTGTCTCTATTAATTCCATCCAAGAACTTGCACTTTGATGTTTGCAGACCACAAATCTTCTCATGAGTTTTTGGCCTTTTTGGAGGGTTTAAGCCAAACGTATACTTCTGCGTCGCGTCGACAATGGAAGTGGATATTTGGCGACTGTGGAAGCTCCTAAACTGCTCAGGAGGCCTCGATCAGCAACATGTAAACATCAGAGCAGCCGCAGTGGACGGAGTTTTAACCAAAGTGAAACTAACCAAACTGTCGGAAGCCCCGATGGGACACACATAAAAATCAGAGCAGCCATAGTGACTAATTAGGG
>CAESWR010002560.1:135177-155428 GCA_903171835.1 Mullus surmuletus | reverse complement strand
CAGACTTTTTCACAGCCCTCGCGTACGTGTCGCTGCTACACTCTGCGCTTCAGAATGAGGTCCACGCTGTTTTCGGTTCTTGTAGTTCACTCCTCTTTGTCTTGCGACCCGCAGCTCAAAGTCCTCCCTTCACCTGAAACCTCAGATCCACAGTGCCCTCAACATGTATGCTGTAAATCTGCTCCCAACTTTGTCTGCTTGTTCACAATCCTCGGGGTGTTCTGCTCAGTGCCGTGGTGTTGGCTGAGTGCAGAGGAAAATGGCCGGCCTTGTTGACATTTTACACATTTTTCTCTCCTTCTGTTAATTGCCGTTTTCTTGCCACGATAGAGCGTGTGTCCTCCTACACGCTTTATTTGCTTCCACTGCTGCAGAAAAGCCTATTGATCTGCTAAAAGTTTCATTTTGAAACTTTGAAACTTTCATTACCGTTCATCTTGAACTCCATAAATTTCGTAATGATGAAGAAATGGTGCAAACTTTTGACTCTGCGTGCATGTAACCTTTAGAAAAGCAGCTCAGATTCTCATTAAATTGAGATGACTGTCAGAAGCCATTTGTGTGTGACGCTGAAAATTGAGGCCAACTTGTGATGCTCTGCTTGTAATTTGTAATGTTATACCTCTTAATTAATTTTTACAGCAGATTGAATTACCATTATAACACAATGTTTTTAATTGTGCCTGACTATGGTGAGCTTAGATTGCATCCTACGGTCCCTCACTGGAAAGATGCTCATAATGAGGTATTGTCGGATCTGATTTCTGAGACACAGCATCCCCTCACCTGTGTCTGTCCGCCCCAGGCTTTTTTATTGCTCCACTGTAGTGTGTGTCAGTTATACCAACAACAACATATGCATAATGATTTGCCACAGAGCGTGTCATGAGGCAAGACAGGAGGACTGACAGATTGCAGTAATAAATCTGCGCTGTAATAAGATGGACAGAGAATGGAGACTGTGAGACAGAGGCAGAGAGTGTTAAAGAAAAGCAGCGAGACAGAGGGAGTGATAATGAGAGAGCGTCGTAATGAGGGAGCATGGGAGGGAAGCGGAGCTCTGCTGAGCGCCATCATAAAAACCTCTGACCCCGGGGGCTGATTGTTGACTCATCAGTGATCTTCACAGGAGAGTAGGATCAGGCTCGGGGCCACGGCGGAGCGGGACTTGCTGTGCGAATATGAAAAACGCTGTCAGCGTGTCTGTGCGTCACATCACGAAGCCATGTAGGATGCGCGAGCTCACCTGTGTCGGCGGCCGACACACACTCATGTCTGAGGGTGATAATGACCTTCTGAGTTGCTCAGTCACTGAATTGAAAAGTGGCTGTGACTAGAAATGACAACCTGTGGTTTTCAGGTTGGACAGATCCCACACTGCCATCGTGACTGCAGTCACACCCACTCATCGTCACCCACTCAGGAGTTCTTTGAGACTGAGCTGTGAGAGTCAAGTCAGAGAAAAATAATGGCAGAGCCTTAAGCAAAACGAAGGAAATAAAGGCCAGTGACACGTCCCTGTTCGCTCCCTGCCGCTGCTCCTCTCTGTCAGAGTGACCAGTACTTACAGCTCTGAGCCCACGGAGATCTACCCAAGATAAAACCCTAATGGACTGCGTGTGGTGTGTGCCAAGGAGCACGCACACACTCCCATACACAAAAAGCTGACGCAATTTCACTGTGATAATGGCTCATTAAAAGTACATGCATGTGTGTGCTGTCATACCATCCCTCTGCTCTCTGTGAATGAAGCTGGTGGATGCTGTCAGAGCGCCGCATCTCACAGGGCCCCGAGCGCCGCCACAAAGCAGAGACCACAGGTTGCTCCTCCATAATTCATAGCCAGAAGGACAAACACATGCTGGCATTTTCCTTACCTTGGAGCGTCTTTTGATGCGTTATCGGGGCCTCAGATCGTGTGTCACTATTATGACAGGTCACTGGAGTGAATGAATACCAACAGGAATTTCATTTGTTGTTTTGTCGTTTAGAATTGTAGTCGTTTAAAAGAGGAGTAAAGGGATTGAAACAATAATGGTGTGAAAAAATCGACAAAGGAAGCAGCATGTTACACACACGGACGTTTGAATCTACCTGTTTTCGTTACACATATTCAATGTGCAGTTAGAAAACATTTTAGTTTTTGCATGAAATCAGATTGAAGGAGCCAGTCGGGGATTCAGTTGAGGAAAACAGACACTGACAGTCAGACAAACAGCCACAGAAAGGAAAAAAACATCTATGAATAATCAAGCAGCAGAACGCCGACATCATCCTCATCATCATCATCCTCATCACACCAACATCAAGGAGCAAACGTCTTCTCTGGCTGACGTGTGAGCATCACAACGTTTTCTATCAGTCAGTGATGAAAACACTTTATTTGAATAACTGAATGAATTGCATGAGAAAGAAAGATAGCAGAAAAAGTTTGATTTTATTCTAGATTCAGCCAGTTGTCAATCATCAAAAAATAAATGCTCCCATGTTTCACCGGGTCCTGTAAGTGGCTGTAAGACGACCAGCTTACAGTGAATTGTGTTGAAATAACAGGAGCTCTGTGGAATCTCAGCTTTAAAGCCAACAAACTGGAGCTTGAACATCTAATCCTCGCTGTGATCCGTTGAGAACAAAATATACGACCTTGTCCACCCACAAACACCTAAACAGCCGCACTGGTGCCGCTGTGACACGACCACACGTCTGATCCTCTCACTGGGATGAAACCACTAAAGTCTGGAGCTTATGCTGGAACGTTGCAGAGGGGATTTGGCTCCTCCTCTTTGATCCAGGGAGGAGATATCCTGCCTCTCTTACGTGCTGCGCTGCTCAGTCAGCTGGCTGGCTGCAGGCTGGAGGCTGCGTGACCAGAGGGCTTCATGTGAAACAATAAAGCTCTTTTCTTATTGCTGTTGATGAAGTGTCCGTCACACACACTCTGCTAAGATGTTGCTCAGCCCCACTGCAGCTCAAGCTTCTCATTCTGTGCTCAAGTTCTATTCACAGTTGTGCTGCAAGCGGTCAGGCAGAGCTCATACAGGCTGAAGCTGCTGCTGAAGCTGCTGCTGCTGAAGGCCCGCAGGAAGCCCACCTGCAGCCTGCATCGACCTGTAGGCTCTGGTGCTTCATTCCCCCTGAGATGAAGTCAGTAACATCTCCTCCCACTCCTGCAGTGCTGAGCTTGATGCTTCCTTTGTGGAGATCAAGAAGGTCACCGCCTGGACGCCAAACATCATGACTGTATGTTTGGTATTTACATAAGAATGTGTTCCGCGGCGGGCTGAGCCGCGTGTCAGCACTTGGCCTCGAGTGAATCCTGCTTTTCCAGCTGAGGGCGTTTGAGGAGATCTGACCTCATCACGCACCGCCCAAGTAAATGATGCTGTGCCAGAAATCCATTCTCTGCATTTGGTAGCAGGAGCAGCTGGCAACCAACCCGAGAGGCTGGTCTGCGTCGCTATAACAACATGTTTAACAATTTGAGTTTTTAAAATGAGCTCGTGCCGTCCGGGGTCCCTGCTGCCTTTAAATGGGCCTCATTCAACAACACACTGAGCATGAATATATGCATGAGTGATGTTATATGACTGTCAAACACGTCTCTCCTGTATTGCATAATGATTTTTGAACTTAAGTTAAGAGCCGACATGCTCGGGGCACGATCTGTGCACTACTCTTCCTGTACGTGTTCTCCACAAGGCACGAGCCTCACGTATGACACATGTGGAGCCTTCATCCACCACAGTGGCGCCCTGAGGGTGGCGTTTACTTGGCAGTGTTTTATCACAAACGATCAGCTGAGGGATTGTGTCACTGCTGCTGCTCGCAGTGATGGATGTGTGATCTGACCACCGGGCCTTTGAGCCTCTCCTTCACAATAATGAGTTTGACTACAAAAGTGTGTCTTGAATACTGAAGTTGTTTACAAAGACGCTGCGGCTTGACAAGCTGAATAGTGAGCTGGTTGGGTGTGTAGTTTATTGCTAATATTTCATAAAATATGCTGTAAATATTTTAAAGAGACCAAGAGTGTTTCTTTGTGGTCGACTTTGCTTCTAACCCACTAATGGTGATTTATATTCAGGCAGCTTTTATAAAATGAATGGCTTCTCAGACGTTCTTGTTTTCGCACACACTCTCAGCATATTGTTTTTTAACTTGTTCCCGTCAGAGTTCCCTTTTTACTAAAATAAGCTTAATAATGATTCTATCTGGAACACTTCCAGGCAGCTCAACACGATACACAGGAACCTTTGCAAATGGCTGCGGATGGACGTGGAGTCCTTTGTGCAGCAAGCCGAGAGTGATTGGCCTGTGAACTTGTGTTGTTTTTGATGCGAGCGATCAACTCCCAGCTTCTCTATTAGATGAAATTGCCAACAACACTTCAGGATCTTTCATAAAATCACCTCAGCAAAACATTGAAGATGTTCAGACTAATGGAGTCCAGCTGTCGGCAGGCAGCCGCAGTGTGTGCACCCTTTAGATGTTTCCTGCACAATACGAGGATCTTTGTATCACCATATCTTCAGTGACACTTGTTTAATGAGATACAGCTGAGGGCCGTTCCACTGCTGCAGCCATTCCACTTTCTGTACCAGCGAGATAACACGCTGAAGAGGATCACAACCTTTCATTGTGGAATTTCCTGCCATGCTGGCGTCCACGAGTTTCGGGATAATCCATCAACGACACCCACGGGCGATTGAGGAGGCACAACAGCCGAGCCATCCAGTGAGTGACGCCTGTTCATCCTGTGGGAGAACAATCAAACGGCAGAGGGAGCCCAGACGGAAACTGAACGAGCTTTTCTGCAACGATGACACATCAGTTCTCCGCGTCTCGTCGTCATCCCGTCTGCAGCGCGAGTTCTGTTTGTGAGAGCGAACGACTCCGCGGACGATAAAGATGCCGGGCGACGACATGAAAGTGCAACCAAAGTTCGTAACAAAGCAGCAAACTCATCACGCTGATCAGATACGCTGCCAGTTCATCCTGCTCTGGTTGTCTGTTTGCCTCATCATTTTGTTGTTTGCGGTGCATCATGGGACTTTCACCGCCATGTTTCCAGTTCTGTAGGATCACTGGTCGGAACTTGATCAAATAGAGGATCAACTGCACAATCCCCCGTCTGATCTGAATCAGGTCCCATCACGGCATCACGTGGATGTGGCCAAATGAAACGGTTCCATTACCCACAAGTCTTTGTGTTTTCCATGAGCTCCCGCTTCCTGCAGGTAAACATGGAGGGAAAACAGGCCAACTTCCACATGGGCCACAAACTTTTTTGTGGAAACATTTCTGGAAGCACGCTTTCCATGGAGCCTCAAATCCCCATAGGGCCAGGTTTTTCTTCTTCACTAATTTCTCAGGCACAGATGTGGCACATTGTGCTGCAAAGCCATGCATTATTTATTCATAAACAGAATATACATTAACGCAGGCGCCGTTCAGGAGTGTTTGCAGTGTGTTTCTCTGTCTTCATTGCATATGCATAAAGGAGAAGCAAACAAATAATCCGCCCTTTATTATGTTGTGAGCTGAATATCCTGCTGTCTGTGAGCCACGAGGAAGCCAGAGTGAGGAGGAAAAACTAATAAACAATTAAGTGCTTCGACCAAACGTATATAAAGTGTGTGTGTGTGTGTGTGTGTGTGTGTGTGCGTGTGTATGTGTGAGATAACCTTCATCTTAAGAGCTACATCATCAAAAATATGTTGATAATTAATGTTATCTCATCTCATCACTTTTTCCCCCCCTTTTTCTCAAAGCAAAGTGTTGAATTTGATTTTGTATGCCAATCGTTGCTCCTTGCGGTGTGAACAATCATCTGGATCCTCAGTAGAAGATGCAGTAGTAGACACGGTATCGGCTGTGCGCTCCATATTTCATATTTATTTACAGAATTGAAATAATCAAACAAATGCGATGTGGACATCACACACAGTCAGTATTGCCCGCTGGCAGCCATCACAGGCTGCAAATACTCCTCAGTAAGTCTTTCAGTTCTCCATCTGGGATTTTCTCCCAGCCTTCTTAGTTTCCAATAACCGGGGCCATGTTGTCTGCACTCCTCCTCAGATCCATCCACAGATTTTTCCATCTTTTCTCAAAGTAACTCCACGTTAATGTCCTCAGACCGTGTTTCATGTCCAGTCTTTTCTTAAAGCAACAACATGCAACAATTTCACCATAAATAATCAAATGGTTCAACATCGCGCACACCCATCTCACACCAGCTTCACGCCAAGTCTTCTTCCAGCCGCCATTGATATTCTGGATGTTTGGAAATACAGGAAATTCATCCGCACATGAATCATCTTTTCACTTTATGAAACTGTTGTGGCAGTTTCTCCACTCAGATATCAGCAGAGTTACTGAGCACCAGCGTCTTGCATTTTCCCTTCTTGGTAAAAACAAAAAAATATCAGAATGTGTGATGAGTCGGCAGGGAAAAAAGGAAGCAGCAGTTGCCTGACACACGTGGCTGGTAATGTAACTCAATGGAAGCACGGACGGTGTTGAGCTTTAAAAGCTGCAGAGATGTACAGGTCGCAGACGTTAGTGGCATCGGCGCCACCTGAGCAGGAGGATCAGACAGGAACTGCGACATTGTTAGTGTGCAGGTGCGTCCGTTTGTTGCCCGAGCCCACACTTCCTCCAATGGAAACGTCCAGCAGCATAACAAGCCTTGTCAGAAAGCACTCATCATCTCTAAATGGTTCCCAGAACTTGACAGTGAACTTAATTCATTTCACTTCCCTGCACTTTCTGCAGCTCCCGGCCCAGCGCGGCACCTTTGAGATGTGGTGGCGTGGGATGCTCGCAGCGTGAACGTGCTGGCAGAAGTCTGCGGGAGCCGTGTTTATTGAGTCAGAATGAGCCGAGGAGAGGGAACCATCACTTTTGTTGAATCCAAGTGTAAAGAATGTAGGCCGTCGAAGCCAGAGTGCTGCCAAGTTTATCCTATCATGTGAGTGTGTGGAGTTGCCCCGTGTGACTGTGCGCTTCCTGCCTTCGCTGTGAATGACTAATGGATGACCTCTCAGATATTTATTTCATTGCTTTGCTGGCATGATTGATCAAACCTGTGCAAGCCAGAATGACGTCTCCGGGAGAGGCCACCAGTCCTCTGTCAGCTCTCCCAGTCCCGCTGCTCATAAAGGGAGGAGGCTGAGATGAGCATCACAGGACGGAGGGATCGTCTTGTGACAGAGCGGTTGTGCTTTATGGACTGACATCATGCTGCGAGCCTCAGCAGCACTGCACATCTAACAACCAGATAGGTGTGGAAACGCCATTCAACAAAGCCTCAATCCAAGGTGAGGGTGCAGGCATGGAAACGGTGCCTCAGCCCACAGCTCCACACCGGCGTGACTAAACCCAGAGGACAAAAGATTCATCACCGTCCTGCATAAATTAGCTAACAAGTTTACAATGATTTATTGACTTAATATGTGGACGTGATTACAGTAAAGGAGCAGATTGGAGTCACGCATGGCTGCCTTTAGATTAGAGGCAGAAACGAGCGACACTGTTCTTGTGCGGGTGTGTGTACGTGAGCTTGTGTGTGTGTGTGTTCACAAAACACGGGGGTGCAGCCTATTCAACATAACACCGTGTCGGTATGCTAATACGGCAGCAGTGAGCCGTCCCTCAGGGGGAAGCCATCTCTTATTCAGACTCTGCTTCAGCCATCGGCCTTCTCACTTCTCAGCAGATTAAGAAGCAGAGCCGCCGCCGTTTGGCTGCACTTTGTGTGCGCTCACATGCGTGCGTGTGGATAAGCGTGTTTTGTTTTTCTTTTTAATGCTTTGTCAGAGTCAGGCTTTGTGTCTGGTTACCCCCCCCCCCCCCGTGGTTTCATCGGGGTTCTTTCGGATCTATCTATTTCTGGGGAGGGACATTTGTCCTTTCTCGGGCCGCCTCTCATTCTGTTAATTTCTGCGCGTGTCTTTGTGATGTGGCAGCTCTGATGGTTTTACACTGGTGGCTTCAGGGCTACATTACAAAGGAGGTCTATCCTGCTACAAAGTGAAGATGACAGGAAGCTGCTCCATAATTCATCGGCAGAAGGACGAGCATATGCTGCCATTTTCCACCTTTAGCAATTTTCCTCTGTTAGCAGGGTTTTGTTTTGTTTTTTAACACCTTTTTCAGCTGGCTGGTGTGCCTATTTTGCCCTGAAGGCATGTGGATGTAGCTAACACATTAGCGAAAGCTATTACTGGGCATAAACAGGCTTTACTTGCTTTCATTTAGGAATCTGCCATTTGAATTCTCGTCCTCACAACAACAGCCAATTACAGCTAAACTGTGAGAGTGGACGGAGAGAGTGGCTACCTTCACCAGTCTCAAAACAGTTTGGCTGACTGCACCCTGCGAAATGTCAGAATATTTCAATTGTTTTTCTGAAAAACATAAACTTGCCAGGGATGTTTTTCCATGCGCGGAAAGCAAATGCACAGCTCTGCCGAGGGAGAGCAGAGGCTGCCTCCATTCTTTCCACTGACCAGCAAATCATCGTGTCACCTGCTGACTTCTGTACGCAAATCAGGACTCTGCTGAGGTTCATGCAATATTTAACGCGGAAAAAGGTCTGAATCTTCACCAAAAATGTAATGAGCTGTCTTCTTCCCCTCCACCATCCTTCTCCTGCCCGAGAACTAACCTCACCCTCTGACCACATGAGAAATCTCTGAATTCTCTGATTTGATTTCCACATTTTCAAAGAATATTTCTGACTCTGATTTATTCTTCTTCACATCAATAGAAGTAAGTCTCTCGTGAATGCTGATTTTCTTGAGGCGTCGAACACCAGTGCCTTTTTTTGTCATATTTACTGACATCTGTGACACCTGGGTTGTAGCAGTCAAGGTTTGGTCCTCGTCAAACAACCAAACACAATCATCCGTGGAATCGCAGGTCGTGATCCACGTCTTGATTGGCTGGAAAAAGATTATTTTGAACATCATGTGGTCATTTATATGATCAGAAATGTTTAATTGGAAATATTGATGCTGGCTAAATGTGGATAAGTGTCTTCTCATTACAAGTTCTCAGGGATTTCTCTCGATTATGTTTCTTGGGTTTGACATTCAAATTATTATTTTTCAGCTAAACTGTATTTTTCTAATGTGACACGTCATGAGCAAGGACGCGCTCAAACTAATTAAAGGTGAATCCTTTGTTCGGATTTTCTGAGACACTTTCAATTGTTTTCATCTAAAATAATCATAACAGCAGTTTCTCAAAGCAGCTCTAAAATGCCAGGGCCGGCATCCTGTCGATGTGGAGGCAAATCACAAAAGGATACTTAATTATGGTCATTATTGGTTGTTAAGAAAGGTCATGAGGGGGTGGATGAAGAAATGTTGACCTTAGCTACATGAAGTTGGAGTTTATGGCACTCATGTATGTTTTTACCTCGACAGAGAGAAAGGTTTGAGTCGTGGTGTTAGAATTTAAAACATGTAAAATATGTGTATCTGGAGCGCAAGATATTATTATGATTGAATATCATAAATGATGATAGTGAGAGTGCAGAGGGTCCTCCACCAACACCCATGCAGTCATTTTTCATGCAAATAATCCGAATCTCAACCAAAGTGTGGAGGATTCTTCTCCACCTTTGCCCTCCAGCTCCACCAAGTTTCATGGAAATCAGTCTTTTTGTTTTTGCACAATTCTGCTGAGAGCAGGGCGGTCAGAGTGTGCAGACCCCTGCTGACACCACCGCAAAACTAAAAATTAAGACCATACTTTTTTCTAGCGTTTAGCTGAATGTTGGGGAGTTGTGTAATCAAACAGCAAAACAAAAGATAGCAGTGAAAACATCAGGAACTTGTCTGAGATGCCAGAATTTCACGGGGAATGTCACACTAATGAGGAGTAAGGGAGCCTGCTGGAGCCATCGAGTGCTGGCCAGGAGGAATCACTGCTCTGACAGCAGCTGGACGATCAATCATGTTCTAATTGAAGCGTGAGTGTGCGTGCGTGCGTGTGTGTGTGTGTGTGCTGACAATGCATAGAATTTGTGGAGAAACAAACACGTCAGACTGGAGCAAGGTTATTATAGTTTTGACATTTTCAATGTTCTTTTTTATTTCAGTTTAGTTTTAGTGGCTGAACAAGTGATTAAGCATTTTTAGTTCAGTTTTGCAAAAGTCACTAGTTTTAGTTTTGTTCTTATTTAGTTTTAGTCTTATAGTTTGAGTTTTTCAGGTATTAGGACGAAGGAAAGTTTCACGAGAGATGCTCTTTCACATTTGCTTGATTTTTTCCCTTCAGTTTCACAAATGCTCCCACCGCTCAGCATCACCATACAGATGCCTTTGTCTGCCTGGGGGTCGTAGTCAAAATAGTCTCATATATGCCGTTTTCTCGCCGCAGCTTTTGCCATGTTTGAGAGCTAACCATCTTCTTCATAGAATGCACCATGCAACTGCGGCAGCTGATATGCGCTATGCTGCCCCCCTCTGGAAGCAACCGGTTAACTCTGAGTGACAGGAAAGTAATCGAGGGAGAAAACCAAACCATCATCGAAAACGAAGCTGATTTTACCTGCAATTGAGTTTAGTTTTAGTTCGTTTTCTATGTTCATTGTGGTTTTGATTGAGTTTTCGTTTCTTTTCTTTTTTTCTAATTGGCACTTTTATATTTATTTCAGTTAACTAAATAATTTTCACTGCTAGTTTTATTTTTGTTCTTAGTTTTGGTTAACTATAATAGCCACGGGCCCGAGTCCCTGAACCCGTCTTACAGTTTTGCGTCCAACCTCAGGAGAATGTAACGATTCATCGGCCTCATGACTGCGTCCTGCTCTGCGTTTGGTTGCCGGCTAACGTTGGGAGGTGTGTTTTCAGCAGCTGTGTCTTCCTGCTCTCCCTGCAGTGCTGTTTGGGCAGTTTGTGGTCTTCCACACGCTGACCAGCGACGTGGTGGAGATCTACGACGGCTCTTCCATCGACGCACCTCTTCTCTCCTCCATCTATGGGTCGCACTCAGGTGAGTCACCGTGCTTCCTTCATTCACGTGACTTTGGTGAACGCTGCTTGATGGACCGGACAAAACTTCTGTCACAAGTTCTTCACAGTTCACTGAAAAGTCTGACGTACTGTCAGCTGTTGATGCCAGGGATCATTACTTTTCTCTGATGATGATGTAATGAGATGATATCATGTATCAGTGATGATACTTGATACACTGAGCTCACGATGAAATAAACCCCTGGGATCCGAATTAAACTAAATAAAATAAGCCAGCTGTTGAAAATGGTAAATTGTCATTTTGCTTGATTAGTCTGACACAATTAAGAAGCGTAGGGCTTAATAGACCTCTTTTCCCCGCGATTATTTCTGGCATGCTTGTTTAGAACCGTTTCAGTCCAAGCCAGGATGCTGAGTGACTTAATTGGATTTTGGGGTTTTTGAAGACAAGAGAATTAATAGCATGATGAGGGATATCAGCCCCACCTGAACGAGTCCTGATGATGCCTCATCTGCATTTCAGGGGAAACTCTCCCTTTGAGTTCGGGAAACAAGATAACGCTCAGGTTCACCACCAACGCCACAGAAACCGCCAAAGGATTCCATTTTGTTTACCAAGGTAGGCCTTCTTTCCTCAGGCAACACCAGAATTTCACTGAGTGCCTCTGCTTTCGTTTTTGAGAAGCTATTTTAGCCTCGGCACAAAAAAGGCTTGAGAGCAGAGAGGCGGCGGCAGCGGGCGAGCCGGGCTGAGCGGAGCAGGCGTGCAGTCGGAGAGCCGCCCGCCACAGCCGGCCGGGTGACTGATGGCGCGAGAGAGAGTCGGGATGGGGTTAACCTCTTCTCTCCTTGCCAACTTTGTCTTCCCATCCCTCCTGCTCCCGCTCGTCTCTCTGCCTGACACTCCCACCCACCCACCACTCTTTGTTTGTCTTTGTCTTCCTTCCTGTCCTCCCGTCCCCAGCCGTCCCCCGGACCAGCGCCTCTCAGTGCAGCTCTGTGCCCGAGCCGCGCTTCGGAAAGCGGATAGGGAATGACTTTGGCACCGGCATGACGGTGCTGTTCGAATGCAACCCAGGCTACACGCTGCACGGCGCCGTGGCCATCAGGTGCGAGGCGGTGCCCAACGCCCTGGCCCAGTGGAACGGCACCGTGCCCACCTGCGTCGGTGAGTCTCCCCTTCACGCAACAACACACTCGCGCAGCCGCAAAGACGGAGCAAGTGCACAACAACACTCGGTGCCAGTTTTTCCGCGCCGTTTCTTATCTTGACGTGTGTGGCCCGGTGCAGAGCGCCGGCCCGGCTCAGGTCTGCTCTGACAAGAAGAAAACAGCCAGGACAAATGCACCGGTAAAGTGGCTCGCCAGACTAATGGGAATATGGATTGGACTCTTAAGTGAATATGCCCACAACAACACCCGCTTTTTTAGATTTGGGGTAGGTTTCTAAAATCAATAAACAGTCTCTTTTGACGTTAATATTGGATTTTTCTAGACACGATGTCAGAGACGTGGCGATGCAGCTCTAAAGTGATTTCTGAGCCTGCATTTAGCGATGATGAGTTCTGCTGCTGCTACTCCCTCCTGTGAATAAAGGTCACAAGGACAAAACATAACACACCATAATGTCTTCTTCACTGATCAGGGGCACGTCCATGGTCTCATAAAAACTAAACGTGAAAGCCGCCTGTAATGAAGCCGAGGCCAATGTGCTGCCTAATAGCTCATAGTCACACCATATTGCAGTACCATCAATACTGTATTGTTACGGTATGACTTAGGTACGAAGATAATTGTTTATGATATAAAATGACTTCATACGTCTTTTTAATTTGCCCAGCTGGGTGCACTTGTGGAAGTAGCAGGTGCTGCGGTAAATACAGCTTTGGACTTGTTGGCGCGCAAGCTAGCACAGGAAGCAAAGCACATACATCAAGCTGGCACAATATCCACTTGGCCGCCGTAACATTTACGTATAGTTCGCCGCGTGCTGCAGTATTTATGAAGTCATTGTTGCACATGAAAGATTAAACACGTGAAAGTGCAGGTAAACGGAGACCACAAATCCATCCGATATCGACGAAGATAAAAAATACAAGCAGCGGGAAGTGGTCCAAGACTCCCGAGCGACTGCGAGCGATGAGCGGACTGCGACTCTCTACACGGCTCTTTCACGCCACCTGCATGGTTCACCTGCAGCGCCGGGGCCGCTGTTGCTTAACAATGCAGAACGCCGCGCTCTCGGTTTGTGGCACACACATCCCGCCCTCGGAAGACAAAGACATATGGATGAAATGGGAGAAATCTATTGAAGTCAGGCCTCACGCCAGCCAGCAGATTCTCCGGGCTTTGAGTTTGTGAGATTTCAAGTCCGGGTGCGCGGAAGTTCATCGCCACATGATGAGGGAGAAGCGACGGCACGCAGTTCCACCTTAACCTGTGAGTTCTATCAGGTGATTGAATCTGGCGGCCGTGGAATTGCTCAGAATAATAGATATTGATTCATGTAAGCTTCAGCAAAAACACTGTGCTCAATGAGTGAAGCAGCCCCTATGGGACGCGGTGCTCCCTGTGCTCCCCCCACCCCCGGCTGTGAGTGACCGGCCCCTCCTACCTGCGCTCACAAACACGACGCTGCTAAATTGAGGCTTTGCTCCAACACGCTGTTGTGTTTTGATTTAATTATCCTCACCTGAGCGAGTGCAGAATGCTCACACTGGCCCTGTTGAGAGCTTTCGGAGAATGACTTGTATAAATGTTGACGCTTTTTGATTGTTTCCAGATGTTTGGCTCAATCGGCTCTCTTGCATACGGAGACAATTACGGAGGCGCTCAGTCAAACGTGCATCACTTCTTAGACAAACAGATTTTTCATCTGTTTATTTTCTGCCCAACTTGGTGCTAAAATCACAACATCGCTCCTGCCTGTGGAAGACCAGAACAAACCGGGATGACAGAAGCTCCCAGAAGCTCCCAGTAGCTCTGGGTGTCCCCACACATCAGCCTCACCCAGGACTCACACCTCTCCCCTGAAGTGGGAACGAGCGAACACTGAAACACCCAGATTGGTTTTTTTAAAGAGCAGATTTTAGATTTGATGAAGTCTCCAACGTGTGAGGAGGACGAGGCCGCCGCCACCGCCACCACCGTCGCCGCCGTCGCCGCCGCCGTCGCCGCCCCCTGGACTTCCCCTGTTAAGTTGATAGAAGTTAAAATAATACAGTAAATCCTAAAACTGTAAGAAAGCTAGAATTACTAAACTCTAGTTCTGCATCTTTATTTGACTTCCCCAACACTCCTAAATCCATCACCCGAATGCTGATAAAAGTTTTACAGTTTTTGGTGCTTTTTGAGGGGGCTGCATCGAGCAGAGCACTTCGGCTAGGCGCATGTTTACCAAAACCCAATCAAGTAGAGTTGTCTTGCCTGAACTGACCAAAGCGCCGCGTCGACCTGGCTGAAGTCTGATGGTCGGCTCTGATGCGACACACACCAGTTCTACTTTAATGTCAGACAAAAAAAAATTGGTGAAATGGGCGGAGCTTGTGATGGACATGCTCCCTGCGATCGTCTTCTTGTGTAACTCTGACTTATGATCTCTCCGGTGATTGAGACAGGTGGGAAGCTCTCACGCTTTTATGAGTCTCATGATTTCCATCGTGCTCCACCAATTACATGAACTGACAGCTCAGGGTTCTCCAAGGAGCAGTTAGATCACAGCAGAGGCCGCACGCCGCTCCTCACAGGTGCTGCTGCTGCTTCTTAAGACCACAGTAAGTATTAGATCTTTGTAAATGAAAGATTTCCATACGTATTGTTATTGAAAGTGGTGTCAGCGCCTCTTTATTTAGGGCTTCATTGTGTGTACAAAGGAGAAAAAAAAAGATCAGCTCGAAATCAAGGTTTATGATGAGGATTGAGTGATGAATTGCCTCGGCTCTCAATAAAAAGGTGCCACATCTCTAGTCTTCACTGGATGTGACATTCTGACTAAAGAACACAAAAACCATTGAGTGCGGCCTTTCCTGCTCACTGTTCGAGCAGAATTCAAAGAAATCTCCGTTCAGTCTTCATGCCAATATTACTAGACTGCGAAGGAAAACACTCGACACGCAACATCCGTTTGCTGGAGGTGGCGTTGATGCGGCATTGATTAGAGGGAGCGTGGTTGTCGCACACAGACACACACACACACACACACACACACACACACACACACACACACTGAATCCTGCAGCAACTTCCTCTGATGTGTCACTCAGAGTAAAAGGAGCAGTCATGAGTCGGCGCTCCGGCTCAGTTCCCGCGTGTTGGAAGTCTCCTGTCACTGCTAAAATATTGATGAGTGTGGAAAAGTGAAGGACTGATTGCAGAAAATGTGTTCTTTCCACCTTTTTGTCTGCCTTTGTATGACCCTGTTTACACCTGCCATTAACATGTATCTTGTATTCAGATTTTATCTGGATACAGTTTTATCAGATAGCATTTACACCTGCCATTAACATGCGCCTTCAGTGTCATTGACATTGAAATCCGATC
Source organism: Mullus surmuletus (assembly GCA_903171835.1). Taxonomy (NCBI): domain Eukaryota; kingdom Metazoa; phylum Chordata; class Actinopteri; order Syngnathiformes; family Mullidae; genus Mullus; species Mullus surmuletus. The sequence goes on along the minus strand of CAESWR010002560.1, from coordinate 139,901 downwards.
ACATCTTTGCGTGGGAAAATTAGATAAATAAATAATAAGAAAAAAATCAAAGAAGAAAAATTGGCAGCCATCTGTGAAGCTGCGCTATTGTTTGCTCTTTTTTTTTGCATTTCTCCTCACTCCATCCACGAGTGTCTTGCATCACGTTCTCCATACGTTCTCCATCACTGGAAGGTGACTAGCTTAGCGCACTAACCACTGCTGTCCACCTTGATGCTTTGTTTTGGACACCTCTGCACGCCGCCATGACGTATCTGCACCAACGCAGTTGTGGTGTGTGGATACAGGAGGCATCAGCATTTCCACCTGTGTTTCATGAGCTCACAATGGCTCACAATGATGGACCATCGCATCACAATCCCTCCTCATTGTGTGTTTACACCTGTTCTTTCATGGGCTCACACACACTATCCCATTGACATCCCATCACCCAAACACACCTCAGCTGGGAATGGGGCTTGTGTGTTTGTGATAGCTAACATTGTGTTTGGGTGCACTGTATTTCTATTGGTCCGATTTCACAATTTTCTCAGTATGTTACGAGTCAAAGGGTTTTGTGAATCAAAAGACAAACTGACCCACTACTATTAGCCACCTCTCCGAAATATGATTTTTTTGCTTCCCTGCTTCCGCCTGCCGGTCTTGTCATTCAAATCAAAGTCAGCAGTGGTTAATGGATGTCAGTCAGTGATTATTATTGACATGTCCCGGGCACGCCCTAACCTTACGCTCACAAAATGAGAGGCCAGACTGTCTTTCACACAAGCCGGTCAATTACCAGCTGGAATATCAGGACCCGCGCTGCTGAAACTGCACGCTGGACTCCACTTCTCTTCTGCTACTGTGGCTCCATCTACTTTGCCACTGCGGTCTGTCTCTCGCCGCCCATCCTTCACTGAAAATGGACGGCAGCTCCTTGATGTGTTTCTCTCCCATCTCATTTTCTTGCCCTTGTGGATGTAGAGTGAGTGTCATATACAAATGATGAGGGGCTTTGCTATCAGGGGACGTGATTAAACCAGAGCCATGCCGAGGTAAAGTGGAGCTCCACAGTTTGCCTAATTAGCAGCAGTCACACTTTGAGGAGCAAGTATTCTCTATCGCTCTTCAAGCCAGAAATAGTATGAAGAAGATCACCAGTATGAGTCAGTGGTCTTGAACTTTTGCTTTCCACGGAGCGAAGCAACCATGGAAATGAATCCCACTTCCATCTCTGTTCCCCTGATTGTCTGGGAGCTTCCACGGGCTCTCAGCACAATCTCATTAAAGGCCCAGTAGGTTGTTTCTTGTTTCACGATTCGTCAGTGGAACCTCATTTCATTGTGGAGGTTTTGTTGCATTTTGTGCTTTGTAATAAGCCAAAAGAATCTGCTGTTCCAGGATGGATCCCCACAATCCCTAATGGACACAGAAACACGCTCTGAAGGGCTCGAGTGGTGGAACACAAAGCCAATTGGCATCCACCTGCAAAGCATTAAAGAAATTGTAGCCGTTATTGTCATGTCACTGGAGCCGATAGTGTCATCGCAGCCGATTCTCCGCTCATCTGAGAGCCGAGAGACCCGAAAAGCAGGTTACTGGTGGCGCGACAGAGGCATGGTGTGCTCAGAGAGGAGCGGAATTCAGTGCTGAAAGATATGATTTGTTTGTCCTGCAGGAGAAACAATTACATTTCAGGCTTGAACTGCTTATGTTGAGAGACGAGTGTGCACTGACATATGAAGTGAGCACTCATAATAAATGTTCCATCTGGTCACGTGACGCACACCGATCCCCGAGGAGAAATGTGCTGCGACAGAGCTGCTGGAGGAGCTGATGTGCAGGGTCAGCCTCAATGTGTTTTGTTCCTATTTTTTCAGTTAGACAGAGAAGTGGTTGGAGGGAGGTCTCATTTTTCCCCCCAAGTGGCCGATGGATTGTGAGGTCACCTGAAAACTATGAATAACAATCAGTGATAAAATCTCCTAGATGCCGTCGAGACCCAAGAATTATATTATGGTTTATGTTCAGATAGCTTTAAAAGTCCTGAAACAGCTCAGAAAAAATCGGACCCACCAAACAGAAAACCACAGTAGAATCAGATGGAATCAATGTGGTAAAAGTACATTTTGAGGGTTTTTCAGATTGAAAGGCAGGCAGTGACTCAGCCTCTGCCTTTTTTTCTCAGGCTGGGAGTTCCAGAGCCTCGGGGTTCTTTCAAAGCTCTGCCCCCCCTCAGTCTTTAGCCGAGAGTCTGGAGGAGATAGAGGCCCCCGCCTGAGGTTCTCAACGTGTGTGCAGGGTCGTTCGGGGATAAAAGAGCCCAGAGATACTGTGGAGTCGGAGCAGTTAGCGCCTTCCAAGTTCTTAAATGAACTTTAGAAACCTGTGTAAAGAGCTTAAACCTGTGATGTTTTTCCACGTGTGTCCTCCTTTTAGAAGCCACTTAGAGTCCAAACAATGCTCACTGGAGGTCTGTGCGTGCGTGCTGGTTTGAAGGGCGGGGGTTTGTAGATTGTGGGCGACCCGGCGCCGCCTTGATCTGACTCCCACATCAGTCAACCTGAACTTTGCCATGAGCGTCCTCTCTCCTTGTCTGCACGTCTCGTCCTCTTCCAGTCCCCTGTGGCGGCGCCTTGACGTCCCGCAGAGGCACCATCCTCTCTCCCGGTTACCCGGAGCCCTACGCCAACTACCTGAACTGCGCCTGGAAAATCTCCGTCCCTGAGGGGGCCGGCATCCAGGTGAGCGGGAGGACACGCCACGCACGTCTCAGCGCCGTCCTGTTTGACCACGATCTCATGATTGATCTTTTTTAGGCTCGGCGGCGATCTGCTCTCCGAGAGGTAGTGGTGCTGACGGGCGAATGTTCAGACTAAAGTGTCCCTCTCTTTCAGATTCAAGTGGTGACCTTTGCCACGGAACACAACTGGGATTCGCTGGATTTTTTTGACGGGGTTGATGGCAACGCTCCGAGGCTCGGCAGCTACTCAGGTAAAACTGAATTTTAGTTGGCATCTCCCTCTTGAATTTCAATCAGACGTGGCGAGGCCCCGGCAGCAGTCAGATGCGGTGATGGAGCTGATGACATTTGGCATGTCCTTTTGAGAATGTCGTTTAAAACCAGTTAAAGACATAAAAGAACAAAACATATCCTTCCCCCTCCACACAGTGCTCCTGTCTCAGTGACAGAGACCTTTATAAACCCGCCCCTCGTCTTATTTGATGGGGATAAAAATCTGTTTTTAACCTTCCGTTAAGCCCCACATCTCTCTTCCTCTTAACGTCTGGCTCGGACTCCGCCCACAGCTGTCAGGGAGTCTGCAGGGGGGGCAGAGATGGTACCACATCAGTCAACGTACATTCCAAAACCCCCAAAATTGAGCCAACGGGGATGAACCTTTAACGTTCATTTAGTTTTAATGTCCGCTGGTTCGGGTTAGTCCAGAGAAACAGAGCCTGTGCAGCACAAACTAGCTTTTTACATTTTCACAAGAATTTGAGAATCGATCGATTAAGTCTCAAGTCTTCCTCGATACACTGTGATGTTCATGAAGTAAATCATTTAGACAAAAATAATAGACAATGAAGCGAGTGTTTGGGACATTTAGAGTCCCGAGCACATGGGCTTCTCTCTGTATAATTGCGATCAATTGTACGATTGTCGAGCTAATGGAGAACATGAGTAGATAACCGGGGTGATGTCACAGTGGCTGCTTCCCTCCGGCTGTATTAGTTGGGGGGGGCGGGGGGGGGAGGGGCTGTTTCTCGCTGCATTTGCTTTTTAGTGGGATCATGAAAACCTGAATACTGCAGGAACCCGCTCTTATAAACTTTTTACTTAACTTCCAGGCACAACGATTCCTCAGCTTCTGAACAGCACGTCCAACAACCTGTACCTGACCTTCCAGTCTGACATCAGCGTGTCTGCCGCCGGCTTCCACCTGGAGTACACAGGTATGAGGAGAGACGGCCGGCCTGCCCGCCTGTCACTTTGTCTGTCATCACTCGGAGTCTCTTTGTCCGTCCACCGCGGGCTTGACAACAAATAAGGAGGACAGCTGGTCCAAAAGACACAGCTGGACTTAGGAAGTAGTCGAATAAAGTAACAGCTACTGAAGATTCAGACCAGTCCGTCCCCCTCGGTGCGATGGAGCCTCGTTCCTCCTCATTGAAAGCGGACCCTCCCTCCCGGGAGGCTGCTCCATTGGGGGCATGCTAAAGATTGACTCTGTACTAAAATTTAAGGAGTCACCGTTCCCAGTGGCGCAACAGATCCCCCCCACGTGTCCATGTAGGTGGGGGTGGGGATGATCTGCATGCGATGCATGGTTGTGTGTGTGTGTGTGTGTGTGTGTGTCTGAGCTCTGCTGCACACACTTAATAATACAGTCCCTGCTGAGCAATTTATCCTCTATTATTTACATCTCAGGGACTTTCTTGTTTGTCTCTTTTAGTGTCAAGATAATTTTCCAGTTTTTATTTCTCTCTCTTGTTTGTTTTTCTCTAAGGATAGACACATTGTTGCTTTCTGTCGTCACTTCACATTTATTATTTTCCACTCACCTACGCATTCAAGTCATTTTCTAAAATCTGTGACTGTGGGGGAGCCATTCTAACTCATTTCCTGTGAAGTTCATCAATAACTGTGGAAAAAAATGCCACTGTGGGGGAAATGATTATTAACTCCGGGATGCCGAGATGAAATTTAAGGGGTGAGAATGGCAACTATTGGGGGGGGGGGG
>CAESWR010002560.1:99163-111462 GCA_903171835.1 Mullus surmuletus | reverse complement strand
TGTTTTTTTTGGGGGGGGGGCTCTGTCAATTGAAGTGCTTCTCAGCTTTCCTGTGTGTGTTTTGCACCAGTACTCACACAGAGCAACTGGATATTGATTTTTCCACAATGAAACAATGAAAGTGTTTCAAAATTCAAAAGTTCAGAGTTCAAAATCACAGAAGATCAAATGGGTTTTTGTATTCCGATCTTCTGTGTGTGTGTGTGTGTGTGTGTGTGTGTGTGTGTGCGTGTGTGTGTCCAGGCCCAAACATCTACAGCCAGAGCCTGGCGTCGCTGAGTGGCGACATGGACACGCCCTTCAGCCTGACAACCACCGGCCACCAGCTGCTGCTGCGCTGGTCGTCCGACCACGGCACCAACCGCCGCGGCTTCCACATCAGATACGTGGGTGAGTATCAAAGTATGTATCCAGCTTATCATCATATTCTCTTTTCTTTAGTGATCTGTTACAATATATTTGTCTTTCTAATCTGCTGAACAGTGAGGAAAGTCATGGGTTTGAAATCCGGCCTCGTCGTGGCGCAGAGACGCCGCAGTCAAACGAGCGATGACTGAATATTTATTGACCTCAGCTGCAGCTGCTCATGGCCGTCGCCGTGACTACGACGTGACCCCATGATTTTTGTCACAGTGTGTGCTGTCGTTGTTTCAGGCTACAATTGATTGAATATATTGGTTTATTCAGAAATGCTTGAATTTGCATGGACGAGATGAAGGCTCACAGAAGAGGGAGGAGGAGAGTGACTGGAAGGCTGCATGCTGTTTGCACTCCTTAATTTCAAAAGGTTTTAAATTCTTAATTGGCTCTTTAATAAAGCAAGTGGTGTTAAGCAAGAGCAGCACCGGGAATCCTCTTCCATTTGAAGTGCATCAATAATAATGGAAAAAAGCAGACATCCATTTTTCATGTTGTCTTGTCATTATATTTAATACACAAGAGTGTCGCTGTGAAAGCAAGTCGGTGTGATGAACTTTGTAGAGAAAACTCCACCTTGACTTGATTGACTTGAACACGAGGCCGACTCAAACTCCAGCCTCCGTCCCCTCCCAGTAAAAATCCCTGCTGTCGCGTCTGTTCGACGGTAACTGTGGAGCGCGCGGTCCGACCCTCGGCCATTCAGCGCTCAGGTTGTACCTTTATGGTGTTGGGTGGGCTGTCAGAGGGGAGGGGCCAAACAAGCGGAGGATACATGAATGTGTGTGTGTGTGCCCACGGGCCAAAGTGGCCTCGTAGTCATGTGACTGTGAGGACTTCCTCTGCAGCAGCTGTGGTCGTCCTCTGGCTTCGGGAGTCTGACTGACTAGAAATGTCCACCTGCATCTTCCTCCAGAGGAGCTCTGTGATGACTTTTGTTCCTTCTTTTCTGCTTGATTTCTCCCTTTTCCTTGTTAATACTTGCTTATCTTATCTGCCCCCCCCCCCCCCCCCCCCCACCCCCCCATTGCCCTCCCGTGTTTCCTGATTCTCCCCACACCGCTGCAGCGATGTACTGCAGCACCCCGGACTCCCCGCAGCACGGCTTTGTGGTCAGCCAGACGGGGGGTCACGTGAACAGCATGGTGCGCTGGGCCTGCGACCGCGGCTACAAGCTGATCGGAAAGGGCACAGCTGTGTGCAGGAAGACCCCTTACGGCTTCTACGCCTGGGACGCTCAGGTTCCCGCCTGTCAAGGTGAGCTCATCTGCCCCGGCAACCTTGCGCTCCAGTGCGGCTCCCTCTGCTCTTCTGGTCAGCGCCTCCGCACCGAGGCGCTCGGCAGGCCGGCGCTGGAGGCCACGGAACGTCCGGGCTGAGTCCCGCCGCTGTGTTGTGAGCTGCTGAAGTGAATCCGCCCTGATTGAGAGCCAGGACTCTGTCAGGTGGAAGGGAAACAGAAATCAATCCTCCCCTCGTCTGTCAATTTCCACTTCTTCAAATGACTCGGGCTAACTCGCCATTAGCATGCAGAGTCCGCTGCTGCTGGCTCTCACTCAACTAATTGGGTTCTGTGATGCGCACATGTGAATGTGTGTATTTATGTGTGTGCTTGAGTGGATGCACTGGCACATTCCAACATGCACGCATATACACACACTTACACACACACACACACACGCACACACACACACACACACTGTCCTGTGCAGCAACAGATGGTGAGCTCAATTGCATTTTATCATGATGCAGTGAGATCCAAATATATATGTCATGTACTTAAAATGGTTTGAAAACACTTCACACCTGCGATTGATTCCATCAGTCCTGTAATTGCGCTCAGTGTTTCCAAAGCACATAAACCGACGGCGGCTGCAAATAAACCGATATATTCATACAGATGCCGTCCATCTGCTGGATGGCAGAGTCCAGGTTTTCATTCTCTCCGATCCATATTGGAAACTCGCCGTGTATGTTCATGCATGTCGGTGAAGGAGCATTGACCTCAAATATTTCAAGCCCGCTGACCTTTTAAACTTTGGTAGTCGAAACAGATTGGCTCTGACACCGCTGAACTTTCCACCTGAGGAAGGGAGAAGTTTTTCGTGTGTGTGATCAGTAATAGTGGGATGCTGACGGATGGCGCTGAGGCCCGGTGGAGCAGCTCCATGTTGGCACTTTCTCACCTTTGATATCTCACATTGAGCAGCTCCCGTGGCTGCTCCGTTCTTTGATGTGCTTGTTTGCATAAGTGTTCCATCCATTGTGGCTCAGCAGATGTTGCTTTGCTTGCTCCATTCACCGCCTCTGACTTGGCTGTGATGATAAACACCTTGAAACCTGCAAGCTTAAACTTTCTGTCTGCTTGAAGCTCCGAGGCCACTAACCCGTATCCGCACCGTGCAGCCTGCGTGTCAGAGTTCTTCTGTGCATGTATCAGGCTGTGTGTGCAGGTAGAGGCCGGACGCACTGCACTCATCACTGCCTTTCTTTATGCAGGCGACAAGTGCTACAAACGCAAAAAAAAAAAAAAAGCTTAATTTCTACAAGTTTCCCTGACTATTGAGGAGTAAAGTCAGGTTGCAGTGAGAACATTCTAAAAAAATATTTAAGGAGGACTTAGATTTTCATCATGTGTTTCTGCAGAGTGCACTTCCTCAACTGAAGTGGCTGTATTAGTTATTCGTCAGGGGGCCGCTGCTATATATAATACTTAATGGAGTCGTCTGGCTATTTAGATTTGGAGAACACTTAAAGGAATTTACGAGGCAAAGAAGCATAAAGAACGATGACCTGGTTAAGTACCAACATGACAGAAGCATCGTTGCATCAACGACTACATCAGTAACTCATTAGAACACACTCACACACACACACACACACACACACACACACACACACCTTTGTGTCCCTCGCATGTTGGCTCTGCAGGGAGGCCCTCAGCTTTGCAGGCTGCAACAGACTTGTCATCAGATTATTTATTCAGTCAGCTCGCTCGCCTGCCTGCCTTAAGTGTACTCGTCAGTCAGATGTATTAATGTCATCAGTTCACAGCTGATCCACTGTGATGTGTAAGATTCTTTGGCAGCAGCGCTAAATATGATAGATGAACTCATTTGTTTCTTTCCCTTTTGTAAAGAATATAAACTAAATTAACTCATATACCCATGCCTAAATTAGATACAAAGCCAGATTCCTTTGGGGGGGGCGGGGGGGGCTGTCAGGTGTTGTGGGTGGAGCTCCCAGCAGCTTCTCCCTGCATCTTCCTCTGCGCACTAAACAGCAACATGTCTTCTCGGCCCTGCAGCGGTGTCATGCGGCGTGCCCAGCGCGCCGGTGAACGGAGGTGTGCTGGCTGCTGATTACTCGGTGGGCACACGGGTGACCTACTTCTGCAACAGCGGCTACCGGCTGTCCTCCAAGGAGCTGACCACCACAGTGTGCCAGCCAGACGGCACCTGGAGCAACCACAACAAGATACCTCGATGCATCGGTGAGTACAGGAGGTGTACAGGAGGGGTCGTCATGGAGACGGGCCACTGCAGGAACACATGACGAGGTCGGGCAAACATTTGAGAGAAAACACTGCGTTGTGACAAGAGGGGAAGTATGGATTACGGCTGCAACATGGCGACATGGCCTGCAATTTATTACATGGTCTTAATGAATGAGGGAGTGTGTGTCCCTGGCGGGGGGGGGGGGGGGGGGGGGNGGTGCTGCTTCTCCAGGTCTTAAAGTGGAAGCATCCAGTGATTGACAGCGCTGTTTTCCGCAGAGCCCAGTGTTTACTCCCTCCTGTGTGTGTGTGTGTGTGTGTGTGCGCGTGTTTCACAGCAAACAGGGAGATAGTTTGTTTTGACTCATTCTGGTTTCAGAGAACACCGAGTCATAAACAGCTTTGTTGTGGAGGAGCAATTTTTCAAACAGCAATAGTTGCAATTTGAATTTGAACACATGGATCAGTTTATTCTGCTGTTGGGAAACTTCCTCTGCAGCCATTTGTTTTCCTTCACTCTTGGCTTGTTACATATGTTTATGAGTTTTGACTGTGTGTACAAGGGATTGGGGAAGGAATGGAAACACAAGTCGCTGCGTTTCAATCATCCAAAACCAACACACCCCCCCACCCCCCCCCCCCAAAACCTTGTCCTTCCTCCTCCTCAGTCATGATGTGCCCCAGCCTCAGCTCCTTCTCTCTGGACCACGGCAAATGGAGGATAGTCAACGGCTCGCACTACGAGTACGGCACCAAGATCATCTTCACCTGCAATCCCGGGTACTACCGCGTTGGCCCCGCCCACATCCAGTGCCTGGCCAATGGGGTGTGGAGCTGGAGGAACGAGAGGCCTCGCTGCAGAAGTGAGTGACACACAGAACAAACACTCACAGAGGGCACAACTTCATTAATGCAGATCAAAGAAAACACAATACAAACAAACAAAAGGGGGATTCTTTCCCCCCCCCCCCCCCACACACACACACACACACACACTCTGGATGTTTTTTATGACTTTCATTGAATCGAATGGAATTGAACATTGTTATCCACTCAAATTGAAAATCCATGTCCCCGTTTGCCTCAATTTGCTCTAAAGTTTGAGATTTGTAGCATCACATGACGGCCCGGATTAACGTCTTTCTCCACTTAATCGACGGCGGCGTCTTTGGATTTTTTTTTCTTTCACCAATTTGTGTCTGCCTTTGGTCCAGACATTGTACACTGTAAGAATAAGGAATGAAAGGGGAAGTATTTTTCGGGCTGAGGAGCCGTCTAATGGCTGACGGAGACGCCAGCCCCCTTGATGAAGAATGTGGGGACAAAGGCAAACACCGTCATTATCCTCCCTGTGAAATAGTGCAGGTCACTCCTTTATTGCATTACGGTCATGAGATGAGTGTAAATGACGATGCTCTCCCATCGACTCGGAGATGTTAGCCAACTCCTCCTCACTCACGCTGCCGCTGTCTTGTTCTCTCTTTCCCGTCCTCCATCTCCTGGTTCTGCTCACCTCTTCATCTCATTGCAGTCATTTCTTGTGGCGATCTGCCCGCTCCTCCTGATGGAAAGAAAATTGGGACTCAGACCACCTTTGGAGCGACGGCCATTTTCAGCTGCAACCTCGGCTACGTTTTAACTGGATCGGCGGTTCGAGAGTGTCTGCTGTCGGGCCTGTGGAGCGGCACGGAGACGCAGTGCCTGGGTGAGAGCCCTCACAACCTTCCCTTTGGATTTAGAAGAACAGTCTTCACCTGATGGAGCAGCATTGTTTGTGTGGTGCCAGCATTCCCAGATCAGAAGCATGTCGCTCCCGTTTGCTTTAGTGGCTGATAAACTGCGAGTGAGGGCTGTAAAACAACATCTGAGCTCTTTAAAACATGTGGAGAGCAGAAACAAAATGTGTTTACACATTGTAAAACAGAGAAAAATAAAGTAGCACTTAAAGGATGAAGTATATACTGTATATAAAAAAAGATTCCATTAAAAAACACCGTAAAGTAGGCGATAGTGCTGAATAAGAGCTACCCTCAGAAGTAGATCAGATATATTATAAAGTCAATAGGAGATAAAAAAAAAAAAGCACATGTGTGGAAATAGAGTGTCCCCGTCCTGACACCGTCCTTGCAGTGAGCACAGCTTCATGTCTCCTCGGGGAGAGCTTCAGACCTCACGGAGAACATGAGGTTAAAAAATAAATTGTACAAATGTGCAATCACTTTTGGTTAGTGCCTGTGGTGAGCTGGAGCGGAGCAGTGCCGTTAAGCCTCTGACTCCGTGAGATATGCTGCTTCTGAAATGTTAAACGTGAGAGCGGGGAGCTCAGGAAGCCGCTGCCGGCCTCAGCTAACACTTCGCGAGTCGCAGCGGCGCCGTTTCAGCGCGCTGAGCTATGGAAACAAGAAAACATGTTCCAGCTTAGCACACGGCGAGTCGGCGCGCGCACCTACGATGCTGGCAAATGAGACGCGTGTAATTGCCAGAGACGCATTCAAACGCACGCAGCAGCAGCAGGATGTGAGCGCCTCCTCTGCAGATGCATTAGTCCGTTTATCAAGCCGGCGGGCGGCGGCACTCAGCTCAAGATATGTTCAGTTCATTAGCCGAGCACTTCGCTCCTGTTAGCGATCCGCCTGTCAGGGTCGACGTAGCCGGGGACCTCGCTATCACAGGCCGCCTCGCCTCGCCTCCATCTCGCCTCCATCTCGCCTCCATCTCGCCCGGATCTGCTCTGCTCTCGACTGGAGTGCGATAATGAAATAGCAGGCCGACTTTCTGGGTGCAGCAGTGAATTAGGGAAATCAGGCTCAGTCAGTGGCAACTTCCCGGCTTTTAAGTGGGGGCGGAAAGCTCAACAAGATTCCTCCACTTCTGAACAGGACTCATTGTAGCTGAAAGTAATCGGATTATTTGCATGAGCGTATTGCAACGATTTTCAAGGAGTTCCAGGCGCGTCTGTTGAGTGCGGATGATAAAAGATGCGTGATCAACTCACATGCAGCTGAGGCCGGTGTGACTTTAGACATAATAATTTGGAGATAATGAGCTGAAAAATGCTCAGCAAATCCAATATGTTCCATGAATATACTAACTAATGTTGTTTGCCGGCGTTATAATTCCAAGACGTCTTAAATCACAAGTTTCCTCATTTACTTCCATAATACAGTTGTCAGAATGCAAAGTTATTCAGATGTGATAACACAATCAGACTGTGTTTGTGCCCTGCAGCTCTCATCCATTAGCTGAGTGGCGCCAATGTGAGCTGCTGTTGTCAGACGCTCCAAGGTTGTTTGACTGAAGTGTTGCATCACATGAACGATGATTGGAGCCAATTTGCTGTGATTTATGGCGATGTGCGGGAGCGGGGCTCGCCCAGAGGCCCCCACGCAGGAACTTCCTGATCCGCGTGCAGAGAGCGAAGCCCCAGCAGCTGATTCAACAACTCTTTCTGTGTTGTCTTGTTTGTTTGGCGCTGGCAGCCGGCCACTGCGGCACTCCCGAGCCCATCGTCAACGGGCAGGTGGTCGGCGAGAACTTTGGTTACAGAGACACGGTGGTTTACCAGTGCAACCCGGGATTCAGGCTCATCGGATCCTCCGTGCGGATCTGCCAGCAGGATCACAACTGGTCCGGCCAGCTCCCAGTTTGTATCTGTGAGTACTTTATGACCTTCTGCTGCTTATCGACCGCAGACCGTGTTGGATGTTTGTGCTTGAGGGAAAGATGGACAGAAGGAGAGAGAGAGAGAGAGAGAGAGAGAGAGAAAGCGTGGTTGCTGTTGTGTGATTGTTGCGGCGGGATTGAGAGCCGCGGTCTTTATCTGCTTGAGAGTGAGATAGATCCCAGGGAAACAGAGAAAACTCTATTTGGAGCAAAGCTGTTTCAGATCTTTATCACAGTGTCTTTGAGCACAAATTCAGCATATAGCTGCGCTTCACGGGGAAACGCCCACCACTTCATCTTCATCTTTGTATAGGAAGACACCCATATTTGCATTTTTCTTCACAGGAAACAAAGAAATCAATAAAAATGTTTAGTATTCCGCAAAAACTTTAATAAAGCAGCTTTGAATTCCCACAGCTTCCTGTTCCTTAAGTGCTGCAGTCAATAGTGGATATATGTTCTCATAATGTGGCTCTCAATCTCCCGCTCACCTATCGACCGCTGTTGTTTACACGTTAGCGATCTGGGCTGATTCCTCAGCTCCCGCCGTGCTGCCAGGTCAATCACATGCTAATGATATTCCTATGATAGGTGTCACTGTATGACACCTATCGATCCACTTTATTGGATTCTCTCTCTCTCCCTCATTCTGCCTCTCTCTCTCTCTCTCTCTCTCTCTCTCTCCACACACACACGCACACACACTCTCATCTTTGTGGTTCTTCTTTTCTCTTTGTTTGCCTTTCATCTCCCGTCCGCCGTCTTTGGCTCGCGTCCCCTCAGCGGTGACATGCGGCCACCCCGGCAGCCCCATCTACGGCCGCACCACCGGCGACGGCTTCAACTACAACGACGTGGTGCACTTCTCCTGCAACAAAGGCTACACGCTGGAGGGGCCAGCAGCCGCCCAGTGCCAGGCCAGCCGCCAGTGGAGCCAGCAGCCGCCGACGTGCAGAGGTATGGACGGCCCCGCAGAGCGCCCGCAGCACACACACACACACACACACGCACACACACACACACACACGTGATTGGCAGCGGGACTCGACTGGAGAACCAGAGAGACACAAATCCATCCTGACAGTTGAACTAGGAAGCTACGTGTCTCTGCCAGGGCGTTTAGGTAAAAGCTCGGCCCGCAGATGTTGCCTCGGTCACGACACACAGCAAACATCAAAAGCAGCAATAGAGGAATAGTTTCTACTTTTTAAATCGCACCTAATGTGAAATAGTACTACCTCAGTTTCGTTGTACTTAGTACAATGGCAATAAAAGGATTCTGATTGTGATCTGCAGCAGCAGCAGATCTGTTGTGGATAATCAAGGCGATTATTTTGTGAAGAGGTGAGCCTCAGCAAACCACTTCTGCTGAAGGTGTTTTCATGCTGGATAGCAGGAGCCTCTGCTCTTTGGATCAGGAGCGCCATCAGCGCAGCAGGTGCGCGGCCGGCCGCCATCCCAGCCAAAGTGTTGGAGCAGAATAAAATGGCTTTCGCCGGTGCTTTGTGACGGCTCAGGAATCCCAACGACCGCGAGAATGTAGTGTCCAGCAGATGCGGTGTATCACGGTGGTTCAGGAATCAGCCGCCGGTGACGGCCAGCATGCGGGCACAGATGCAGAGGGGCGGGGCTGGAGGAGGGGGAGGAGCCTCTGAAGCAGGAGAGCGGCTGTTTGTTCTGCCACTGTGGCTGCAGCGACATACGGCGCTCAGGCCTCGGAGCTAACGCAGGCAAACGGCCACAAGCAGCTCACAGCGAAGCCTGCGACGGGGGAGAGTTAATGTCGAATTGCTTTGTTGTTTCTTTACAATTCTATCACCGGTTTGTGCCCAGAGGCTCGGCGCGCAGAGAGATTACTTTGAAGAGAAGTAAAAGCTGAGAATGTGTTGAGTGGAGCACTTGTTAGTGGAGAGTCGGGCGCAGGCTGCTCCTCTGGTGCCCAAGCTTCGCTCGCCCAGGTTTGGCTCATTAGTGGCGTGTTTACAATCAGCCGCGTTCCAGCATTTCTGTTTGCCGCCCTGGCAGAGGAATGTGTGTTTTTCCCGTGAAAATATTTTTGACAGTTTGACAATATATTTGGTAAATAATCCTACACTGTTTTAAACACTTTTGTTGTGAAAATTAAGTGGGTCCATCCTGGTGCTGCTGCAGGCACAGTGCAGACTTCTAAAAACGCTTCATTTCAGCAACGCTCGAGGCTGGAAAAACTGATCATCTTTGCCTCCAGGCTTTTAACTTGAGAAGAAGATGTGTCAGAAAAGGTGATGCTCTCTGAAATGTGAGATCAGAGGTCCATCATGAGAAAATAAAAAGAAGTAATTGAAGAGTGAAACTCAGTGTGGCTGTAATTGGTTTGCCACCTCCGCAGTGATCGGAGCCAAAGCCAGATTTGCCAGACTTTGTCCATTCAAATAAAAAAAAATCCTCCCTTGGCGCGAGTTGCTGGCAGTCACATACGAAGAGACAGTTTTCATTACTGTGAATCGCTCTGTCGAGACGAACCTGGGAGGAGATCAAAAGACTAAAATCACATTGTCATGACTCCCTTTGTCGACACACGTCTTTGTTCCTGAAGAATATTCTCACAATTCCTCAGCTTGTCGCACATTTGCATTATTGATTGAGCTGGATGTTGGATGTTGCCCTGAACTTGATTTCACCCCGATTGTCTGAAAAGCCTCGTCAGCAGCGACGCGAGACTGCAGGCTGAAGCTGCAGCGCCACTGCTCCAGACTTTGCCACCATAGATGTTTCTTTGGATGTTCCTGTTCTCAGTAAAAAGAAATGATGTGTTATTATTATTGACGGTGCTTAAAATAACCCGGCCTCAACATGCTTCCTGTTTGTAGAAGAAGCAGCAGGAAGCCGCTCCTCAGGTCATGTCTACACTTCTATTATTATCTCAGTGCCGAGTGTGCTGACAAGCGGCATTTATGCAAATGAGGCTTCAACCAGAGAAAAAAAACGATTGTACATCCTGCTGGAAGGAGAGTCACATCCTCAGCTGCGATGAGGGTGGAGTTAATTAGGCAGCCTGTCACATGACGATGATCCGTTTTCATTTCTCACCGTCTGAGAGTGTAGCTGTTGGTCTGAAGCTAAGGGAAGCCTCGTCAGGGCAGCAACGCCTCAGAGTCCTGCTTCCTCCTTTCCATGATTTTTGGAAACTCTGCCAAAAGGTGAACATTCACTTTCGTTCAAATAAACTACAGTCACCCTGGACATCAATATTTAATTGACATTATCTGCGGAAACCACAATAAACTGATGAACATGAAATGTTGCCAGGAACATCTTACCAAACCCTCACAGTCAGCGTCCATTATGTACATTCAGACTGTTTAGCCATTATGGTTCAACTGGCTGAATAATTGATGACGGTGTAACTGTCTTCTATCTGCTTCTGCTTGTCGTTTCCATCCAGTGGTGAACTGCACGGATCCCGGCATTCCAGCCAACTCCATCCGCGAGAGCAAGATCGAGCACGGCAACTTCACCTTCGGCAGCGTGGTTTTCTACGACTGCAACCCGGGCTATTACCTGTTTGGGTCCTCGGTGCTCACCTGCCAGCCCAGCAGCCACTGGGACAAACCTCTCCCAGAATGCATCGGTACAGTGGTCGTCTGTCTGTGTGTCATGTGACCCAATGGTTTTTTTGTGGTCATTTGTTCACAGAGTTTATTGGCTCTCGTTACTAACTGGGAGGACCTGTGTCATGTTCAGGCCCCAGTGGCTGATGGTTACGTTGCCTGAGTTGCTTCTTATTGCTAATACTTCCATGAAAAGAAAAGTGTTACCGTTTTATTGGTACCCGCCTCCAAACTGCAGGGGCTGATGGGAGACGGTAGCGGTGCTCTCGCAGGCCTGGCTGACTGTGCGCTCCGTCTCCAGTAATGGCTACACTTTTTTCTCGTGGAGTGATCCGAGTAAACCTCTATATTTGGCACACGTGGGAAAAACACTTAATTTCATGGTGGAAGGATGACGCAGAGCATTTATTTAATCAAACGGAATGGTTATTAAAGAGACACACAGGAGCGTCTGTCTGAAATGTTTATTCGGGGCTGCGGGCGGCGGCTAAATTAGCTTTAGCAGAAACTTTGCATGATGTGACTGAGCCGACTGAATCACAGCTTCCACAAACATATGTGAGGTCAGAGGAATAGTAAAGCAGCAGAGGGAGCACAGCAGTCCTGCGAGCGTCTGAGTAATCACATTTACAATATTACATCAAATCAGCTGTTTTTGAAGGAGGATGCTGCAGCCCAGAGAGAGGAAACACTTTTCCCTTTAGCACCTTAACGACCAGCGGGCATGTGAAGTTCTGCTGGAGGTGGAGGCAAATGTCTCCAGCTCAAACGACTCGGACACATTCATTATTTTCCTGGAATTGCTCCACTTGTCCCCACACGCCTCTCTGACCTGAAGTGGAGGGCGGGGTCACCATGGGTCAGAGGTCAGCCTGCAACTCCCTGACATACAGCATGTTTCCCTTCGGGCAGAACCTGAAAGGAAACGCTAATGTTTTATTTATAATGAATCAAACATTCGCATGTTTTGTCTGTTAATCAGTGGAAGGCGGCGGATGGAGGGATGGATGGAGAGATGGATGGGTGGATGGAGGAATGGATGGATGGAGAGATGGATGGGTGGATGGAGGAATGGATGGAGGGATGGATGGATGGAGGAATGGAGGAATGGAGGGATGGATGGAGGGATGGAT
>CAESWR010002560.1:66483-82383 GCA_903171835.1 Mullus surmuletus | reverse complement strand
AACATGATCCCGCGCCTTCTTCCATTTGCATGATTGGGGTTTAAGTTGCGCCGCAGCCACCGGGAGGCGCGAGGCGTTTGAAGCCGCCGTGATGTGAGGCCCCTGTTGTCCTGTCTCAGGTCTGGATGACATGATGCAGACTATGAGGCGGGGGTTGGGGGGGCACAGAAAGATGGGAAGGGAGAGAGAATGTAAGACGAAAAGAGACAAAGAGGTTTTACTTGTGCATAATTTTGCACTTAATGCGTGCCTGTCAGTGCTAGTCATGCGGACACACACACACACACACACACACACACGCACACACACAATGCAGTGACACATTCTAAGCCTCGCCCGGCAAGGATTGGGGTTGAATCCCAGGTTTGGCGTGTTCAGCTGAGAGGCACTAATGCTGCTTAGGACTACTTAGGAAAACGGGGACACTCTCGACTTCCCATTCAGCGCCGCCGCCACCCAGGCCCTTTACTTTTGACTCTCAATTTTTTATTATTTTTTTATTTTATAATTTCTGATCAAGTGCTTATGGGATTAGTAGGCCTGCTCCTTAAACCAGCATCATCGCTCCCACTTGCACCCATGTACTCATACCCCCCCATCTTCCTTTTCATCTCCTCTCTCTGGCTTTCTGTCTCAGGGGGCTGCAGAGCCGCACACACTCACAACCAGACCCGCTTTTTACTTGACAGCTTCCAGTTGGGCGTTTTAGAGAGATTGAAGTACCCTCTCTTTTTTTTCACAGCTTCTGAAGCAAAAACATAGAAATCCCAGATTGAAGACGCTCTTTACTAATTCACTAACATCAAAGAGCAGCGCACGCAAGTCAACTTGTTGTTGCATTACAGAACAAAACATTAAAAAGCCGTCAGACATCCTTGTGCTTTTACCTTTAAACTTTTAATCACGGCTCATCGTGTCCTAATTATCCCGCTTACCGCAGGAGCACGTATAGGGGCGAGCTGCCACTGCTGCAGCGCGGCCATCTGGAGATGTTTGGATCGGTTTCCAACAGAAGAACAAAACATGACTCCACCTTGCAGAGAAGATTGGAACTTCGCCCGGCGGCGTGGGCCTTTTTTTATTATTTTTTGTCGTCTGAAAACAGAAATGGAAAACGACATTGCAACTGAGTTTGGTAAAGTTGTCAATCTGAGCCCACCATGACCTGCAGATGATTGGAGCTCCTCACCACAGCAGATGCAGGAGCAGTGAGTGGGAGGGCTTTGGAGCTCCAGTCCCGGGTCTCCACTGAGAGCAGCACACGGCTGCTTCCTCACACGTGTTGGTTCTCCTCTTGTCCACATGCTGGTTTGCTCTCTCTCTCAGCAGACGTTTCTGCTGATGTCCTTTTTTCTCTCACTTGTGTGACGCAGACGGGCAAGGAGACGCCCGGAGGAGACGGTTCCGCTGAGTGTTTTAGCTTTGAGGTGACGCTTCAAAGAAGAATGACTTCTGTGGTCATCAGAAATCTGCTCCGCAAAGTCTGCAGGGTTTTTTCCTCTCAAATGATCCATCGAGGAACTTCTTGAAGTGAGACTCTCCACCTCTGCCCTCGTCCTTCGACTGCAGCGGCTCCACCCGACTAACCGCCGTGTTTGTTAGCAGAGCCCACCGCCGGCCTTCACATCCCTGCATCAGTAGATGATCGCCTGGTGTTTGTTAAGAGAACGTGTGGATGTGCTGCCAACAGAGCAAAGCTTCTCCTGCGAGCTGTGCTGCAGACATGGCAGCTGAAGTAACGGGATTTTGCAGATCTCTGTTTAAGTGTTTCACGATGGGTGAATATGTCAGAAACAGAGCGAGTCTTTGTGGGATGCCGAGTGTTGGGGGGAGATAGGGAGGGTATAAAACAACTGCTATAATTTATTCACATCCCTAAAAACCCATATCCCATCTGCGTCCCCACGGCTTCATCTCGAAGTGTGTCAGAACAACTACAAGTTTTATTATGCATTCATTTATTACATTTGCTGAGCAGAAGGTTGTTGCACACACACAGACCAAAAACATTCATTTTACTGTAGATAGAAATGGCATAAAAATATCCAAATGGACTGTTTTTCTGGGCTTAAAATCTGCCTTTTATTCAATTATCCTCCTGCATTTTGTGGACGATTGGATGAACATTGGTCTAGTTTCTAAGGATTTGGTGCAAATATCACTTAGCAAATGGTTTTCATGTTCAAAGTGCATTATTAAAAAAGATGAAATCCTGCTACTAAAATGCTGCTGTCTTTGGCTGCTCTGGCACATTTAAATTCTCTCTTTCTGGATATAAATCGGAGGTATTTGTGGACAACAAGCTCATTTGATAACACTTGACTCTCGCACCATCTTTTCATACTCCATCTACTGCGGGCTGCCGACTATAAGAGCACAAGATACGAGCACAAAGAATCTGAATTCAACTTGAAATTCTTGAAATTATCTCAGTGGCTAAATTTCATCTGCGCTCCAGAAAGTGCAGCTGCAGCTCATTTTGTAGCTTTAACTCTTATTTCTCCCCTTGGATGCGTCTTTGTTGTGGAAGGCGCTCTCTCCCACAGCAGCAGCTCTGCCTGCCGAGGTGCCGCGACCTTAAAGGAAGCAGCCGATGGAGTCTGAATGTAAAATGATTTCAATTCCACCTTCAGCTGCGTCGCTGCTGCTGCAGAGGGTGACGACACGTTGAACCGTGTGTGTGTTTAAAGGTGTCATATTGTAAGTGCGCATTTCAGCACTGATGGATTTTCACAGCCTTTCTGAAGCCACTCCTGACAAACTTGACTGGAGTTATCCTGTGACGTGAGTGTTGTGCTAACCGTGAGTGTGTTCTTCCCGCAGTGGTGACGTGCCCGCCGCCGCCGCTGCTGCCCAACGGGCTGCTGGAGGGCTCGCTCCTGGAGTGGGGCGCCAGCGTGAGCTACAGCTGCCTGGCCGGCTACGAGCTGTCCTTCCCCGCCGCGCTCACCTGCACCGGCAACGGCACCTGGAGCGGCGAGCTGCCTCAGTGCCTGCGTGAGTCACCTTCACACACACACACCCGCACACACACACACCATCATCCCACACACTCACCATCTTCCCACACACTCACCGTCATCACACACACGCAACACTGCTCATGTGTCGACTCAGACGTGCTCTGTGTCGTTTCTGTTGCCGTTTAAATCAGGTTTTGCGAGATCTTTCTAGTTATTAGAACTGTAATACTTTTGAAGTCAAAATTAAATATTTGACTTGCCGAGTTCCCACTCAGCATAATTCTTTTTCAAAAGCTAGAATAATGAGAAGTATGATCACACAGAGCGCCATAATATAGTCAGTATTTGTAAAAGTAATTTCTGCGAGGATGTTATTTTTCGTGGTCTTTGTCTGATGCATCAGTGTTGAGTGTTCCTCAGCGCTGAGCCCCCTCTACCAGTTTGCCCCCTTGGAGGTTATCTCAATTTAATGAAATGAATGTAAGTCATGAATAAGTCATGGAGTTTTAAACGTGAGGGTCGAGGTGGGAAAACTGATTTATGAAGTGGAGATAATGAGACGGGCTCGTAAAGATGCAGAGCAGGAATTATCAGTGCAGCTTCTGCTTGTAACATCCAAGTCTCCTGCTGTTGTTCCTCTGCACATCTAACATCTCACAAAACACAAGCGCAGAAAAGGAACTCAAAAGCTGCGAGTGAATTTTCCATCCTTTGCAAATGAACCAAAATCCTTCAATGGCAGTTTTGGGTGGATGAGCAGCGTCTGACCTGCAGCCAAACAACCAGGCAGCTAAAGAAGATGCTGGTGTGAGTGGAGCCACACGTGCAGCTTCTGATTCTCCTCGTTCTATGAAGACCTTGTTCTCATCAGTTCTTCAGCTCTGCGTATTGATACCTGAGGGTCGTCACGGTTGTTACTATCCGACAAGGTGAAGCACTTACCTGCATTTTTTTCTCTTTGAATGTCTGGATCAAGTTGACTGAAGAACAAACGGTGCCTGTGAAGGAAAGCCCGCTCACAGCTGCAGGAGGAGCTGCTTCTTTGAAGTAGCATCTCTATTTTCAGCCGGCGAGGAAAGGCACTTAGGCTCCTGTCTTTGCATGCCTTGCTCCTCTACAGGGAGTCGGACGGAGGGTTAATTAGCCAGCAGGGCTCGTGCATACAGTAACAAAGCTGTCGCCGACGTAGCTGAAGGTATGGAATGTAAATAACAGTTTGCAGTTCTTCACTTTAACATCCTTGGTCACAACTGTGAGAGACACTTTTAGATTTACATTTAAATAGAAATGCTTTCGGAATCAATGCTCGTGACAGACTTTGGTGTTTGGTGGTGGGATTCACTCAGTCACACTCAAACCCATCTGGGTGTTTTGCACGTGAGTGACCACGCAGCTCTGAGTGCTGCATCTCCAGCATGCTCTCCTCCTCTCCACGCTTGCGCTGACATTATTCTTATGTGTTAGTCAGTGTGCAGCGTGCGGTGCGGTGTGTGTTGTCTCTGTGTGATGAGCAGTGATCTGCGCCGGTGCTCGGGTCCTGAGTGGCGATGGTAAAACATGTCATCTGCTTATGAAATTAATAACGTTGGACTTGGTAAATGTACCATGCCTCCACGTCTCCATTCCTCCTCGCTGTCGGCAATAACAGCGGACACTGTCGTCTTCCAACAAAGCACAATCATTTTTCCACATCAGTGGCGCTGAAGCAGCCTCCTACAGCAGCAGGAGCATGTCGCCTTCGCGTTACACGATGCGTCTGCGTTTACGGTGTCTGGGCTCACAGATTTATTTATCTTTGACTCTGTAATTGCCTTAATAGCTCCGTTACTTACAGACCTCCAACACAGGCTGCAGAGCGATCGCAAAATTGGCACAAATTGAGATCCGTCGATGATAAATGTTATTCAGTGTGATAAAAAAACCTGGATCCTCCAAACACGGAGTTCCACCTGGCGCTCTGCTGCAGTGGAAGCACATCGGTGATAAATTACTCAGGTTTACGAAGGCAAATACTTGGAAAATATGTGGAAAAGTGCTGATCATACATGATGTGAGAGAGCTATTATCTATGCATTAAAGTGTCAGAGCGGAGCGATGTGCTGCACTCGCACACGCTGGCCTCAGACATCAGGGAGTCATTATGAGGTGGTAAATCCGCCTCAGTTAGTGTCAATCCTGCCTACTAAGAAACACTGAATTGTTTCATAAGTGCACGTATTTGACATGCGAATCACAAGGAATGCAGAGATCAAGGGTGTTTTTGTGTCTGTGCATGAAATGAAAGTAAAACAAGGTTGCCTTTTTACCGAGCTGAGCCAAAAAAATCAGTTTCCCTCCGACTCCATCACACACACGTCATGCAATCTCCACTCAGGTTTATTAAATAGAGTGGTGCTAAATGATTTTTGATGCCTCAGCCTAATTTAGCTGTAACACTGGGCTGTGCACTCAAGTAGACTGGAGAAATTTAAATTTAATTACAGATCGGCAGTGCTGCAAACCACGCCACGACCGTGCGTTCCTGCGAGCCGGCGCGGCCATGAGCACGTGCTGCAAAACAGGATTAAGATGCACTTGTGTTCCCGGCGACGGCACAGAGTGAGCAGCGAGATTGGTTGTCGGAGGATGCTCGCTCGCGTGTCTGCAGGGAGGAGACTGTGATCCCAACTTTGAATCTGGCCCCTGCATACTGATGACTTCAAAGGCATTGATAATTCATCAAGGAAGGGAAGAGGCTGTGGGAACGGCAAAAAAAGTTTCACTAGACTCTCTCCATCTCACTCATCCACCTACACACACACACACACACACACACACACACACACACACATTAAATATGCTGAGCTTGGTTTGGCTCAGGGCCATTTTTCTTATATATCCATAAAGTGGAGCATTATTCTCCAGCAGCTGGAGGCTTTGACTGATGTGTGTGTCACCTGTTTGCCCTGTTTTGTCAATCCTCCAAAAAATGCTGCCTGAATACTAAAGCTAGCGGTGTCACGTTAGGATCCACAATCATTCTCAGACATTTGCATCTTTATTTATGTCACATCAGACAGTGTTTGGCGTTGTGGGTTCATGGCTGATGTCGACTAACATATTTCATGGGAGGAGATGTGTCTGAATACAAGGATTCGTTTCTCAGATAACATGTGCAATAATGGCTTCCTTCAGCCACTCCTGCATGTCTATTATGTCAAAGACTTGCTGCGGGACGCCGCTGTTGGTTCCTGACTTCAAGAATGAGAGCAAGCGAGGACTTATCTCTGCCTCCAGACCTCCACGCGGCAGCACCAGTCAGGTCTGGAGAAGCAGCCTGTCTTGTTATTGGCTTTCTCCCGCAGCGCAGTGGCGGCGTGACTGAGTGGTGTGCTTCCCGTGCTGGCCCTGCTCGCTCACACGCTGAGCGTCTCCAAACCCCCTCAGCTGCTAACAAGCAGCCTCTGCCGCCGATTGACGAATGCGCAGAGTTTTTTTTTGCCTTGAAAGATGGTCAGAAAGATGCATTGATAGGCTGCGACATCGGCTGTCTGCTCGTGCCATCAGAGCCACTCAGACTGAATTATTCTGCTCGATTTGATTGGATGCCTAGAAGCCATAAATTGAAGGAGCAGCAGTGATGATCCTGCGGGCCTCATCTCCTGACGCCGGGCTGCTCCCATTAAAAAGGCAAAGTCATTGGTGAGCAGCGGCGGCAGCAGATGGCTCCGGTTGTGTTAACCTCAAGGCCCTGTCAGAGAAATTAATATTTTACTCCCTAATTATTTTGATCTGAAATTGAGTGCCATGACCTCCTTCGCTGCTTTTTTTTGCGCCACCGAGCTGCATATTCAAACATCATAACCACCCACCATCCAGGTTGACTTTTGGAGACAAAGAGAAAACTAATAAGTGGAGGCAAAGCATCCCTGATGTAGTTCGTGCAGTAACGAACAGCCAAAGGAAAAAAGTCAAAACCGTGTCGGTCGAATTTAATGATTCAGCCCAGATTTTCTGATTCATGCAGGAATTCAAGGATTTTGACAACAAATCTGATGTGATGAAAAGAGCATGGAAGGCGGCGCGCTGGCAGCAGCGGTGGGAGCGCGAGCAGCATCAGCTCATCAGGGTCTGATGCTGAACGAGCGCAGCAGCAGCAGCAGCAGCAGCAGCAGCAGCCGCCGCCCACACAGCTTATTATTTCTGAATTAGCCACTCAACAGATTAGTTGCTGCAGTATTGCTTCTGATGGCGAAAAAAAGACAAAAAATACAAAGGAAATTTGGGCATAGCACCAAAATGATCCAGAGGTGCAATGTATGAGTATTTCAGCCACGGCTCATCGCCACATATCTTCCCTCTCTTGCAGCCAAGTTCTGCGGGGATCCCGGCGCTCCCGTCGGGGGTCAGAGAGAAGGCCGCAGCTTCATCTTCAAGTCGGAGGTGACCTTCAGCTGCAGCGCCTCCTACGTGCTGGTGGGCTCCAGCACGCGGCTGTGCCGAGAGGACGGCGCCTGGAGCGGCTCCCAGCCGCGCTGCATAGGTGCTGCACGTCACACCTGAGCTTTGCTGTGAGATTTGTGTGACAGAGCTGTTATCGCTGGTTTTGAATAACGCGACTGAGCGAAGTCTCACAGCTTCATATATCCTGGAAGTTGTGAGTCTGATGATTTCGTATGCAAAGACACGGGAGCTGGCAGGGTGATGCTGCTCATGTTAGCAAGCCTGTGCAGTAATTGTCTTCGGTACACGGCGCACCGCAGACAAATGGCTTTGTCATTATCAGTGATTGCTCCTCTGTCATCGTCTCATCTTTGCTCTCCTCTGGACATTCCTGCGCTCATCGTGACTCCTTCTTCCAGAGCCCTCGAGAACCACCTGTGAAAATCCAGGGACGCCCGAGCACGGCTTCATGAATTACTCAACAGGCTTTAAGGTAAATATGAGCCCAAACTGCTGTCGCTACATTTTGTAAACAGGTTATGTTTTATGCACTTTGCCTCCGCTACGAATTATGAATATGAATATGGTCCATCTATTTCCATTCTAACCAAATTGGGAGTGGGAGACCCTCAGACCACCCTCATCAGAGTAGATCAGCTTTTCTGCCCGTTTCATGCAGCACATATGAGAACAATCCATGACGCCGGCACATGTAGTATGAAAGCTTTTTCTGCGTCTCTGTAAGCCTGAGGTAGATGGACCATGTCGACGTGTGCCACAGACGTGTGAAGAAAAGTTGATGCTGCAGTTGTGACGTATTTATCATAAAGACATGTTTGCACCACAACACACAAACCCGCGTTGACTGTCTGTCTGAGCGAGGACGCTCTCCGTAGAGTTCCGCTCCAACCTGCAGCTTGAGATGTGAGGCTGAAGCTTGGAGGCAAATGAATGCGAACAAGAGAGGCAGAATCAAAGCTCCACTCACGAATCCAGCGTGCAGCCTATATTTAGTTCTGCTTCAAATGGACACTTTCCAATTCATGTTCCAGGTGGAATCAGCCGCCGCGCCCCTGTATGATGTTATGCAAGTGCAAGCAGGAGGCAGGCGCGTGTGTGTGAGCGTGTGTGTGTATTCTTCTTGAACGGCTGGACAAAAGGAAAGTGGATGTTTGACGTCAGCTCCACTTCCCTCCCTCCGTATATCCGCATGTATAAGAATGTAAAGTGTATTTTAGTGCGTGTAAAACGACCATCCGGTGTGTTCAGGAGCTCCCGTGAGATACTTTCAGGCGATGTGTTTCATTTTATTTCCTCCCTGCTGCTTTTCAAGTCTCACTTCCAAGATCAGTGCAGACCATTTCTTCATTACATTCACGCAAACGTCTGATAGAAGAATCTGTCCGGAGCGAGAGCAGCTCAGCAGATGTTGGTTCCTGGACGGCTGCCTGTGACGAGTCAAGTCTGGTCTAGTTTTTTCTTCCCCGTGTGTTACCCAACAACTTTAGCACAGTGCGAAAATGCTGCTTCTGTGTTATTAAAGTCGACTGGGGGTGGTTGCTGAGAATCAAATTAAGAACAAGTCGATTATTAAGAAAAAAAACATTTTGGCTCTAGATCTAATTTCTTTTGCTTTAAACTCCTCATAGGCTCACAGGCTTAGGCTCATTTCGTAAAGTGTGTGTATGTGAGGACACAAACGTCGGGGGGGCAGCCATCGCCTCCAGGAATCCTCTCCATCTGCCTCCTCACTCTAGAGATAATCATTAAAACGGCAAGGAGGGGGAAGAAAAAACTTTAGTGTGCCTTTAGTCTTTTTTCAGGCTCCTTAGCGGTGGAGCGGCCGGCCTATCGGCGTGTGCATCAGCGTATCGACTCGCTCCACTTTGCGGCTGTCTGTTTGTGTCCAGGTGGGCAGCAGAGTGGACTTCCAGTGCCAGCAGGGACACCTTCTGCAGGGCTCCACCACCCGCCTCTGCCTGCCAGACCTCACCTGGACCGGCGTTCAGCCCACCTGCCTCCGTGAGTGCTTCTTCCTCGGCTGCCTCGCTGTGTTTTTATGTCTCTGGCTTTTTTTCCCTCAGCGTTCCTTCTGGCACCTTGTCACTGTTTATCCGCATTGCTGCTCCTCGGCCGGCGCCGCGCCGCACCGCGCCGCGCCTGTCCGGCCCTCCCGCCACTACAGCTTCTTTCATTCTATAACAACCTCTGGCCCCCAAGTCAATTGCGGCTAGCGCCTCAATCAAGCTGCCGTCCCGGCCGCTCGCAGAGTGCCGAGGCCACTGTGATCACTGTCATTCTGTTTGAGCACCAATAGGCCGCCGCCACACGGCCCGGGGCGGCGGGCCGCTGCGCCATCTTTACCTGAAATGCTCCAAATTCAGCTTCTAGTAGTCTGCATTTTAGCGTGACCTCAGCCGTGTAAACACTCGAGCCGGCGGGCGATAAGAGGATTCAAGTGGTATTTTGTAATCTCATATTCATTGAGTCACCGCTCCATGTAACAGCCACTCCACTTTCCTGGAGACGTTTGTGCTGAGAAAGCAGATGCTTTGTGGCACCTGCCCTTCCTTCCCTGCACCATCCATGCACTGCAGCTCAGCTGTGTGTGTGTGTGGGTGTGTGTGTGTGTGTGTGTGTGTGTGTGTGTGTGTGTGTGTGTGTCGGTCTGTGTTTGTGTGTGTGTGTGCGTGTGTGTGTGTGTGTGTGTGTGTGTCCGTGTGTGTGTCCGTGTGTGTCCGTGTGCTGCTGCTCAGAATCACCAAGATGTCCGTTTCCGAGTAACACTTTACTGAGAGCGAAACAGCCAAAAAGCCCCCGAGCCCACCCTGGACCCACCCTGATGAAAGCTCAGCAGGTTTCAGTGGGGTCTGACATCAGCCTGATGTTCCCTTCGGGGGCTGCGTATCCCTGTGAACCCCCCCCCCCCCCGCCCTCACAGCCTCACCAACTTGCTGCTCGGTGTTGTTTCATTTTCCCCACTTTTTCTTCATTTCTCAATCCAGCTCAAACTGGAACTCCACCAAGACCCGCTTTGTATTTCCTGCCGGAACGTCCGCGTCTGCCCCAACATTTTAATGAGTTATTAAATCGCCCATGCTGCGCCAAGTTTCATTGGAAAAGATTTTGCGTCAGCCTTTGACAAAAGACTAAGAAAGGTCACCAAGAATATCGTCTCCGTGGCCGAGATCAATTCTCCATGCAGCTGAGAATCTCAAAGCCAGGTCTGGTCTGCTCATCCCGGATGTTCCGACTCCTCATCCAGCTGACTAATGAAATATTCAGCAGCTTGAGCATCCTGAGCCTCCTTAATGGCATTTACAGCCAGCAGAGGCCAAGCCCCCGAATAAAAAAGTACATTAAGTGTTTAAGTCAACATAATTGTAGGTTAAAGTTTCATCAAACTGACGCTTGCCTGTGTCCAAAATGATATTTTCTCTGAGAAACTCTGACAGCAGCGACAGCAGGGGATTCATATCTGCTGCAGATAAACGGCTAATTGAAAGTGGAACACAGCATGCTGGAGCCCAGACCCACCAACACACACCACTACACATATCAACTTACACCAACACACACCACTACACACACCAACACACACACCAACACACACCACTACACACACCAACACACACACCAACACACACCACTACACATATCAACTTACACCAACACACACTACTACACATTTCAACTTACACCAACACACACCACTACACACACCAACAGACCAGCACACACCAACGCGCACACAAACACACACCACTACACACACCAACACACACACCAACGCACACCACTACACGCACGAACACAAACTAACACACACCACTACACATATCAACACACACCACTACACGCACGACCACACACACCAACACACACTACTGTGCGCACCAACACACACACCAACACACGCCACTACACATACCAACACTCATACCAACACACACCAGCACACACCAACGCGCACACCAACACACACACCAACACACACCACCACGCACCAACACAAACACCAACACACATCAACACACACACCACCACACATCAACACACACCACTACACGCACCAACACACACACCAACACGCAGACCAGCACACACCAACACAAACCCCAACACACATCAACACACACACCACCACACACCAACACACACCACCACGCACCAACACAAACACCAACACACATCAACACACACACCAACACACATCAACACACACCAACACACACACCAACACACACCAGCACACACACACACACCAACACACACCAGCTCACACCAGCATACACCAACACACACAGCAGCACAGGCAGGTTTTGTGGGCGTGGCTCTGACATCACAGACCAAACGTGTGATTTATCAGAGACTGGCTGTTAAAGCATCTCCGGTGTCTCTGACTCTGATCTGTTTATCAATTGTAGAGTGAATGAAAACACTTTTCACATTTTAGATTTTCATTTAACGACTGCTGAGTGTTTAGAGTCAAAGCGCCGCACGCTCGTGTTCTTGGCAGAAATGTGTGATGCCCGATCAAACGCAACCCTCGTGGTTTGATTAGTAAATATTCTCAGGCTATGAGCGGTCCAGTCCTCCCCGGTGAGCAGCTGCTGCTCAGCCATTTTGGTTTCTACTCTGGACAACATTCTAGAAGACAAACTTCCTCAAATAAATGGTAAACATAAGATATCGTGCAGCCTTTTGATGTCGTAAAGCCACCGGCTGAAATTGCAGCCTGGCGGCCCGGCCGGCTTTCCTTCAGAGGCGTAACACTTTGAGCCTTTTAACTTCCCAGCTGGCGCCGTCCTTCCTCTGCCAGGTTCGTCTGCCTCGGCGGCTGCAGCGATGCAGGAGCTGCTCGCTGGCTCTGCTCCATCGGCCGCAGTGGCTCGGAAAAAAATTATTGATTTTTCCTCTGTCCTCATCCTGTCATTGTTACCGCTGAAATTAAAATAGAAAAATGCATCTGTGACGGTCACAGCCAAGCCCCCCCCCCGTTAATACGGTATATAGACTCTATATTCACTCTCTATCCGCTGTATATTCGCTGTATATGCGCTGTGACGTGTTGTAGAGGAGTGTCTCTGAATGTGACCCGGTTGAATAAATGTTTTAAAAATGATGACACTCCGCCGCTCATGCTGCCGCGCCGTGTCTCCGTGGTTGAACATATTAACATGCACGACTCGCTTTGGCTTCAGCTTCTGAACAGCATCGTGTTGAACTGAAAAATATTCATGTTCACCTCAATTATTGGAATCTGGTTATTACAGTATTTGATATTCAAAAACACAATCGGAGAGACACGACTTTCTGATTAAACCATGAATTCGGTCCCAGGGCAGCCAAGCATAACGTTACTTTATCTTTCATTTTTCATTTGCAGGCCGGAGGGTGGACACACACACGCACACCCACACACAGTGGGCCGTCTGGATTGTAATATATGCGGGGGCGGGGCAGGGGGGGGATGTATGTGTGTTTGAGTAGGAGTGCTTTTGTTTGGGCGTGACACAGTGCGTTGACCCTGGGTTGAGAGCGACTCATAAATCCTCTAAATACCTTTCTCTATGATTAAATGCTCATCTGTTACTGTGACGCCGTAAATGGATTTAAAAGAGAAGCTGAGCAATCATGTGCTGCTGGCTGAAGCACAAACTGGAGGTGTCACCATCACACTCAGGCTGTGGATGCAGAGAACCAGTTTAAAGTTCCAGTTCCATCAACTGCAGCCATCTTTACCTTCAGATTGATTATTTGATCTGAACTCCTCCGATGACCCTTCTATCCAGCTTCATGTCTTAAGGTTGAGGCGGGGCGTCCTCAGCTCTGAGGAAGGAGTTAGGCAGGAAAGTGGGCGGGGCTTCTGGGGGGGGGCTGACCAACATGCAGCTCATTACAACAGTGATGGAGATGGTTTTGTTGAAGGTGCAGTGAGACGCTTTTCACAAGCATTAACAATTGATAATCAACCTTTTTTCTGAGGACAAAGCTAGCTGCTAAAATTCTTTGGGGATTTCATCTAGAAAAGGAATCTAGAAAAAATACCTGAAATGTTGAGGAGAAAAGTGTTGAGGAAATACATTTCTAATCACTAGAAATTATAAATCTGTAGGTTTTTTTATACTGAAGTGCAGTTAATTATTAAATGAAGCATTTGAACATTTTCAAGGACCTGGAGAACCTTGAAGGTTGCCTGGGGCTCTCCCGCTTTCACTTTGAGATTCCCACTTTAAAGCCGTATAGACTTGAAGATGAACTCTGCGGCATCTCAGCTCCGGCGTGCCATCGAGCACCAAAAAGCTGTTTGAAATCCGCCTGCTGCAGGTTGGAAATCCAACAACAACACCGACTGTGAGAGAACGGAGAGAACGGACCGACTGACTGTGAGAGAACGGAGAGAATGGACCGACTGACTGTGAGAGAACGGAGAGAACGGACCGACTGTGAGAGAACGGAGAGAACGGACCGACTGACTGTGAGAGAACGGACCGACTGTGAGAGAACGGAGAGAACGGACCGACTGTGAGAGAACTCTGCACACATCCACAAACCTGCCAACTTTGTGGTCTTGAGCGCCGTGTGCAGAGCGGCCGCCATCCGTCCGCGTCCCTCTCCGCCACACACATCACCCTCCGGCCAGCAGCGTCCCGCGCCGCCACCTGTCAGCAGCTGGGAGGCGTCTCTGAGGTCTAATCTCAGGAAGTGAAAAAACTCTTCAGTGTGGGCGGAGCTTGATGAGGGATATGATGTGTCTTTGATACAACAATTGCTCTGCCTTGTAAAGTGTCTTCACTGCTCACGGTCGACAGACTCTGCAGCAGCCGGGACACGTGCTGACAGTTTGTCGTGTTAAATGGCTCTGACGGGGGGGGGGGGGGCTCCATTATTTAGTTATTTTCAGTCCCCAGACTTTTTCAGATTCCTGCCTCGCCGTGTCGTCTGCATCAGGATCCTTCCTGGCAGATACGGCCGAGTGCAAAGGTTTGGGTTCCGCTCGACTTCTACCTTTTCCTTTTGTTTTTATAAAAACACGTGACGTGATACCGACTCAACATCACAATCACAGTCAGCTTTATTGGCCCTGAACAATATATATATAAATAGAGGAGTATTTCTGTATCATGGTGTAGTAGGTGTGTGTAGCTCAGGTGCGGGTGCATCTTATTGGAGGTTTTATGAAGTTTTTTGAAGTTAAATCCACAGATTAAAAGGTCATTAAAAGTGATGCAAAGAAGTAAGATGAATATTTTATTATTCCAGACTAATTCATTAGCATTTAATTCAATGTCGAGTGAATCAAAGGGTCTACGTCTGCCTGCGTGCATGCTGAGCAAATGCTGCATGTAGTTGTTGACCCACCGAAGCGTCTCTGTCTGGAGTTCCCTGATTGTGGGCGGGGCCTGAGCCACCCAGGAGACCTGGTGTTTCCCTGCAGCGTGGAGTCAGATTTATATCTGAGGACGTCCGTATGCAACACGATCTCAGCAGCAGCATCGCTAACATGATGCTCTCCAGCTTCTCCTTCAGGCTCCTCATGTTTCATGAAGCTCAGAAGCTTACACCCCCCCCCCTCACACACACACACACACACACACACACACACACACACACACACACACACACCCCCACCCCACCCCGCCGCCATTAATGCCATTAAGACGCCATGAAGGAGCAATCTGCTGCTGTGACTCGCCTGCAGCTTTCTCCCCTCTGACTGCTTGCAGTGTGTTCTCACACTCACACGCTGCAAAAGAAAAATAAAATCAAACTATTTTTCTATTTTCACATAATAGTTTGAGCTCCGTGGCTTTGCTGATTTGCATATTCTTTTGTTTTGTGGAGAATTTGTATACAAAGTATAGCCGAGCCACTCACAGTTAGGAAATGAAAACATTGAATATGTCCAATAAGAGGCTGCGTCTCTGGCAGAGCTGTGAGCTGTGAGCTGTGAGCGGGCCGAGGGGCCGAGCTCGGCTGATGTAAATACGCGGCGGATGAATCCCCAGAGTTCAATTCTCTGAGTCCAGTGAGACGCGCCGCTCGCTCGGTGACCTTCCTCCTCTCAGGTGTTGGCGACGCCGCAGCCCAGATGAAAAATCTCTCCCTGCGGTTTACGCTCCCAACATTCATTTCTGCTCTGTTTTGCAAGGACGCGGCCGACCTTGTTTGTGCTCCCTGAATTACTCACAGAAACGCAAAAACACTGAAGGCTTCCTTTTCTTCCCCCTTCTTTTTTTTTTTCTTTTATTCTGCTCACTATTGAAGCCCGGCCTCGAGCTGCGGCGTCCTCACACCTCAAGGTTAAATAGTTTGCTCTGTTATTTTTTTGAGGTGACTTCACACGGCCGCGCCTCTGTCTGCAGCTGGAGAAGAAATGAGAGTTATTAAAGTATCACCGTCCTCATTAACGCCTCCCTGGACTCAATTACACTGTAAAAAGTGTGGGCAATTTTTTTCCCACACTTTTCTTTTTTTTTACTTCTCCTTCTTCAGACGCATTTGTCTCCTC
>CAESWR010002560.1:28006-45888 GCA_903171835.1 Mullus surmuletus | reverse complement strand
CTTCTTGACATCATACTGAAGCCCCTTCTACAAGGCCAATACAAAATGTGCCAATTGCCTAGGAGACACCCAAGGGAACAATACCTACCCTACCCCGGAAGTGAACCGGGTTCTTTTGCATTGTGGTCAGAGGCATTAACCACTGGGCTACCAGCCCGAGGTACTCAACACCTCCACACTCGTCCAACATAAAGGTCAAAATCCACCAAGAATAACCAGAAAAAAACAAACTTAGAAACATTTTAAACTTTATACATCAAATGCACTAAACAAACAAGGTAAAGGGTTAGGGTACCCAGAATGCTCACACCTCAAGCCACTGCACCTTCAGACTCTCAAAGCCTTTGATTCTCCTATTTAAGGCTCTGCCTGGCTCAGGCTCTTGAAAACAGTAAAAATAGGCAGTGGAGCAATTTGAACCCCCCACCACAGCTACGCAGCGCTCCCGACCAATGTGCTAACCTCTACACCAACATCTCAATGGAGGGTTTGTTTCTCCTATTTAACTCTCTCCCTGGGTCAGGCTCTTGAAAATAGTTGACAGTCAGGACTGGGAATTGAACCACTTACACAAATCCTTCCCAAGTCCACAGCTTAACCACCACACTGCCAACGGTCAGATTAATGTAACTATTTCGGTTCTCCTATTTAACTCTCCATTCTGGATCAGGCTCTTGAAAAGCATCAGTCAGTTATGAGATTCGAACCACCTGCCATATTCACATGGAATCCTTCCCAATCCAGTGTGCTGCTCACAACACTACGAGTTACCTGATGCCTTTAACACTTAAGTTTGTCACATTGAAGTTTATGGGCGGGGGGGGGGGCACCATGATAATAAAATAATCATGATAATAACTTTATTTATATAGCACCTTCGGGTCAAAATGATTTACAGAGCAGCTAACAGATCAAACCAATAAAAGTGAATAAAAAGCAAACAAAAGCAGCGCGCTTTAATCCCTGCAGGACTCAGCAGGAACAGTAGATGTTCAAGGTGAAATTTCCCTGAGAAATGAAACATTTACATCATTTTGTCCTGATAGAACACAAAGGTTTCTGATGTTCCTGCCTCAGCCGCCTCTCAGGATGGAGGCAGCCACGTCTGAACTTTTATTTCAGGTGGTTTCATCTCCAAAAACATCTGCAATTAAGGTTCATTGTCGGTTTGAAAACTTGATTCAAACTGAAAATGCTGAAACAAAAACCTTCTGATGCCTCTGATGAAGTTTTTGTCGTAATCCTGCAAACAAAGAACAGGCATCGAGAGCAAAATCTGCTGCTGATGTTTGTGGATTCCTCTGCTGATGTTCTCCGTGTCTCCTCCTCAGTTTGTGAACATCACCTTCGCCTGCCTCGGAGCGCTGCTCTTCTCCTTCGTAAGTACCAAAGAGCGTCGGGTCACGCCACCAATCAAGAGAGAAAACATCCTATTCACATGTGAGGAATCCGCATCAAAGCCTCTTTTAATGTGGAGCGAGAGTGAGGTGTGCAGGTTTGATCTCAGAGCTCCCAAACAGCACCATTTATGAGCTCTGATTATTGGCTTCTCATAAGATAAGGAACTGCTCACTTTTTCTGTCCCACTGATTCTTGTCGACGGTGCCGTTTCTAATCACACACACACTTGGCACAGGTCAGTGTTGAAGCAGCTCATCTTTGTGTGTGTGTGTGTGTGTGTGTGTGTGTGTTTCTGCAGTACTTGGTGTTTGACACACACCTCATCCTGGGAGGGAAGCACAGGAAGTTCTCCATCTCTCCTGAGGAGTACGTGTACGCAGCTCTCAGCCTCTACTTGGACATCATCATGCTGTTTGTCATCCTGCTGCGGTGCTTCGGCAGGGGCTGAGTCACCACTCCAGGGTCCGGGCAGCACTCCGGGGTCCGGGTCACGACTCCAGGGTCCCGACTCCGCCAGCGTCAGTGTCACATGACCAATGGAGCACAACTTGATTGGCTGGATATTGGATAATTGAGACAGGGATCGATTGCTTCTCCCCGGTTACCGGATATTGATTGTCTCTGTCTTTTTATTCATTACTGATTTATTGATTGATTTATCTAGTGATTTTTGTAGGTTTCATCAAGTCTAACCAAGATTTATTAATAGTGATTTATATATTTAGATTATTTATCCGTCTTGTTTATTGTTTCCAATACTGTGACCCCAGAACTGCACTTTGTCTCTTCATGTTTTCTTTTTCATGCTGTGAATGACAATAAAAGTATCTATCTATACTGGATTGTTTGTTTTTTTCACATTCATATGAGCTTCAAAGTGCAGCCACAGCAGCTTTGTCATACTGTATTCATGAAATCCTCACACACACACACACCGTCATTCCTTTGCTCAACAGAAGTTTGAAGCAGAAGCTGCTACTGATTCAACCTCATAGTTTTCTTCTTGATCAGGTTTGTTGCCGTTTTTCCTGCACTTACAAAACTACTTGTAGTTGTTTTTCTGTGTTGCTGCGTCAATCAGCTGTTTCAGTTCCTTTCTGATTAAAAAAATAAATAAACCCATTAAAACTCAACACGTAGTTTATTGGCATCACACATCAAACATGTTTTTTTTTTTCATATAAAGAGGGAATGTATCAAGTATAGACTATGAAAAGTGCAAATTTCAAGGATTAGTCGCTTTACAATAGAAAATCTCGATGAGTTACAAAATGTTATATGCCATTTTAAAATCACCCGCAAATTTGAAGTGAAATACCAAGGAAGTAAAAATTCCACTTGGACCTGTACCCATTTCATGCACAGCAAACTGTTGTCACACAAAAGGGCAAAATCTGTCTCCTCCTTTAACCACGGACATGAAACCAAGTGCAAGAAACGTAGCTACACTAACTAGATGGCACTCACAGTGGAACTACTGCCAAAAAAATAAAAAAAACTGTCAAGGCAGCCGCCATCTTCAGCTCCAACATGGCGACTCGCCTGTTAGAATAAAAAGGTTCAATTACTTCAAAGTCCGACTGAAAATCTGGATCAAAGAAAAACGGGAATGAAGCGCTCGATGTGAAAACGCCGTCAGTCGTGTTTGGGTTCCACCTTCCTCCTTCCTCCTCACAGCTGCTCTCGCGCCACAGCTTTCCTCCATCTTAGTGTCCTCCGGTTGAAGGTGTGCAGCACTCGTACAGTTCGTCAAAGGTCAACTCAAAGTTAATGTTTCTAGTGTTTCAAAAGAGTTGGAGAATTTTTTTTAACCCCAAGAAGAGTTGGGAAGGAAGTCTGACAACCGTATTAATGCTCATGGTGACACGTTAGCCTTTAACGTGCTGCTAACACAGCAGGGTCACATGGGTCCCCTTATTTCATTCGTTTCATTTCTAGAGGAAAAAAACCCAACATGTCTCACTTTTCACTTATTTAAAATATATATATTTAAATATTCTATTCAAATGATTGAGGTGTGTTTTCGTGTCTGCTGAGATTCTGGCTCTTCCTCACACACTGTTTTGCGTTTATTGACATTGCAGCACTAAATGCCGCATGATGTCTGCTGCATCGCCAGGCTCTCGCACGAAACAGAGCTTCCCCTGTGACTCCTCCCCCTGTGACTCCGCCCCCCCTGACTCCGCCCCCTCTGACTCTGTCTCCGTCTGTCTTTGCTCTGATTGATTAAACAGCAGCACGATGTCATTGAATCGTTACCCTTGAAAGTCGGACTGGTGCAGCCAACCCTAAAAACCCGCAAAAATACTTTCATGCTGCAAATATCACTATGGAAAAAATAATAATAATAATAATAATAATAAAATCAAGCACTTGAGCACTATAAAGGTCATGTGAGAGAAATAAGTTTAAGGTAAAAGGTGTTTACACCATAAATACTGTGTAAAAAACAACAAATAACGGTGATTGACATAAAGGCACTGTGTTTCAAAGACACCGATTCTCCGTGTTTGAGATGCGACACACATTCACGGCCGCCCGCACGCCGGCGCAGCTTCAGATGTTACACTCAAACCCCCGAGAGCGGGTCGATTGACTCGGCTTCGCTCATCAACCCGCCGAAGTCTCAGTGTGTGATTGGTTGGCGCGGCGCTGACTGGCACGGCGCTGACTGACGCGGCGCTGACTGACGGGCCGCGCCTGCAGTCGACGCTCGCCAGCCGGGTTTCCATCCAACACGCAAACTCAATTAGCACATTTAAACCCTGAGTGGGAGGAGAATGTTTGTTGAATAGGTTTTTGAGCATCAATAAAAAGGAAGCGCAGGCAGACGCAGCTCCTCAGTGAGCAATCTTTCGCAGCACAGCAGATGTGAAGTGTAAAACCTCATTGATGATGAAAAAAAATCTGCATTCGTTTACTCAGTGATTTTTTTTTCCCGGCAGAATTTGGTTAAAAATTTGTGCCGGATCAGGATGGAAACCCGGCTCGTCTGCGGTGCCTCTTGGGGCACGTTCAGCAGCAGTGCTGAAAATTAAAGACAAGTTAGAGGGGAAGTGAGAAGATGCCGTTACAAAGGTGTGAAGTGAAGGATACCCAGCAGCCCCGGCGGCGCGTCTGCGGCGGCTGCCTTTAAAGCTCAGAAGAATGTTTGTTATTGAGAAGTGTGTGAGGACTGAGGCTTTGAGATGAAGAACCATTGTCAGGTCCATTCTGAAATGTTTCCTGGCAGGCCGCCCACTTTGCATTTGAATAATTAATCAAAGTATTTTGCGGTGTGTGTGAGCGCGTCGGCACGTAGTAAAACACACCACCACCATTATGGTCTCTTTAAACTACAGATCCACGCAGCTCACTGCGGCTCCCGGCGACGCTCCGAGCGTCGTTCAGCTGGAATCGGAAATAAAAATATGGCTCGAAACTTTCACATTGAAGTTTAGCTGTGGAGATTGTAACAAGCAGGCACAACTCGCTCCGAAAGATCCACTTGGTGACAGCAAACTGTGCTTTTTGCTCGTCAGTGTTTTTGGCACCCATGAAGTAGGCAGAGGACGGGCCGGAGTGAGAACTGCTCCTCACGGACTGCAGCCAGAACCTCAGGAGCCTCAGGAACCTCAGCAGAACATCTCTGCTGGCTAAGGTGCAGTGAAGAAACCTCCCTCAGTCCTGAACCAAACATTCAGTAGACTTGTTCTCCAGTGGTCAAAAAAATTGAAAGTACAAACCTACGCTGGCTAAGCTAACTCTGCTAGCTGTCAACTGTTTGATTTCAGAAAAAAAATAAAATAAAACTATCAGCACAGACTCGGTTTTAAGAAACAGTGGATTGTTATCAATCAGTTAGTGCTTTCTCCTGGGGGGGGGGGTGCTGGGGAGGGGGCGGGACTAACAGTACAGTAAACGAGAAGGAGGTCTAACCGCAATGCTGGGCTAATGCTGGCACTAGAGCTAAGAGCCTAAAATAGCCCCCCCACACACACACACGCGCTCCAAGAAGGTTTAAAACATTCTTCATTCTAGTTACATTCCATCTCCATCACGTGATCCTCCACGACTCAGTGTTTTTTTGGGGCCAATCAGATCAAACCAGGTGAACTTGCTCCTCCCACTCTGAGGAGCTGCTGCTGGGCAGTTGGTCAGACACAGAGTCGCACCGCGGCGTGTCCACGCGGCAGATCTTCTGCCGCCCGGCGTGGTCGCCGCCCGGCATCACGGCCTCCAGTCCCAGCAGCTCCAGCTGGGTCGGCCTCTCGGCGGCAACGCCGCCGCCGCCACTCTCCTTCTCCTCCATGCCGCTCGCTCTGCCAGCGCTCAGCGCCACGCTGGACATCACTTCCTGAGGTTTGGGGCCGCCGTCGCCACTGGCCTTGTCCTGGTCCAGGCAGCCATCTCCACCCGTGTGCTGCAGCTCCAGGTGACTGTCGGTGTCAGAAGAAGTGGGCGGGGCCAGGCTGATGCCTTGTGGGTTCATGTCGTGGAACCAGGCCATGATGTTGCCCAGCAGGTTAGCGTTAGCTGCTAGTGCAGAGGAGGAGGAGGGGTCGTGGCTGCTGCTGCACGTGGTGGAGTCAATGGTGTCGCTGGAGGAGGAGAAGAGGCCCGTGGACAAGCTGCCGCCCCCCAGGCCCACCGGTATCGGCACCAAGGTCCCGTAGGCTCGGCGATGGTCGTCAATGTGCGGGGAGGCGCCGGCCGGCGAGTACTGGCCGCCGCCGAGCCGAGCCAAGTTCTCGCCGAGCTCCAGTAGCTCGGAGCTGCTCAGGGACACTCTGGGGAGGACGTCCACGCCCGGGGCGCTCTGCTCCAGCCGGGAAGGCAGAGACGTGCCTATGGCGCCCAGTGAGGCTTCATTGGCCAGGACCTCATGACTGGACCCGCCCCCCGCCATCCCCGAGTCCTGGAGGGACAGCTGGATGGCCAGCAGGATGTTGGGGTCGTCGTCATCCAAAGAGCCCAGAGTCTGCAAGCAAGAACACACACGATACACAACCAGGGAGGGTCTCAGGTCTGTGTGTGTGTGTTTGTGTGTGTGTGTGTGTGTGTGTGTGTGTGTGTGTGTGTGTGTGAGCTGCCTCAGATTAATTACACTGCCCAAATTTATTCCAATAAAGGAATGTCACCCGCTGCCACGGAGTGACTACTGATGTGTTTCCACGCAATTTTTCTACAACAAATTACAGCGATTTAGTTTTAGCTGGTCAGGAAATGACTGTCAGAAGAATCCATCATTGTTACTGCACTGTTCTAATTTCTAATAAGTGACTGGACAGTTTGTTTTTATTTTACAAACACTCATCCAAAGAAAATGAATAATGAAGGAAGCAGGAGGCGGAGCTAAATGCTGCGTTTATGGATTTATGGGTTGATGAAGGTCCAGGATATCAAGTACAGTTTTATTAATAAAGTTACAACGGGTGGATTATTCCAGTAAAGGTGTGCCAGATTCCATCACGTCATTGTTCAATTGGGAATTTGATCCTCGTTTATCTGAGCATTATAAACCACAGAGATACAAGTTTGCGTAAATCGCACAGGATCAAAATACGACGATCCAACGCAGAACCTCGTCCATTAATGTTCTGTCAGAACAAGAAGTATTTTCCTCTGGGAGGCTTTTTTTCTGTTTTCTCTTTAAACTGATGCCCAAAAAATTAGGTTTAAAAAATCTCTACAACAAAGCCCAAAATGGTCAAGCAGTTATTTTTCATTATCCAGCAACTGTCTGGAAAAATATAGGAATCTAGAAATCGATTCAACATGATTAATACTGCACTTTCTAATATTTTTTCAGAAAAGTTTCCAAGGCTGAGCGCCTGGGGATGAGATGGAAATGAAAAAGTGTGCACTCACCATCAGAGGACCTTGTCTACGCCCACCGCCGACTTCTGGGGTGTCTTTGAAGAAAAAGAAATGGACAAAAAACGCCCACAGTCAAAACACTGCCATTATATTCCATCTTTAGCACAGTGCTGGAGTATCAATTTAACCCATCACTAATTACCACATTTAGACCAAAATCATCATCATTTCACTCAACGCGGCAAATCGAGTCATCGCAACCTGACAGAAACTCTGCCTTCAGCGTTTTCCCAGGAAATTAACTAAATTCAGTGTCTTCATCTGAAATCAATTAATTCCACTTGGCACAACACAAGCCATTAGTTGGCTTCAAAACTGCAAACCATCCATCTTTCACAGCCAGAAACACAAAGGCTCAACTCCGACCGAGGAGGTGTATGGATTAGAAATATCGGCTTGATGAACTTGAGCCCTTGTTCTCTTCCAAAGTTTGGTCCGGTGCCCTTCGTCGAGTTCAGAACTCTCTGATGATTGGATCAATTCATTCGTTTTTTTCTTTAATATTTCATACGTTGTTGGTTAACCATCTGTGGTTTTTGATCCCAGCTCCTTACTGCCACTTTCAAGTGGAACCACAATTAAGAAGAAAAATTCATGTTTGATTTTACTTATTTACATGATAATCATTAACACCAGCCGGGAGGGCAAACAGTTGCTCTGAGTGGCACACAGACGGGTTGCTATGGCAACAGCTTGTCAATCACAAATTCCAAGCAACCTCACACTTTTTTTTTTTCACCCTTTGGCATCGACATCATTAGTACGAGGAATCATTAAAGGAGGAGCTGGTTACTTTTTCAGATCAGCAGCCGTGCTCTTTGTCCGTCTGTCTCTCAGTCTGTCTGTCTCTCTGTCAGTCTGTCTCTCAGTCTGACTCGCTGTCTGTCTGTCTCAGTCTGACTCTCTGTCTGTCTCTCAGTCTGACTCTCTGTCTGTCTCTCAGTCTGTCTGTCTCTCTCCCACTCACCTAAAGTGCTGTCGCTTGGGTCATCTGGGTCGGGAGTGTTGCTACGGAGACTGGACCTATCCCCTCGTCTCCGCTGCCGATGCCTCCGTCTGTACTGGAACTCTGCATACTCCTTAAACACAACACAACACACAAAACAAACACACACGTTCATTCTAACTTCACTCGACGCAGTTTATGTTGTTTTTTCCAAAACTGGCAGAGCTATTTTTCCAACCAGAAGAATCCAGTGACAGCTTCAACAAGGGTTTGTCTTGTATTTCAGAATGGATCAGCACATGGAGACTTTTCCAAACGCCCCTTATCTCCTGACCCTCAAGGCTTATGTCCAAGTACCAACTGAATTTAGTCCAGAGGTGCTGGAGAATCAGAATCAGGTGAATCAGCATAAGGGCTGCGGGGGGGGGGGCGCTAAGGTTAGAGTCAATCTAAAGATTGTGGAGCATGTTCTTCTGGTCCTCCAAGGTGAACTAACAACAAAGGGAGTGTGCTAGTGCTAATCACTTCCACCAGGGGGCGTGAGCTACATTTGCACTAGAGCAAAGGTCTCAGGGTTGTGCCTCACTGAGGTGACATCTGATTCAGAAACTATTTGCCACCAGTAGAAATCACGTTGGTCAAAGAGTTGTGAGTGAGTTATAAAGAATCATCAAAATAAGCAATGTGTGTGTCAGTGGTTGTGATGACAAAAGGGAAGCGACTGTGCCTGCAAAAACAAAATCAACAAAAAGAACATATAAATAGTTTTGTCACAAGTGTTGCTTCAAAGGTGGCATGTTCGGAATGCCAAGAGAGCATCACCGTGTTCAAAGAAGCAAACATCAAGAGACACTTTCCCTGCCGAGCATCCAGAGTCTGTCTCTAACATGTCATCACAGAAAGCGCTGCGAGAAAAAAAAAAGCCCTGAAATGGTCTTCCAAATGAACGGTTCGCCGTAATGGTTTAACACAGCAGCCTCTTCCTTACTGGGAACACTTTTGAACATTTCTACTCCCAGTTTTGCGAAACAAAGGCTCGTGACGATTGAACAGGAATCCTCCATGTTTGGCATCAGCACTCTCGCCCTGCAGGCCGGCTGCCTGAGATAAATGCAATGCTGCTATTGATCATCTGAGAAAGGTTACACATAGCGTTTGCATATCGGCCCCATGGGAAATAATTGGAAGCGTTATCCATCCAATCATCTCGTGCACTTGTGAAAGCCATTAAGTCATGTTGGCATCATCAAAAGCTCGTCGCCCAAATTTGCTCTTTCATGTTCCCGCCGCGCTAAAAATATCCTGTTATGAAGTGACAAGTAGCATTGTGAGCCGAACATCTGGAGCTGCGCCGCCAGGCAGCGTCCTCAGGTCTGATGAGGATGCCGGCGACCCTGAACCATTGCAGCACTCACACACACACTTTTTTTTAGTTTTTCTGAGTGGTTTGGTGCTCACCATCTGGTTGAAACTTTTTTGTATTAGACATCTGGTGCAAGCATTAACCATGAACCTCCTCATGGTGTGACGCTAATGAAACGACTTGCTGCAGTGACAGAACCAACACCAGTTCAGAGTTTGTTTTTGTGCATAATTTTCTGTAATGTTTGTTGTCAATAACATACTATAATTTCATGCACAAGTGCATCATATCATTATATATTTTTTAACCTAGTATTATATATTACATATAATTTATTATTATTAACAGTGTGATTATCGTTGTTTTCGTTCTGTTATTTGTCGGGTTGTGGTCATGTGTGTGTGGTCAGACTTTGGTTCCGCACATATTATGAACACAAACGCTCAGTCTGCTAAGTTGCTTTGAAGCTTTTAAACTGAACTTTCACCTGATTTTCATCTGAATTAGCAGAGATTTTAGCTGCGTGTCCAGTATGATTATTTCCATCCATAATTGCAGAGTTACTGAGCAGAGCAGGAAGTCACAGGTCAGTGATCACACATGATGCGGTCGACACTTTTTTGAATCTAAGCGTTGACTACAAACGCCTGTTACTAATGTGCCATGATT
The DNA here is from genome assembly GCA_903171835.1 of Mullus surmuletus. NCBI lineage: Eukaryota > Metazoa > Chordata > Actinopteri > Syngnathiformes > Mullidae > Mullus > Mullus surmuletus. The sequence goes on along the minus strand of CAESWR010002560.1, from coordinate 35,650 downwards.
GGGAGCAACCTGCTCTGCTGTTTGCCAAAGAGCTCGGCTTTAAATCATTCCAACTGGACGCACCGGGGAGCTCTGGACCATCTGGCCTCCTCTGGTGTGTCAAATAACATGACCGCTCGTGGTTGCAACACTGCCAAAGTCAACCCAGCAAAAATTACAAACTTAATTTGAAAAAGGAGACACACTGATATGTTAGCTGAAGTAAAAATGTATAATTACCATCATTAATTGAATAAAGATGATCATTTTAGACCCACGCAACTTAGCTGGTTGTAATCAAGTCAAACACAACATGGTGTTTGGATGTAGTCAGAGTGCGGCTCTCAATACCATGAAATACCACGGTGACTCAACCATCCTGAAGAATATTCATGCATTAATTAAGACCTGACCTGCTTCAGGGCTTCATATTTGTTTTGCTGATACCTGCATGGATGTTTAGATTCAGTGTGCAGTCAATGGAAGCTAAAGAGGCCTGCTCACCTCCGGTGATGCAAAGCCCAGATACTCCCAGTCCCACGATCCGCCGGCAAAACTACAAGCAAGAGACATTTTTTTTAATGAGGAAAATATAATATTGAATATTAAACTGCATCAAAGTGAGGTTCTTATGGTGTCTCACCTGCGCCTGGGGGCCTCAGGGGAGTCATTGGGGGCCACGCCCCTCGCCACCGAGGCCAGGAACTCCTGCCTCTTCTGCTGCACCAGGCACGCCGCACGGATGATCTTGTGTCGCGGCGTGCGCAGGTACGGCCGGTTCACCTTCTGCGCCAGATCCTCCGTCACCATCTCCAGGTCGGTCTGAGGGGAGAGACGGAGCTGCTTCACGAGTCAAACCCACACAGACACAACCGAGTCAGAGACAAACGCTACCGGCAAGTCACATTACTGTGTGTGTGGACTGTAAACGCCGCACGGATCGTCAGCTTAGAGGGTTAACAGCTGTTCACAGCAGGAAGACGACAGATAGAGTCAAATTATTGTACTCGTCTCCTGAAGTTATACGATGGCAGATATGAAGTGGAAGCACGTTCATATCTGGGGCAGCTTGTTTGGATCATGAGGTAGAACGCTCAACATCTCTCATGACCCAAATACGACTGTCTGCTGTGAACGTTTGTCTTTTTCCCCTCTCTGTCTCTCCCGCTCTCTTAATAATTGGGACTGAAACCTGCATGAGCTCATAGATCTCCTTCTTTGTGCTTTTGGGCTCCAGGAAAAACCCGTAGGGATAAGAGCACTTGAGGATGCGGCGAGTCTTCAGTAGTTCCAGAACTGCGTCTTCAATGAAGGTGGTGTCAGGTGCGCCCCCTTCCCCTGGGACAGAGAACAGAGAGAGAAAATATTAATATCTGCTTCCCCTGTGTGGGAAACATCCTCATTCCAGCTGAAATCACTCAAACTTCTTAGCTGATCAGCACAAAGCGGTGAAAAAGCAGGAGCACAATGATCCTTTGTGTTACATCTTTTGTCAACGCAGTTCTTCTAAGGGGTGGGGGGGGGGGGGGGCAGGAAGTGCTGCTCAGCTATGAGGCCAGACAGTAAAATCCCCCACATTTTTTAATTTGGAGTGTTCGTTTGAAGATAAATCTATTTCATATCCAAATTTAGATCTGAATTGGTCTGTGAATCATAAACCTGCCAGTGGGCTCCTGTGCTGGATTATGGGTATTTCTGTTTCCCTGCAGTCAGAATCGACAGGAGGCAAACGGGGCCTTGCTGTCTGGGTTGTAACCGTCAGTACAGCTGAAGTTTAAAGGGCTCCAGACAAAGCTTACCCACAAAGCACTGCACTCCCTCTGACTTAGGAAATGTCTGCTGAATAATAACTACACCCACTGTTGTTAATACATTATTAAAACCTCTTTGTGTTTGGTCTCCCTCATGCCTACTTCCAAAAAGTGCAATATCAGAGGAGTAGATGAAGATATGCCGAGACATGTAATAAAGATTGACACTGTTGGCAGACTGCACACTCACTTCCACTCAGGGCTCGGCTCAGCTGCTCCATCTTCTCTTTGGCAGTTTTTAGGAGGCGCTGTTCCAGCTTTGTCGGGGGAGACAGAAGCCATTTTATTATAGAGTAAAATATCTTCCCCACTAAACACAAGATTGGGTTTAGACAATGAACATTTAAAAAACCATCAGTGCAGATACAGAATTGGTTCCCATTAAGCCTCCACAGTTTTGTAGGACAGCTGGTGACATCACCGCCCATCGCACAGCGCTCACACCCACAATCATTCAATCAACCAATCACGACATTGCAACAAACTCGCAAAAGAACGTGAAACTTCTGCTTTCAAACTGCATGTTACAGCCTGCGTTAGCTAGCTTTGTCAGTGCCAAGAAAATCCGGAGCGGATCCTGTTAGCTGCTGACAACTGCTCGATCGATTCATTAACATGTGACTTACTGAATTGCTTGAGAATTTATCGATGCGTAAACAATGGCTTTGTTTTCATGCAGTGAAACAATGGAAATAGGGCGTTTCCATGAGTGAGCATGCAGTTCTTCCTGTATCCATGGTGATTGTAATCAATTGGGATATCCAAACCCTGCTTGGCGTAACTTTGCGCTCCCCTTTTTGTGGATCTGTCTATCCCGCTACTTTCTAGCGTCTCCAAATGCCAGGATGTTTGTGTCTTTCATCACACTGATGAAGTGATTGGTTTCCTCCTCACTCCAAAAGTGTGGCATGGTGTCGCTCTCGCCTTTGGACATGTTTACAAGGAGTTCCTGGACTCAAAAGACCAAGATTCCTTGCCAATAGAACATGAACACAACACTAATTCACTAATTCCACATCTTCCTTTTGATGGGGAGATCCTGATAGGAGGAGACATCATCACATGTTCACCGTAGAGAAGGAGGAACCAGGGGGGAGAGGGGGGTTGTTAAAAACCGCATTATGAGCATATTCTGCTTATTCAAATCGGTTATTGGTGTTTACATGGTCACGTGCAACGGGGTTATTGCTAATATTCCACTTTGAAAAGGCTAATTGACTACATGGAAACATAGCCAGTGTGTTTGGCTTTGACTCTGTGCTCATTTTATTTAGTATTTGTCAGAGATGATTCTTAAACAGCTAACCAAAGCTGCTACAGAGTGCAGCAGCAGACAGTGAGGAGTTGCCATCAGCGAGTTTTATAATAGATGACGACGTCTCGGTGGAGTTGGTACTCTCAGCAAAGCACACATGGCTGGAAGGCAGCAGCCGCCCTGTTTACCCGATAGCTGTGCTCGTGGTTCTTGAAGCGGGTGTAGTAGTGCATAAAGCGGTCCAGTTCCTGGAAGCTCTTGTGCTTCTGTTCCGCCTGCAAAAAGCACAATGAGTCACTTAATACTCGACACAAAGAGTGTGTGAAAGTGTGTGTGGTCTGAGTGAGAGCAGTCAAAGTAGCGCTACAGGTGAAACTAGCACTTTGACAATAAAGTTCTTTGAGACTAATGAAAGTGGACAGACGCGAGGCTGTGTTTGCTTGTTTTTGGCCGCATTTGAGGAATTGTGAATATTTGTGTAATCTACCTCCTCGGTCATCTCCTTGGACTGCTCCTCCACCTGCTGGATGACCTCATAGCGGGTGCAGCGGTAGTAGCCTCCTGTGGATGAGCTGTGCTTCTTCCACTCCTCCAGGCAGATCCAGCAGAAGTCATACTTGCACTGCAAAAAGAAGATAAATGTGAGATTTTGTTGCATATTAATGAGGCATAACTCCTAATAACTCCTAAGTGTGGACCTGTAACAAAAAAAGGCTGAAAATTCTTAATGGAAAATCTTTTCCTTCTTATTTTTTTACTTCCCTCCTGACAGTTCTTTCGAAAGCAGAGTAGAATAAAAATTAGAATGGCACTCAGAGCATTCTGCGCCTCCAAGGCTGAGCAACCCGAGTGTCAGAGGAGTCTGCCCGGCAGATATACGAGGAAAACAAAAGGAAGCCGTCTGACAACACAAATAAACCAATTTGTCACAAAAAATAGTGAAGCAGAAATTGCACAGGATGCAGCATCACTTTTCATTCTGCTAGCTTCTGATTTCCCCTTGATTCACCACAAAATGTGCACACCATGGAGAAGGACTGTCCATATTCAGCTATTTATAATTCTCTGAGCAATTCGTGACTCCACAAATTAAAACAGGTTCCCTCAAGATAAACTTCCCTTTAAAATGTACTTCTTGAATTTGGGGAACCCAAAGGGAATAACATTGTGATTTTTTTTTTTTATGCGAGTGCAAATATTTCAGAAACTGAAACCTTGAAGGATAGAGGAAATCCAAAATATAACAGAGGGAAGACTCAAAGGTGAAGAAAAAATCTTTACTAAGGATTTCTCAGCTTTTTGATGTACCAACGTTAAATCTCAATGCACTTGCTTAGAATGTATGAAATGAAGGGCATCTTTGCAAAACATAAAACATTGTGTTACTTTTACCAAGGCCGTCCATGTTTACTTCTTTTCTATAAAATGTCAAAATATCTTCTTCTTAAGAGGGCGCAGGCAATTGTCTGAGGCTCACCGTGAAATCTGTGTTTGTTGCCTTCTGCCACTAGAACGCACTCAGCATCTGAGTAACACAACTCCCATCGGGGATTGAAGAACAACAAAACACTACAGCCACTCCAGCTCGCAGTCTGAGAGTGAGTGATTTCTCTTACCGCGCCACAAGCTCATCTCCAGGTGATGAGTTGACCAGAAACCCCCAAAGACTGAGACCTCTGTTGTCTTGGAAATACTTGCCTTACATGACACTTCAGAGGGGAAATCAATACAAGATGCAGGTGTGTGCACGTCGGTGTGTGTAGCACTGGCGAGGCATTTGGGCAGAACACATTCCGAATTGAAGAGAGTCAAGTTATAAAAGTGAGAAGCCACACCGAAGGAGAGGAAGTGGCAGTGAAAAGACAAAGAAATGTTCCATGGCAACAATGAGTCCCTTGTTGCCAGGCAACAGTGGTGAAGCCATTTCTTACCAGGTAATAACATGAGCCTGAACCCTCAGCAGCCTCTCAGCCACCTGCTTCATTCCTCCCAAACCCATCTCCATCTCCCGTCTTTAACCAGGGTGGAGGCGCACACGCACGCACGCACGCACGCACGCACGCACGCACGCACGCACGCACACACGCACACACGCACACACGCACACACGCACACACACACACACACACACACACACACACACAGTGTTATTGTGCAGCACTCAGGCTCGTGCCCTCTAGCGTCCATCACGCTGACACACACACACACACAGAGCGACATGAGTGTTTGTGATTCTGGCTCTCACACTTCGTCCCTCCACCACTGACCACAGCATCTTCTCTCACTCAATCACCTCCGTCACCTTCGCTCTCGTCAGCAGAACCCGCCGACTATAGAAAGGAGAACATGAGCGCGTCTAGAGGAGTAAAGAGTTATGAGAGTAAACCGAATGTCACCTTTATACTTTAATTATAAAGTATTAGTATAGTTACGTCTGGAGAAGAGTTTGTCTTAAATGAAACCATGACAAATCAGAGCTGGCCTGGGTGACATGATCTATAACTAATATTCACTCTATCTTTCGACTAAGGTGACATCGCAAGCAACCTGTAATGACAATATTTTGAACACTTAAGTGCTTCATAAATGTAGGGATTAAGGTCTGGTATATGCTTGTCGGCAATAAAAACCTTGTTTATAGTGGGAGAATGCGAGGACTCTGCAAAAAGAATCACCTCGTTTTTATGTGTCCATCACTATTAAACTGGATTAAAAAGACATTTTAGACTAATCAACTTTGCTTGTTGTATCACAATTCTTTAAACTGTTTGAAGGAAAAACTCAAACTGTAAAATGGTCTCATTAAAAAAAAAAAAAACTGAATTTAAGAGCAAATGTGTCATGTCAGAACTGAACCAACAATAGGAATGTTTCCTGATATGAGATAGTGGGAGATTTTATGAAGTAAAATCATCACAAGAATTTTAAAGAGAGCACGAGGAAAATGCAGTTTGCCTGGCAGTAAAACACCTCATTAGCCAAAAATGTTGGATCTTTTTTAATTCCACAAGGCCTTTGAAGTTTATTGGTAGCGGCTTTGTTTCTGAGTAAGCAACAACCATCTGCATGCTGCTTAAGAAGGATGTATGCCGTTACTGAGCCTCAAAATCCCTCCTCTGAAATGCATCTCCCTAATGACGCTCCCACCCAAACCTCAGAGAAGCCTCGCTGGGTTTAGCATCATAAGCCGGACGACTTACAGCAGAACCGGCATCCTTAAATCTCCGACAATAAGCTACAAAACGCAGCTACATTTTCTCCTCTAAGGTTAGGTGGTCGCGCCCTCCCTCCTCACAGCTGGACAGCTTTCCGCTCCGAGACTTTGTGAAAGTCTGTCTGCTACGTCCGTGCTGCTCATTTCCTGTCAGAGATTTGCCGCGGGCCTTTTCCGGTCACCAGAACTGTAAAAGTCTCAGTGTGATCTGGGAACAGCATTTTACCAAGTTTCTCTCTCACAATTGTCAACTTTCATCTCAGACAGTGTGAAGGGAGCCTTGAGGAGAGACTTTCAATCTTTCACTTCAGCGAGGCCGTCTGGCACTGGTTCCTCACCTGGACCGTCTCCACATCAACAACATGTTGACTGGCAAGATCATTCTTTCACCATACAAAGTAGGTGTACACGGCACTCAATTTTTGTGACCGGAAAAAAGTCTGCTGCAGCTGCAGCAGCCACAGAAAATCCTTTCAAACCATCCAGACATCACTGAAAATTAGAGTGTATTATGAAGGGAACATAATGCAGTCTATTCATCTCTAGCTGACGCCGGAAAGGAGGGGGGGGGCAACCTGCATTTTTGATAAAGCAGCAGAACAAAGAGTGCACCTTTTTAAAATGCCTTTGAGTTCTCCACAAAACAGCTGAGCTCAGAGCAAACTGTGAAAACTCACCAAGAGCAAAGGTCAAACCTTTACAGAAAAGCTTGGAACCTTGAGAGTATTTTTCTGAATCTGAATATAGAAGGAGGCAGCCGGAGTCATGTATACACTTTACTTCCCCAAAGAGACTCAAAGCTGAGTGAGGCACCTTATCACCAAACCTTTGAGCGTCCCGGCCCGACTCACCTTGGCACACTGCATATGGTTGCAGCCCTCGTTCTTCTGTATGGGTGACTTGCAGTTGGCACACGGTTTGGAGTTGGTGAGCAGCCACAGGCAGTTGGCGGCGTCCTCATAAGCTTCACTCACACCAGCCACTTGAATAAGAGGAGGGGGGAGGTAAACGGAACAAATAAAGCCATAATGAGACAGGATGAGAATGGCCATTACCGCACTATCTGAACAGACCAGTGCACAGAGGTTCTGCCTGACTAATGTGTATTGCGTTTTATATTTCACTAACATCTCCCAGGATGCTCATGCAGCCCAGCCACTCACCCACATAGAATAATTGGCTATTATAAAAGCACCTCTGATGTGCCATTTGAAATGTTAAGATAAAACAAAATCTAGGGGAATTCAAAAGGGAGAATAAGTCCCAAAAACAAAACAAAATAATAGCTTTTATCTTTCAATCGTCACATCAGTGAAGTGGCACTTTGGAGAGACACGGACCACCTCAGATGGTGTGTGTGTGTGTGTGCGTGTGTGTGCGTGTGC
>CAESWR010002560.1:17418-27997 GCA_903171835.1 Mullus surmuletus | reverse complement strand
GTGTGTGTGTGTGTGTGTGTGTGTGTGTGTGTGTGTGTGTGTAATTGCCCACAGCACTGCCGTTGTCTCCAAACAATGCATACTTTTGATGGTGTGGGTTGGTTTGTTTTTAATTAATAATTCATTTTCGACACTCCATTTTAATTGTTCAAGTGCTTTTGCAATGGTTATTGCTCAACGGTTTGCAATCACAGCCAATTTAGCTGAAAATCTGTCACTCAACAACAAATCAAACAAGCTGTGATTGACCACCAGGTAGCTTCATTTATTTCTGCTGCAGAGGCTGGTTTGTCTGACATGACGGACGGACCCCCCCCCCCACCACCACCAGACACACAGACACACACACACACACACAAACCACACACTAACCCTACCCCGAGAATTAAGGCTTGTCTTTGACTGACCGCAGCTCCTGAGCAGAAAATGTCAGAAGCCTGGAGTGCCCCTTCTCAGGTTTTAGGATGTGCCGAAGGTGCTAGTATCTTACCCGAGTCTCTACGACGCTCCGTTGCGGACATGACCTTTGACCCCCCGTCATTGCAGTTATGGTAACCCTTACTTGGAAACACATGCCATAACTGCTGATGCAAATGAGGTAGTGACACCAAACCAGGTCATCACCCCCTATTTCCACAGCTGCCGAACACACTGGTCTTGGTCCTAAGTCTCTAGGAGCCTGCAGTTCTGTGATGTGCATGTTCAGATGATCACATTTGGGCTGTATCTCAGGAACGCCAGGTTGTTGGAGCTCAGGACCCAGCTCGTTCAACTCAGGGTGCCCAAAAACATATAGGTACAACTTGGTCCCATGTCTCTACGACCTTCCATTCTCTAACCCTAACACTAGGGTTCTGTATCTCCAGAACGCGAGATTATAGGAGCTCAGGACCCAGCTCATTGCACTCGGGGTGGCCAAAAACCTGTGGGTAGAACTTGGCCCCATGTCTCTACGACCTTCCGTTCTCTGAACCCTAACCCTAGGGGGAGGCAAATTAGGGTTGAGAAACCCTAACCCTAACTCAGGAGTTAAGGCTCGTCTTTGACTGATCGTAGCTCCTGACCAGAAAATGCTAGGGGCCTGGAAACCGTGCCCCACCTCAGGTTTTAGGACATGCTGAACGCGCTGGTATATGTCCCGAGTTTCTACGACGCTCCGTTGCGGACATGACCTTTGACCCTGTCATTGCGGTTATGGTAACCCTAATTTGGAAACACTTGCCATAACTGCTGATGCAAATGTGGTAATGACACCAAACCAGGATATCAACCCCTATTTTCACAGCTGCCGAACGGAGTGGTCTTGGTCCTTAGTCTCTAAGAGGCTCCAGTTCTGGGATACGCATGTTCAGATAATCACATTTGGGCTGTATCTCGAGAACATATGAGAAGATCATAGGAGCTCAGGACCCAGCTCGTTCAACTCAGGGTGCCCAAAAACCTGTAGGTAGAACTTGGCCCCATGCCTCTACGACCTTCCGTTCTCTGAACCACTTAACTGGTTTTAAGTCGAGTGTGTCCCCCCAATGTGGACAAAAGCGAGTAACAACACACACACACATGGGCATCAGTTTTGGTAAATACTCACATTCCTCAGGTCTCATCTCACTGACTTTGTGAAGCCACATCCTCCAGATCTCACAGTCACAGGGTTCATGGGCCTCACCCTGACACTCCCTGAAACACACACGTGCATGCAGAGAGAGAGAGAGAGAGAGAGACACACACACAGTGACAGTTGAATTGACCTATTCAAAGCGTACATTCTGCTTCTCGACAAAACATGGAATTTAGGAAAATGACGCATTGACATGGCACTGTCTGTCGGGGCTGCTGTCAAATTGTCAACCAGCATCCACTGGTGTCACATCTGCCTCCTAACCAAGTGTCTTCCTCATATTTAAGGGAACCATCAGAGTGGGGCTGTGTTAAATCCACCCACATTACCAAATGTCATATTGAATGAACTCTTGAGTGAAACTGACAAGTGAACCCAAAGGCCACTTTCAGGAACCACAAAGGGTGATGAAGTGCAGTGAGGTGTGCACTATTAGCTGTGGGGGTGGGGGGGGGGGGTCACTGGCAAAACAGGATGCGAGGGCAAAGGGCAGAGGACAAAATGGCACCTGTAAACTTGTTTCTTAAAAAGCTAACAAAGCTATGAAAAATGAAAAGAAAAAAATAATACTAATAAATCAAATAAAAAATGAATACAAAATAAATACCACAAATAATTAAAATGTCTATAACTATTTATATATCTAAATCTATTCTCTATATTCTTCATCAATGTTAATTTGTATTTAATTTGTCAGGAATTATAGTGACACACAAAGCAAATCATTGCAATAAAACATTCAGCAAATGGCTAGCCTTGAATAAGTGATGAATAAAATTTAAGAGTTTCTTCAAAAACAGACTGGGAGCAATTAAGTGACTTTAAACTCTGTCTAATGTGTTTTTCCCTGCCGGCTCTGCTTTTGAGTGGGTCAGCCAATGTGAACTGAGGCTCAGCTGTGTGAGGCAACAAACGGTTCGACTGCAGGCGCTGGCGGAATGATGGCATTATTGACCAAACATACAAAGTATTCATCCATTTCTGTACATCCTTCAATGAAGACAAGATAGTTTAATAATTATTTGAAGGAATAATGCAGCCATTTATGAAACAAGCATTACGTGCAGAACCCCAGTCAGGAGCTGAGTTTTCACCAAAGAACTTGTCAGATGATGGAATCTTTGTTCCCATACTCTCAGATTTCCTTTAGTGCTGCAAACTCCAGACGTGCTGTCATAGTAAGCCTTCTACTCTGGAGTCGCTATCGTTAAGAAATGATGGATGGAGTGTTGCTTTGTGGAGATTGGCTACCAACAGAGCTTCAGAGTGCTGTCCTGAGTTGCCATGGGATTTTTTGGGACTTCCTGCAAATGGCAATTCCTTTCTAGTTACTGGTTTTTGCTGGACACAAGGTGATTTGAGCATCTTTCCACTTTACTCTGGGAGCACCTGGAGAATTTTCTATGAGCCTAAAATTTAAAATGGTGTAATAATAATAACAATAAATACACAAAGAAATTCAAATACATTTGAATATATAATTTCCTAGGGAGCACACACGCGTGGCACCTCTGACCCTTTTATTTTATACACAGCAGATGCTGACTTAAAGGTGAATATCGCGTGAACTCTTAAATGAGTTTTCAGTGGCTTCTATCTTTACGAGACACAATAACGAGGCGTGTAGTGAGACAGTGTTGACTGACCAGCAGAAGAGGTGGCCCTTGCCACAGTCCACAGCTGGCGCTCTGAGCAGGGGGAAGCTGAGAGGGTCGGAGCTGGAGGCCCCCGGGCCCTGGGTGCTGAGGCGCACAGCCCGCTCACACCCTGCCTGAGGACACCAGCGGATGGCTGGATTGTTCTCCACAAATGCCTGAGAACGAATGTGAAAAAGATTCTAGTTGGTGATTCAATCATCAATAAATAAAGGGCTAATGTTTCATTCAGATGACCGTTCCTGCTTTATCTCTACCACTGTTGACTGAGTCTGTATTTTACAAACGTAAAACACAGAAGTCCACAAGAAAAAACAAAATCATATTATCTCAGTTCTATTCAGTTATTCTCAACAAAGTCTGAACAGTACATAAGAATTATGAAATATTTCAGGGCACATTCCCATCTTCAGGTGAACCAGACTTCAGTCGCTGCTCCTGTTTGACAAGATTACTGTGGTGATTTAGGTCAAATCTGTCTCTAAATTACATAGCACTCGTGTTTTTTAACAAATAAATGAGCAACAAATGAAATCCTAGGTTAGTGGTCAGGTTTGTAGAGAAACTAGAATTAGTTTCAATCATGTTATCTTAAGGTGACAAATTAGAAATAAAAAATAAAATAAAACATCATTAGTGGATCATTTCATCAATAACTGATATCTCTCAACCACCTGTTGTGTCATATTTTGTTTAATTCTTCTTATAGCCAAAAAATTTGACTGATTTCATTAACTTTAGTGCTATACTTTTTCAAAAACGTGTCACCTAAAATAATTTTTTCACCTCCACTTTACACACCAAGGTGCTTGTGCCTTTCACCCTCAGTCAAACTGTGTCTAAAATCTTTTTTCCTGGCTTGCAGCTGAACTGCAGGAATGACAATAATTTCCCTTTTACGTAATGAAGGCTCTTTTTTTTCAGACAAAATCGCTTAAGTGCTCTCCTCTTTCATCTCTCTACCTTGATGTCAAACTGGAGGTAGCGCTTGTCCATCTCCCGGGAGACCACGCTCTCTATGACTTCCACGGGAACCAGCTGGTAGCAGTCGACGGCTGGGCAGAAGATGTTGTGTGCTTCGCCCTCTTGGATCTTTAGATTGAGAAACCTGTGGAGGCACCAACACACATGGAGTATCTCTGATCGAAACATCTGTAAAGAAGAATACAGAACGACTGGAGGCAATCCACCGAGTCTGCAAACCACATACCCTTCCCAGCATGCTCTGCAGAACTCATGGCCACAGGACATATCAACAGGCTCTTCAAAGACAGAGATGGAGGACATGCAGATGCCACACTGTGAGACAAAATCAAAGACACAGAATATTAGTGCTCAGGTTGTTGTCAAGCAAGAGTACAAAAAACAGATCATCATCCAAAACATTATAAACCAACCAACAAGCACTGCTGGATTATGAAAGACCACCATGTCAAAGGTCAGGCAAAGACCATGACCTCCCCTCATCATGTGGCTAATTACAATTGTCGTGACAGTGTATTTTTTTTTCCTCACGCTAACAGGGACTTGGCACGCACACACACGCGCCTTGTTACAGTGACAGACTGACCCCTCCAGAACACACAAAGGAGCCAGTGTGGTTTAACAATGTAGGTATTGATTTGTGAAAGAGTAGAATGTGATATAATCAACTGTAACCTTTAAACGGGCCCTCGAGTGGACCCGCTCAGTCGGCATCGCGCCTCTCAAGACGCTTCATGGCAGAGGATGCTCTCCAACAACCTATAATTTCACCAAAGGTAATTGAAAAATCAAGGCTGTCAGGTGCAGCTATCATCAATCACTACTTTACTCCACACACTCACACTCGGGACGGAGACCTCCAGTGCAGGATAGATCCCGATTCACCAATCAGTTTTGGATTTTACACTTTGGAAAAACTTCCTCAATGTTACCTTGGTAAATCCGAGGTCAAAATCATTGATAATGTATTTTCAATTATTCTGGTATATTTAACTTCTCAAATACTATATATGAACTAGCACATAAAATGCACTTGTCAGCTAACAGTGCAGCTCCGACTCATTTTTCCAGCACAGTGCGGTGCGGTATCCACGGGTGACTGCGCTGTGGCCTTCTCAGCTGACCTTCTATATAATGAGAACCCCATTCAGACATCCCCGGCGAGTGGACCGATGCGAGGATTCATACCCACATTGTGTTGCCCACGTTTGGCATTAGGAAAAGTCAAATATCACACATTAAACTAAACAAGTTGCAGGAACTAAAAAAAAAATCTCCAGCGGTCAAAAGATCCTGGAGCAAAGTCCCAGTGCGTCAGCACGACTTTGTCCGCCCGTGCCGTTGATCTACTCTGGTGCATTACCATTGAACTCGCTGGCAACGAGACTGTTTGGCAACGGTTCTTTGCAGAGCATTTAGCATGTCATACTTGTATGTCTGGCCAGGCTAATTAAGTAATTAAAGGAGGGGAAGAGGTCAGTAATACTCCATGACGACAGGCAGGCAGGCAGAGTGTGAAATTTTAGATTAGAAAGTCTTTCATGACATCTTACTTTCATTTGTACACGTTATAGAGGCTTCAGAAAGTGAACGCTCAAAAAATAATCACGTTTCCCTTGTCAAGGTGCTCAAATGTAACCTTCAGAAAGCACTTTGCTACCTGTGGAGCTTCAAAATAGATAAATAGTGTGGCCAGAGAGGAGTGGAATTTCACATTAATACCCCCCCCTCCAAGTATTCTAACACTGCCTCATATTCAGAAAGTGCCCACACCGTAATTTACAACAACAGTAGCTCTCCTGGGAGTACAAGCAGTCTTGTTTGTGTGTGTAGGAGGCCCCGCCATGAATACAAACAACTGCAAGTAAAATAAATCCGGTCAATAAGGTGATATTGTACAGAGCGGTAGGCGTGGTGGTGAATATATTAAAAAAATCCAGCAGAGGAGCCTTTTGCATTCATTACTATTTATCATTTGCAGGCGTTCATGCTAAATAGTTGTTTGCGTTTAACCAGTGTGGATCCAATGCTGCTTTTAATCTCACCACTACGGCAGCTCCTTCAACAGATGTGGTGCTGCGTCCTGTGGCTCTAATTCATCAAATTACTCTTTTCTTTCCAGTACATTTAAATGACACTCAACTAAATTATGTACTTGTAAAAAAAGACTAACATTTGAAGCGGCTATAACTGATATGCGTCACGGTACTTGTCTGCAGGTGGCTGAGCTGGGAAAGTCCACTGCATGTTACCTGCTCAGCACCACCTTGCGGGCCAAGAGTTCTCTGACTCCAAAAAAGGAGGTGTTTGTTCATAATCTGTAGATTCCTCTCACCAGAGCCGAGTCCTCGTCGGCAGGGACGAGGCTGATCTGGTCTGGGGAGGTGATGGAGGAGCGGGTGGTGCGCGGCGTCCGGGGCGAGGGCAAAGTGTCCCAGGCGTTGTAGCCGCTTGGGGGTGGGTTGGGCATCTGGACCCCTGAGCGTTGGCAGCATTCCTCGGCATTGGTCATCCACGCTTCCAAGAGCTTTTCTCTGTCCCAGTCTGGGGCAAAATAAAGAGAAAATACAGAACTGATAACACTTCCTGTTACATGACAGTGAGGTTTAATTAAATGAATGATTTGGATTATAGTCAGGAAAAAAACAGCCAGGGTTTCTTGTGGAAAAAGGGCCCCTAGTTGGCTGCTTATTAAAGAAAGTTTGAATGGCTGGCTGTGTTGGCCATTTAAACCAACAAAACCGCCTGACATCCTTTCTTTTCACCACGGCCCAGACTTTTAAGCCGTGTTCAAAGCAAACACGCTCACAGGGCCGGCCGAGCTACACAAAGCCTCCAAGAATAGCAGCACTGATCTAGAATCACTGCTTCACAAGACCATACAAACAAAAACATGTTGTATTATGCAATGATGTTTGACAATAGTTCTTGTTTATTTGCCTCTGTCACTGACACAAAAGATGTCTGCATCATGCACCTATCTTGCCTTTTTATTTGTATTACACTTTATGGATTTGTGTGTAGATTTGTTATATTGGAAAGTGCACTGGTGGTGAATCCGCCAAAGCCCTCACAAATCCCACCTCAGCAGCAACAAAGCCTCTCACACAGCCAAGCACATAGACCTGCTGCCATCTGGTTTTCTGTTTTAGAATAGCTGTTCGCTTTCACATTAAAGCAAGAGGCGGTCTCAGAGCTTTTTCAGTATAAATATTGAATGAGTTGTGGACTGTGCCAAAGTCCAAATTTTCTCATGAAAACGTTCCCTCCTAAAATAAGGCACATGACCCGGTCAACTGTGCAATTAGGCCATTATCAGCCGCAAGACACGTTTCCCCACCAATCAAATGCCTCCGACTCTAAATGGCCTCGTTTAGATAATGAATATTGCAACAATTTCTCCCATCCCCTTTCAATTAAAACTCATCAGTGACTATGACCCTATCTTCATGCTTTTGGCCATTCAAATGAGTCTGGAATTAAAAGTTTCCACATTTAGTCTTGAATATCAAAACTTAGCTTGGGAAATTGTCAAAGAAAAAGGGATGATTGACAGAGAGGCAGCAAGGCGAGAGAGCAACGTGAAATGTGATAAGAACACTGGTGGAGGGCTAATGTGGAAATATAAATATAGGAAAACATGACAATTAAAAAGTTAAAGGTTTTCACAGGACAAGAAATAAACCCCTAAAAATCCTTCTGCTGGAGATGGACAAAAATCCCCAAATGTTCCGGCCGACTAGACAGACGGCAGCATTCCCGTGATAGGGGTGAATAAATATAGCACCGTTCTGGGGTCACTCTCTCCCCACTCAGCTCCTCAAAGTGTGTCTCACATGTAGCACAGACGGCTCAGAATCCAGCAACTCAGGCCACTGGAATACAGAGGCTGGTGCTCAAAGCCTGAAAATCCACCGTACACACAGACATTATCTGAAGTCCTTTACGAGCATAATCTAATTCGAGCTAAATAAACCAGGACGCTAAGTTTTCAAAGGCTTCATAATCAAATAACAATGTTTTTCCGAACATTTTATGTCCTTCATGCACATTACTGCAGCTTGTTTATACCGAGCTGCTTTGAGAAGTGGTGGCTTGTGGCTGCAAATCATATCAGAGCTCTGACGCAATTTAGCTGATACTGGCCAAGAAGGCGGCTCAGGCGTGAGCAATGCACCATGGGTACAATCACACGCAGACATATATATCATCCAAAACATGCATGTCTATTTTGGAAGTAATCAAGCATATGTGACTTTACAGATCTGCATGCGGGAGCAACGTATAAAAAATACACTTGTTTTCTAAAACCCTCAGCATACTTTGGCTTTTCAAATATCAAATTAAATATTTTTTCTACTTTTCTCCTTTTACTTGGAATAGAGAGCATGTGACAGTATCTGACAAATATTAGTGAAATGCTTTGATCCATTCATTCGCTGCCTTTGTAGTCCCTGTGGAGTAGCAGGATGTGTTTGTGTTTGATGAGACCTCCGGCAGCGTTATGACCTTTCCCCCCCTCACAAGCGTAATGGTAAATACAGTCAAACGAATGATGAGAAACTGATATTGGAAAGTAGCAGTGTTGATCTGGGCCGCTACTTTAGATTTAAGTGTGTTTTAACAAAAATGATTATTTGATAGGGGTGTAACGGTATATGTATTCATCCCTTACTGGCACAGTACTGGGTTCACGGATCGGTGCACGCAGTCATACGGCAAATACATCTTAGTGAGTATTTAAAAAAAAAAAGTGGCAGTAATGAGCCAAAAAGCTGTCAGCAACAGTCATTAGCGACAGAAGAAGAAACAGTTACAAAAACAAATGAAGAAGAAGAGCTGCAGGCCACATTTCAAACACCCGTATGGGAAACACCTGTGTGCTGTCGCGTCCGATGTGGACGGTACTGACGCGTGTCCTGCACTCACACCATGCGACGGACGCAACAACAGCCTTGTCTCGTCCGTCGCTCGGAGATCCCCCGCCCCCGCTGCTCGGAGGTCGTTCAACCCGACATCACACAGGTAGCCCCCCATCCAACCCTCAAACCTCCCCTCCCACTGCCGCAGAGCAGAGGAGCCTGGTTTAAAGTATTTATTGAACATGGTTGAGCCGCTACAGCATCTCATCCCTGCGCACATCAGTCAGTCTGCGCTCGCTGCCGTTTGCCTTTGATTTTTGTAGGCTGGAGTCATTGAAACACTCATTATTGATTTAGTAGTATTTTCAAAAGCTTTCCAGTTTTGGTACTATTTCAAATGTTTCTTTGACTTGTGCCAGTATAGAAATATTGATAATGTGAGAGCAAAAGTGTTTGTTTCCTTATAATAAAGATACCAAAGTTGCCAGTTGCTACCTGACGACCTCAATCTCACCCTCCAAGAAATGGTGGAATTTTTTTTTTTAACTATTATTTGATTTATTTACCTTTTGTTGTTTATGTGCTGCTGTTACTCAATGTGTGTGTGTGTGTGTGTGTGAGAGAGAGAGTTTGTGTGTGTGTTCCATGTACCATTTGCCCGTAACAGTGCCTCTGCAGTGAAGAGAGGAGCTTGCAGCATGTCAGCCGTCTCCACTATCAGCATGTCCTTAAGCTTCCGAAGATCCTGAGGTCGCAGGCCCTCGTACAGCTAGGAGGAGAGGAGAGGAGAGGAGAGGAGAGATGGGGGGAGAGGAGGATAAACAGGAGCGCGGGGGTCCAGAAGATGAAGGGAATGGATACAAGGTAAGGAGGGCACCGAGATGGTTTCAGGAACACAAAGAACTGGAGTAGCTATGCAAAGTGAATGAGATTATGGAGAAGTGCTGACACATGTCTGAGGCTCCCGATGAGCTCACACACGGATGATAACAATCACATGCTTCCTGGCAAATTTGTCTTTCTAATAAAAGCATTCGCAATAACACAAGGTGAGCTGAAAGGCACATTTACAAGTTTCCATGCGGTAACTCTTTATGATGTCAGAGCAGCATTCATCACAGCTGATTGATCGAAGTCACATGATGACGTCATGGAGCAGTGTGAGGTCAACCACACCAGTTGATTCAAAGCCATGTATCTGCCCTCTCTATGCCGTGTGATTCCGTACCTCTCTCCTGTCGAGGGCGGCGTACTCCGCTTCTATACCCTCGGCCTCGGGGGCGAGCGAGAAGACCATCTGCGACTCCAGGCACAGAGCCAGATCCTTGTGGTGATGCTTCTCTGCGCAGTCACATGGAGTCTCGCGGTTCTCATTCTCTGCAAACAGGTCTGCTTCCCGCTGTACCAGAAACTGAGCGAGCCAGCATGAGAGGAGGAAGGTTTTTTTTGGCTTTGTGTAA
>CAESWR010002559.1:236990-254044 GCA_903171835.1 Mullus surmuletus | reverse complement strand
AAGGAGAAAGGAGTGCTTCACTATCTTTACACGCGGTAACCTTATCTAGCCCACAAACCCCGTGGCATAAGATTATTTCTGAACACAGTTGTGGGGATATCGACTGCATTATTTAAGCCCCGTGCACAGTAGCACATCCACTGTGTTCTATTGACCGAGTCGTTCCCCGGGCGCTGCCGCATCGGGGTCTAAGGTAACATAAGCATTTCCTCCATGATTAAAGTATTTTCTCTTGTATCGTGCTGAAACTTTTGAGCGAAAAAGAAATCATGTTAACAATACAGTATCAAGTATTAATATCAGTCCAATCGAGTGCCAATGTCGATTTCCATTTCTCTTAAAAATGGCTTCTAATTACATGGACCATCAACTTGGTTGGGGAAGATACACGTCCTCTGGGACAGCCGGTAATAAACGCGTGTTTAAACCTCACTGCGCCGGGAACATTAAAAAGTCGAAATGTTTCAACCACCTCATGATGCCGGTTTATCATTAGTCATCTCAGTTGGGACGATCGGTGGCCAAGAAGTGGAAAAGAAAAATAGAAGAGGTATCCGGGGCCCCCTGTGACCAAAGAATGTAAGTTAGAAGTGGGTGGAGAAGAAGTGAAGTGTTGGCAGCTTTTGCAACAGGATGTGACCATATTTGCACAAGCTGGAGACAAATGAGGGGTGAGGCGGACAGACGCAGATAGGTTGCCATGGTAGGCATTAGTCGATCGCGATGCCCCGAAGCATTGGCGGCCATTTTACAATAAAGGGGGGGCCATAATTCAGAGAGGCTGTATTGAACAAAACTGGAGATTGTGACCATTAACTCGTTAGGAAAAATGTTTACTGGGGTGACAAATGAAGCGGGAACGCGGCTCATTTTCTCTGACCTCCTTTGAAAAGAATAATGAGGGGGAGAAAAAAAAATGCAGATTTAAGGTACCTCCACTGTGGCAGCGCTCCACTCGGAGCTGCATGATCGCTCCGCCTAATAAACATTCTATGGGTTTAAGCCGAGCAGAGCCAAGAGCCGCTCAAATGTGCCTGTGATAATCGCGGAAGTTGCAGATGCACACCGAGTTAATGGGGCAAAAATAATGTTTCATCTGCCCCGCGGTTTTCCCTCCTCACCTGCTCTTCACCACGGGCTTTTTGGATGGAAACTTCACATGAAAGACACCGTGAAAGACACACAAACAAAAAAAAAGCAGACAGAGCGCAAACTTACCCAAAAATTCCAGGTTGTTCCATGCACGTTCCCCCCACCTGAGATCCCTCGGCTGTGAGCATCAATGCTGGTTGATGGGACAAACACACACCAGCTGCTACTTGTATCTGTACAGCATTTTTAGTCTTCAACTCGCCTCAACTCACAGTTTCCATAGTAACGGGCTGGGAGGAATTGAAGACTGAAAATGACATACAGGACATTGGGTGTCCCTCTCTTGTATTTTCGCTCTCTCCCGGGTTGTCACGGAGTTGATGATGTGTGGTCTAAAATGCCACTGTCGGGTCAGTTAGCTGTGACCGTGGTGGCGAGTGGGGGGGGATTTGGGGAAATGGATTCTCCCACGCCACAACATGAGTGCAACATCTGGAAAAGGGTGTTATTTAGTGTTGATACAAAAAAAAACAACCCCTTTGATAGAATAAAATACATCTTGAAAATAACTCCGCAAAGTTTCAACTTCAAAGCGAAATATTACATTTGAATGGCTTCGGAAACTGATAAGGTTTACTCTGCAGTGTATATAGTTCTCTCTATGGAACATGAAATCAGAGTGATGGGATCTGCCGGGAATGCTTTTAAAGCCTTACGCAGCACATTATGCTTCCTTTAATAGAGCAGAATGAGATGGTAACGATTGCGCCCAGTAGAAAGTTTTATCAGTCTGCCCCAGTGGAGAGGACGCTCTTGGTTATCTTCTGTTGTTTCTCCTCAATATGATGAACTACTGTATGCATCGGGATAAAAAAAAAAGAAGGAACAAACCATCTCAACATCTTAAAAACCGAAGTTGGAGTTTATTATTTTGCACAAAGAGTGTTGCCCGAGTGAGTCTCTTGATAAGGAAAAAAAGAATACTGCTGTGTAAATTCCGTAAACCACTATACATGACACCCGCTGGGGAGAAATAAATCAAGTCATATGAATTAAATATTTCAAACCACGGTGCGTTCGGGCCCTTGAAGGCGATATTATTATCTGTCAAGCAGAGACAAAAGGTACCTGCTGTACTTTGCTTTGGATTGGCGTTAATGGCTTAATAATAAGTTCTTTGCATCTCATAAAGCCCACATATTTAATCAAACATCCTTCCGAACGATGATGTTTCAAGAAAGGACATCGAGGAGGCTCATTTGACATTGCACTTATTTCCTCCACAGCGCAGACGGATGCATTTCAAACGGTGGTCGCCTCCTTCACCGCCAAGCTCCACTCCCCAGCAACGCCGGCGTTGTTGCGGGAAAAAAAACCAAAACAGTGGCGGAGACGAACCCGGCGCCTTGCACATCAGCCCGCTGCGCTTTCAGTCAACATTTGACAACCGCGCGTTCAAAAACTAGCGAGTGTTACGGCTAGACGGCGTGTTTATGTCAGGTTGGACGCTCTGTAAATACATTCTGTCAAAGGCAGGGGGGGGTTCGGGGGGGGTTAGGGGGAGACTCATGACAACTCGCTGGTGGGAATTACAAGTAGTGTGTGTTGACGTTCCACCCATAATGGGGATGGGGGAAAATACAGGGGGAAAAGAGACAGATTAAGTCCTTACACGCGAGTGTCATCGATTTGCATTTGCTTTTAAAAATGGTGGCAGATTGTGGATATGAAAGGAACACAATTAAAAGTTAAACAATTACACCCTAAAATTGGACACAGGGGCAGAAATCAGCTCCTAGTCAGCATTGACTTCCCCATTAATTGGCCGGGGTTCAGTGCGTTTGTTTATATCAGCGTTGCTATTGATATAAGTTTGTTTTAATTACGTTTTTTTTTTTTAGGACTAAGCACCTTGTAAGCACAGCATTAACCAAAAATAATACCTGCCTCAAAGCCAGAGTTTAAAAAAGGCGGCCAGGTTATGATATCGGGTGTCACCTTGAGGCAATTACATTCTGCGCTCTGGGAGACAACGTTTACTGCTGATCAAAGATATGGTGACGGTTGGAGAACAGCGAGCCCGGGGCCTTGTGTTTCCCTACGTCTCTCGGATTACGAGCCTTTTAAATTAAATAAAGTATAGTTTTGACCTCCATCGCGAGTTATAGCCTCTGCGTGGCAGCCAAGTGTCCACTATTTCACAAGCAAACAAGCCAGAAATGCATTTTTAAACAATTGCCCACCCATTTGATTCATCTCGTCAAGCTGAACAATATTATGTAAGTACTACTAATGAAAAATGTGTTATGATAATTATTGGAGCTATGAAGAAGCACGGGTTTGAATCAGCTGCAGTGGACTCCTCTTGGCAAGTGAACTAACCAACCACATCAATCATGGTGACGGAACCCGTAAAAAAAAAAAATGGAGGGCGAGTTTCAAGCCACTGGAATGATCCATTAAACAATAGCGGCCCCCGACGCTGATCCTTCTGGAGGCAAAGCTGCATCAGTACCCTCACTGGCGAGGCAATGTGTCTCATTAAATCTGATTCAAATTCACCAAAGACCTTTGCTGCCTGTAGTCTAATCTAATTTTCAGGGAAGGGAATCTCTGAGCCCAGCAATTCCAGCATTGTTCTAGTATCCGAGCTCCGTCTCGGCTCAACCTGAGATTGCTGAATAAAATAAAAAGGCTCAGAGTTAAAGATTCAACAAAAACATGCTTGTTTCCTTCACCCTGTGAACTGAATCAAATATCACAAACAAACAAGAGTTGCATGATAAATGCGACACCACTTTAAAGGTCTGCTGTGATTAATTATTTGGATGCGGCGGCTTTGTGTCTCGCGTGATATCCGAATTGATGATTTATTACGTGTGTACGTGTGGTTGATAATCAGATGGTGGTTCTTGGTGAGTCAGTCGCTGGAGGTGCAACTCGAGGGAAGGCTGATGAAACACGTCTGATGTTGCAGTTCACTTCCGAAGGCTGGCTGGCCGGATGCCTTTTGGCTCTCCGACCCTTGAGCAACAAGAGAGAAAACATGCGCGGCGGACCGGACCGTCTCGTTAGGAAATCAGTAGCCTCAAAGTTAGGCTCTACTCTTCAACTTTGGTGGACTACTTCCCATATGTTGTCGAAAAGTTGGAGACATGGTGTCCACAATCAATACTATCGTTGATGTTCCACAGATGCTGTCAAAAGGCGCTCTGACCCTTGCTTACATTTGTAGCGGTGTGTATCCATTAGCACCTTGACACCACTAGGCTTCGAAACCCTCAACCCCTCAATCCTTTTATTCGGGCGTCTATCACAATGGCAGCGATAAGCCTAATGCGAAGTGAAGTGGACCAGAAGAGGCATTTGACATGGACTCATTGTGTCAGTCGTAATTTATGTCCTCGCAGGCCTCTCGAAAATTAATTACATTATACGGTGGTAGAGCAAATAAAACATAACAATAGTCTCATGCCACTTATGACAACAACCTTAAAATAGGGGCTCCCAATTTCAGATAACTCCCACAGCCATTCATCACGTTGTCTTAAATGGGCACGGGTCAAGGTTAATTGAGGCCCTCGTACAGAGAAATTATTAATATTTCAGACTACAAGTACCTCCATTGGTTTGTTTGGAGTCAGCAAAACCAGTAACTGTTTTGAAGTCAGTTAGATGGTTGGAAATTTGATTTGTAGTCACAACAGATCAGAGGCGGAGTAAAGCGGTGAAGTCTTTTGGTTAACATAAATGGTTATCACATCCTGGGACCAGGCTCATTTAGATTATTAATGAGTAGGGCTGGGTATCAGTACTCCATACCTGACGAAACAACCCAGTACCAAGTAGTATTGGAACTACGCCTGTCAAGCGATACTTGCAGTCGTTTGTTTTTGTACCCAGATCTAGAAAAAAAAAAGACTTTCTATGGTTTTACTCGCAGTCCGCGAGCGTATTTTGAGCACTTTCGAAATGTATTTGTGTAAAAATCTTTTGAATAGGCAGGAGTGGACACCATTGCACAACAGATTGCTTTCCATTTGCATGATGAATATTGGTTGAAGTAGCAAAAAGTATCAAATGAAGTATCCGTATCGTTTTAAGGGTACTGGTATCTGTACTGGTATCGAAAATGTTTTAAACGATTACCCAGCCATATGAATGACCCTCACCTGTTTATTCATAAAGACGTAGATGACCGGGTTGATGACCGTGCTTGTCTTGGCGAGAACCGAGGGGATGATGCTGGCCTCCGGCGTGACCAGGCCCGGGGATCCGAAGGTGGCCACCAACGCCATGATGCCGTACGGTAACCAGCAAAACAGGTAGCAGACCACCATCACCACCACCATGAACAGCACGCGCTGCTCCCGCTTCCTGCTCATCGATGTGTTGATCCCGCTCACCTGGAGACGGCAAGAGAGGGACAGAGGGTGAGAAATGTGATTTTAATGAGCTGGCAATCTCCTGTGATGTCCCTTCCTTTTTTCTTTTTTCCATCTTTTGCTAGATTACAGGAAGAATACAGGTCAGGTGGGTTGAAGTGAGAGATTGAAAAGCGTAAACTGTGGCGGAGAGAGCAGGAAATAGGAGGGGAGAGGGCGGGAAACTGAGACAGAGGCGGGTGAAAACTGAAAATGACAGACAGGCTGTGTATCGCTATCTCTTGATCAGCGGGTTCTTAGGAAGACGAATAAAGCAGTGCAAGCACACAAATCATATCTAACCAACACACACATGGACATAAATAATCCGGTTCTCAGGGGTATAATTTGATGAAAACAATTTATGCTTGTTGCTTCTCGTAGACTCCCTTTTTCAGCCTGTCGAGGGAACACGTGCTAAGGTCAGCCCAGGCAGCGGCACATCGAAGGAGCTTAAACAACCAAAGTCATATGAAACGGAAAATTTAGTTACTGTACCGCAGCACGGGTTATTTGACAGACATTCTAAACACACACCAAATCCCTGGATGACCTACTGCACTATTTATGCACTACACTGTGTATTCTGGCAGCAGACCAGCGGTTCGGACCAAAATATCTCATTTATTGGATAGATTGCTGTGGAATTTTCTACTGACACAAATACAGAGTCCCCCCGGAGGATTCCCTGACTCTACCCACCGTTCTCGCGCTTGATTTCAAGCATGCAAAATGGCAATGGCAGATGACAACCGCCGGAGGGGCCTGAAAGGAATTGTGCATGGAAACTTCTTTGTTCTTTGTTGGTGGAGTCATTATAACACCCAGCTCAAATGTTTCGTCTGGTAAGTTTTCAGGGGCCAGTGAATAAATAATGACCAAAGTGTTATCTTCGGTTTCAACTACTGCTAACTTTAGCATGCCAACAGGCTTGGTTCTGTTGTTCTTTTGTCATTTGCTGGTAGCCTCATTATGTTACTGTGGCCCTCCAGGCTAATGTTGATCATTAAAGACCTTCACCCATTTATTCATGAAGACGTGGATGACCGGGCTGATGACCATGCTGGTCTTGGCGAGAACTGAGGGATGATGTTGGCCTCTGGCGTAACCAGGCCTGGGGGTCCAAAGGTGGCAACCAACGCCTTGATGCCGTACGGTAACCAGCAAAACCAGCCAGTGACTAAATAACAACCACACTGTTATTTATGGTTTCAACTAGCACTAAGTTTAGAATGCCAACAGGTTCTTCTGATAACCACTTCTGATACAATACCAATATTGCCGCCTTGAGTATTGGCTGATACCGACATCGATCCGATATCAGCATAAAGCATACATACTTTTAGTACTTATTTTGTTGTATGGAATGTTAGAAAAGGCTTGATCAAGTGATATTACTCAAACAGAGATCAATAGTCAGCAACAGTATGAGAATCCGATACTCGTTTTTCTCGCTGATATCAGACCAATATCCAATATCAATATCAGATCGGGACACCCCTACTAAATTACAAATCTAATTATTCTCGATGGTCTCAACTAGTTTCAACTTTAATATGGTAAGAGGCTTGAGTTAAATTTCACGTTAATCTCACGTTAATTTGACTTGAAAATAATGGGTCACTGTGATTAGCACCATCTGTTTAAAACCAGAATGTTACCCCAAAGTGGTTAAAGAAACTAGTTGAGTGGCATGGAGAGTAAGAATGATCTTCCTGACCCAAACTGTTCTCCATGTCATGGATAATGTTCTCACCAAAATGACCACAGACAGCAAAAGGACCGATTGTAAAGCAAAAGACCAGCGCGCTGACAAACATCTTCACCCTCTGCAATACTTGAACTGTCTCCCATTGCATCTTTGCCTCGTGGCTAGCACTCCATTTCACCACTGTGGAGAAACTCAGACTGACAGGTCTAAAAAAAAAAAGTTGGTTTTGTAAGATATACTCGTGCCTGTACCCGAGTTGCAGGTGCATTATTCACACCCAATATACGTTAAGAAAAAAAAAGAAATCAATGAGTAGTTATCAGCGCTCCCCCGACAGCTCATCAAGAAGCAAAATGATTCCACCTCACTCGCTCCGTGGTAATATCCATTCCTCCATAGTCATTGATATAAATCCCCCCCCTCCAAAAAAAAGTTGCTATCTCTCCATGTTTATGCATGCTGTAAGGGTCCATGAAATATGATACAGTATGTTTCGGAGATCTCCTCTTGCATTATTCATTTCGCATTATACCAGCTATAAAAGCTCATGCTGTCAGTCATTCAATGGCGTTTGCATGAATATACTCATTAATAGAGAGCTCAGCTTTCTCCCGACAGCCGGATTGTTTGTTTTACTGCAGCAATAAGCTTTTCCAGTGTGGAAGACTAATCAAGCCAGGCGAGTGATTGACATCCCTTTTCCTACATTTAGCTAATTTACCCCCATGAGTGTCACACAACTGTGCAAATAGGAAAAATTAGGATATATTCATTTAAAAAAATAAAAATAATGTTTGGGCTATTAAATCACTTTGAAGTGTTTATGCTCTGAAAACAGGTTTAACGGGACATAGTTTACGTGGGGTCATGAATACGAGCGGAAGTTGCCAAAAATAAGGTGTCGTCTGGAGCCGAGAATGTAACAGTGACACTCGCAGATACTGATTACAGCGACCCGCGCTGTACGAGTAAATTTTCCAGCTGGCTTTTTAATTATTTCAAGCAAACAAGAACCCTGTAACAAAGCGGTTTTTAAAAATGAAGGGTGCCCTTGAAGGCTTTATGGTATTATACTAGAAGATTGAGGGTAAAGCCGCATGTTCCCTGCAAAAGGTAGTTTGAGTACAAGCCTCATTCCCTGAAACTTACAAAAGGGATACTCAGACATGTTTTTTTTTCTAAATGAGAGCGACTAGACAATGGAGAATGGGGTCTTTTATATTTCTGGACCACTAAAAAGGGACCCACAAATGTATTTCGTTAAAAAAGGGCCTTGTAACCAACTGGAGGCCACTCAGGCATGGACAACAAAACAATTCAGTGTTTCTTCCTGATTGCTTTCAGGGCGAATATTAGCCAGCAAACCATCACCATTAGTCTTTAACTAACCAACCAGTCTGTAAATGGTGAGCCGTGCTTGGCAAACCTCATTGCCGTTTTTCCATAAAACTTGAATGGGAATCACCAGGAGGCCAATTCCGGGAGACTTCATTGTCGTTTAACTGAGTTAAACCGTCGAAACTTTTCCCCTTTTAATGTGCCGTTTGGTTCCCTTCCCACCCTGTAGACTTTTCCTCCACTTTGTCAGCTCTGTCAAAGAGGTGGCTAATAGCTTCAATCGTGGCTGATTAAACACATGAAGTGGCAGAGATCACAGACAAATTGAGGAAATGGAGAGTAAGTGCTGAATGATTGCAATCAAAGGCTGGGCGGCGAGTGAAAGGCGCAGCTTACTAATTGACTGGCCTCACAGAGAAACTGTTTCATATGCTAAACAGAAATCTCCAAAGACATACAATTAATATTTATGTGTTGTGTCCATGCAATGGCACCAATCCTTCTCAGGCCTTTGTCCCCACCCCAACAACAACAAAAAAAGTAAAAGGCTATAATCTTGGTAATGAGTGTCAAAAATAGTGGGAAGTCCAGATAAGGGACAGCGTGATGTTGCACTAAGCAGGTAGTCGGTAACATCATAACTGCAGAACCTTTCCCACTGGCTTGTGACAGGTTGAAATAGAGCTAGATTATGGGCAGTGGTCCAATTCCACTGAGATGCCCACAGAGTACGGTGAGACGAGTAGGAAAGATATAGTCAATAAGTGTTTGAAGGGACGGCTTTGGGCGAGACAGTATATCTTCACTGCCTTTCACTGACTTAATTAAATATCTGATGGCTAATTTTCCTCCGTGGCGACAGAAGGAGCATTGTCTTCTCTTGAGTCCCTGCTGGGCTGTCACTTATTCAGACAGATCATCTGTCCAAGGTGCTGCGATGTTAAAATTAGTTTTATAACAAACTAGGAGGACTGGAAATAGTATCAAATGAGACTTGATGAAGTGTGTTTTCATACTTTGTGCACGTCTCCTGTCACTTCCTGGTCGTCTCAGTTTATCTCAAAATGTCAAAACCCGCCAGTTCATGTGTCACCATGTATTTCCCAATCCCGAAAACAGGCCAGATTAACATTCTCCCCCATGTTTGTGCAGTAAACAGTGTTCTCTGTAAATCGAGGGTTGTGGATGATGTGGTATTGGTGTTGTATTTGTTTGCATCTAATTCCCCACCAAAAGTAAACCAATAATCAAGGCCATTCTCGGCTTGTTTTATTTGGATGGTATAAAACGCAACTGGCACTTTTGTTGTGATTGAAGATGTTGAGGTAAGGATATCCAGGTCCCTGACTCAAGACCCAAACTTTAAATTTCCTAACAGTTCAGAGGGCTATGCGGGTGGTTTACCTGCATGGAAGCCATTACCCGCTGTATTGAGAATTGGATGAGGTGTCCAAACTCCCTCCTTTGTGTTCCAGCCTCTGTCTGTCAGTGTACCTGCTCCATTCGCCGGCTAGTGTGATTGACGTGAAAATAATCACTTCTGTTGGGGCTAATTTTACTGCCGGTGGAGGTTGTTTTTTTTTTTTTTTTAAGGCTTTGGAATTGCAGCGTTCTTCTGGCCGTTTCTTGTATGCTAACGCCCAGTGTGTCATGGGAAACTGCAAATTAGACTTAGGCCACGGCATCAAAACCATTGCTGTCCTTTCGCAATTATTTATGATGCATTCTGGGTGCCAAGGGAAAGGGGTATATTCATGAGAAATGCAACAAAACAAAGAAGGAAATAACAATGGATGAAGAGACTATGGAAATCACATTTTAAAGAATGCCATTCTCTATGTCGGCAGCAAAAAGGCGCACAGCGCAATTTATCATTAACAACAAAGTGATACTTTTTGATGGAAAAGTATTTATGGTGGAAAAGTATTTATGGTCTAGAGACCAACAGTTCCCTGAAAACATATTGGTGAAATACTTCTAAATTTTTTTATTATCGTCAATTGGGGGGAAAAAGATTAATTTCCATATTTTGGGAGAGTTAAAGTTAGCTAAACATTTTTTCTTAAATGCGGTTGGCAGCTTTTTCAGCCAATTATGTGCATGATACACAATTTCATTATCTCGGAAGAAACCAATCATAGGAAAAAATAAGGAACAACTAGATTTACAAAGTACTAAACAATGTAAATACCAGAATAACGACACA
The DNA here is from genome assembly GCA_903171835.1 of Mullus surmuletus. Taxonomy (NCBI): domain Eukaryota; kingdom Metazoa; phylum Chordata; class Actinopteri; order Syngnathiformes; family Mullidae; genus Mullus; species Mullus surmuletus. The sequence goes on along the minus strand of CAESWR010002559.1, from coordinate 243,273 downwards.
AAGACACTCAAATATTGTTTCCTGTTGCTGGAATATGCCTTTAAAAAATACAAAAAATCTCACTAGCGATGCTTCACTTTGCTCCTCCAGATGATACCAGAGTTGACATTAAGAACCTGCTTTCAATATATGTCAAGCGTGTTGTTCCTCTGTAGGGAAAGACAGTCGCTCTGTGGTTTTTCTGCTGTCACACTATCTGCAGTAGAAATTTCCTGTCTGCAGGCAAAGCCATCTATTCTAATCACAGCATGTCACATGTAAGAGGATTAATGCTGTGAAGCTATTGGGAGATATAAATTGGATTGTTTGGTGCGTCACCAGAGATATATGACAGTTGCACTTTTATGGGCTTTTAACTGCCGTACTTGGAGCTCTCCGGGCGAGTGAATGGTAGAAGCAGCTCCTATACAGGCTTTTAACAGTAAGTGGACACTCATTGAGGTACATGATGTACTTTTTGAAGAGGCCTTAGAAAGAAAAAAAAAAGAGGAGTATTCTCGGGGTTCACGCAGACGGTCATTTCGCCCACAGGAGAGACAAACGTGGACAGCTGATGAGCGGGTTGTCGGACCGAGGGGGATGTAAAACACTCGGAGAGGGGCTTGATGTTGTGCAGGAGAAAACAAGTGAAATGATATGCAGGAATTGAGGGAATCATGGATGAGATCTGGTTTAAGAGAATAGCGTAGCAGCCTGGTTGAGATGCTGTTGTTGTGGTCGAGGCAAGGGATGATTAAAGTTTGAGCAAAGAGCCAGTCAGGGTCTCGGTCGGGGTCCCGGTCGAGGAAATATCAGATTTGAGGGATTTATTTGGGTGAGCCAACCAGCGAACCCCATGTTACAGCTGTGTTGTTGTCTTGGTATGACACTTCCTTGACAAGAATCAAGTCTGGATCCCTGCTGGTTTCAGACAGGAGTCGTTACAGTCTTGTCAGAGTTGACGGAAAGGGCTGGGAGGGGAAAAGCACCCCTGTCTTCGCATCCATCCAATCTATGTTTTAGTATTGTTAGTTTTAAAGGAGAATAGATCATAACCCCTTGTTGGCACATTCTCCATTCTCATAGCAGAGTAGAAGAAAAAAACAAAACAGAAATTAAATGCTCTAAATTAGGTGCATGCAGACGCTGCTCCTGTTTCATTTAGAGGTCTGTGAATGGGAAACATTTATCTCAATTTTAAAGGTATTTTCATTCCCTTAGCAGACGGATATGAATATACTGAACCAAGCATTTATATTGGTTCTAATTTTCTTGACAAGCTAAATCGGTAACCTAATACCAGCAAAAGGGATCATGTTGACTCAATTTGGATTCCTTGTTGAATGTTCTTTCTCCTGCCGCCGGAGTCGGCTATAAAATGTTGTTTATAGGGGGCCGGGCATGAGCTCGGGCTGTGACACCAGATATGCAATTTTTTTATTGGAATATATTGCCACTAAACCTTCCATTATTGTCTTCTCTCTGTATAGGTTGGCAATATCTGACACGAAAGCCCCGCCAAAGGCTCCTCTTTATCAGTTTTTATAATCATTTTTATGTCCACCAACAAAACTTTACATTCTAAATTCAATGCACTTGTTCAAACCTGTTCAACCAGATTAAGGACTGGAAGGAGGCACCATTTAGATCTCACATTTTCCTTCAGTGCAATGGATGTGTCCAGAGGTTCAGTTGGGTTCTTCGGCCCCATGAAAAAACAAACATTTGGAGCTCACCAATGATTGAACCATTATCATATTCTGATATATTTTACATGTTATATTATATGAAATAATAAATGGGTTTGTATAGTGTAGTACAGTGGACCCTGGATAGACTGGCGGTTATCTCAATCAACTCTTTAATTCTTCAACTGACACTTCAACTCCTATAACAGCAGGAACATTTCTTTCCATCCATTTCTTATTCTTTAGCTGATCTGCTTTCAGCAAAAAAAACCCCTTCAAACCTCTTGAACACCAAAAAAACAGCTTTCATTGCCACCCCGTGCACAAGAACTGCTCCACTTCACCTGGCGTCTCCTTTCAGTTTACGCTCTTGAACTGGCGTCATCAACGTCTTGCAGCGATTGCACTTCCACTTGCAGGCTCCCGAGTGCTTGCATTCTACGTGTGGGTTCATTTTAAACTGACACTTATGAGTTCTTTCAGCGTTTGAACACTGAAACTAGGGCGATATGGCTCAGGAGGTGGAGTGGTTGTCTGATAATTGGAGAGTTATCAGTTTGATTCCCCTGGTCACGGAGTGAGCGAGCTCCAGCTACGGAAAGAAGCCAAAACTGCCCCTGTGAGTGGTTGGACCCTCGCATGAGCATCTTTGTTCCAAGTGTGTGTGGATGAGACGGCGTAACTTTTTATGTAATACTGAGAAAGAAAATTTGCCATGGGCTCCTTTAATACTAAAATAATGTGTGTGTGTGTGTGTGTGTGTGTGCGTATGTGTGCATGTATGTGTGTATGGATATGTATGTATGTTTGTATGCGTGTATGGGTGTGTGTGTGTGTAGGCCTATATGTATGTGTGTATGCATGTACATGTGTATGTGTAAATGTATGTGTGTATGGATATGTATGTACTGTATGTAGGGATATGTATGCGTGTATTAATGCATGAATGTACTGTATGTGTGTATGTGTGTGCGTGTGTGTGAATGGATGCAATTAAAAGGAAAACTTCGATGGTTTTGGATGTGATAAGCAGTGTGGTATGCATTTATGTCTCAGCGGCCTTATGACTCACCGATGGATCAGCTGCTTTTTATAACAGCGTAATGGAATCTTCTCATCACACCGATACTGGAGAGACGAGCCACCAGTGCCTTGTTGCATGTATCGGCACAAAGGGGCTTTCGTGTGACCGAATTACATGGTTGTTGTTACATCATTTTTTGTTGATTTTGTTGGGGTTTTATGCAATCTAAATCATGCCGTGTTTTCAGCTATCTTTTGCTCAAGTTGGATGTTCTTGGACGTGTCTCGGGTCAGGCCAGCTGGGATGTGTGAGGTCTCCCACCTCCAGCTTGCTCCAAATATGCAGAAAAAAAGGTGACATACTGACAGCCTGTTGCATGTGACCAGATGTCCCTCGTACCTCCTATTGTCTTTCCCTTTCCCTTTTTTTTTTGTAAACAAGGTTTCACCGAACGTGGCTGTTTCCAGGCACCCGAGTCTGTAATTGTATGACGAAAAATGGATTACAGCACGGCTGTAATGACATTCAACAGAGAGCACTCCCTCATTCGCCGGTCACTAACAGATAACAGGGAAATGTTTCCTCATAACGGACGGTCACCCAGATTTACAACACAATCACACCAGATGCCCCCGACCACGGCACGACTCCCCACCACACCCGCAACCACATTACCTCACTTCGGTGTTCCTAATTAATCTACATAATCAGTTAATTTGGGGTGTCTGGGCCGGGCTGTGGGCTAACCGGATTACAGGGATGGAGTGCTCGGCCGCCAGAGCCGCCGCCGGGAATCACTGCGGCCCCCTCGGAGTCCGGAGGGCGGCTCCCACCTCGGCTGCCGTCTGCCCTCCGCCCAGCAGCACCAGGCACCAGCTATTAGACTGGGAAGATTGGCGGGAAGGCGACTGAAATCAGAGCCAGATATGGGGGGGGGGAGAAGAGAGGTATGGAGATACGTTGTGGAAGATAGAGCAGAGACGAGGCGTTTGAGAGGTAACAGTGCGGCGCGATGCATGTAAGAGATTGGATTTCCCAGAGGAAATAGGAGGGAGCTGACTTCCTTTGATGGAGACACTCGTCTGAGGCAAAGTGGCAAAAGTGGCAAAGTGGTGATGGATGATAACCCGCCGCTTCTCATTTCACATTTTGGGAGTTTGCTGTGATTAGGGAGTGAGACATCTGAACAGAGAGGAGGGTGTCTCGCAGTGGTGGCTCACAGAAAAATCCAAATTAACCTATTATCTGCTCACTACTTTGCTGCTGGAGTGCTGGGTGACTTTTGCTAAATCCTCCCAAAAAACCTGTTTCGGAGATCCAGGGACTAAAATGGGCTGTTTTTGTGTGTGTTGAATATTAAGTGAGTCAATTGGTAATCATGTTTGCTGGTGTTGTAGTAGTAGTCACAGTAGTACACAGTCACTGTAGTAGTCGGAGTCTTGGTTCCTGCCCTCCTGACTACATGACTGACCTTTGCAAATTTAAAAAACCCATCAAAATGTCCAAGTTTTGACCAAATGCATCAAATTCGACTTGGTGTCATTTAAAGCATCTTTCTGGTTTAAATGCATTTGACAGTTTTGCAGGATCCACCATTGACAAAATCATGCAACAGATCACCAAAAAAAGAAACGGCTACCATTTTTTTTGTTGCTGTACGTTTTGATTCCACATTTCTGTCTAAGCGTGCAAGTAAGCCGCATCCGACAGTGAAGCACGGAGAGCCAAAACCGATCTCGTGACTGCTGAATGTGACCAAAGTTCTGAGGAGAGGAACTAAACAGCCTTCGAGGGCAGCTCCTTCTTCAACTCGGCTTAATGAGGAGGAAACTTGAGAACTTCCAATGCCACGGCTCTCGACTCCCCCAACTCATAAAAACTGCGATGCCACGCAACTGACGAGAGCTGCTTTATCTGATGATTTATTAAAGAGGAGCATGTCAGCGTCACTGTCAAAACACCTCCATCTTTGGGATTCTGGCAGCAAACGCCAGCTTTTACAAGATCCACAGGCGCTGAAAATCTAATGAAAGTGACACATTTTGTTTCAGGCGTCACCATGATAACTGAAAATTTACAAATTTAAAAGTGCAACTTTGTTGGTGTTCACTTGGAATATTCTCTGTATGATTTCCTCCCTGCCCTTGGCGGGGCTTTGACAGCACAAAATGCGCAGCGATATCAAAGCTAACTGGAATCTTGGCACCAGAACATGAACGCCTCAGAAAGCTACATCCTCAACAATCTGATCACCCTCTTCGCCCTTCCATCATCTTTCACCCCCCACCCCCCAACCGCCCTCCAACAACTCAGCCACGAGGGGGGAGGAGAGCAGTCACTGAGACAAGACGCCCAACTAATTCCAAGAGTCACATGAAAACAAGTCAGCGATTGTGAGAGTGACACCTCCTCTCTGAAATTGCTTCCTTAAAGTGTGCGAGAGGGGAACTTGTGTGTGTGTGTGTGTGTGTGTGTGTGTGTGTGTAGGGGGGGGGGGCTCTTGAAGCTGTGCGGCTGTGAATGACTGCCAGATGCTGTCAGCACACACACACACACACACATAAACACACGCAACAACACACCAATTTGCGCATATGTACGATCCGAATGCAAACGCCGACTTCCGAAACAAAGACAGCAAGCGTTCTGCGTTCCTTTTTCGCGAAGTTGATCCTCCTGACCACCACTGAGGTGGCTCATTACATCACAGGAGATCAAAAGGTCACAGTGAGGAAACTAACAAACAGCGAAGGACACTCACACACACCGATTGTAACACCACTAAGTATTGAATCATAAATCTTGCACGTCTTTAAAGGGCTATTTCACCCATAAATGAAAATCACAATTGTGCCACTGGAGGGAGAAAGAGAGCATTTGATCTGCGTTTGATCCCGAGCTAAGATCACTCTCAAGTTAAGCTAAGTTGTGTTTTTTATTGCATGGATTTTTCCGGAGCTACTGATGCTCATACACACAGAATAATAGACTAATAAACAAACTCTATTTCACCCAAAAATGAAAATTTCTTATCTAATCACAGTTATGAGTGACATTTCGGAATCAAGTTTGACTTCGAGGAGTTAAAAAAAGTTCCTGCGAAATCCAATCAAATGGAGCCAATCATTTGAAACCTTTGGTGGAGTCAGCAGCATCGCTCAGTCCTCCCTCCAGCAGGTGATGAGTATATTGCCATTTTGGATGCACTAGCCCTTTAACAACCCAATGTCAACAAAAGCACAAGTTTTACAACATGATGCAAGTACACGTCTGTGCACCACGAGTCAAAAGATGCCCGGAAAGAGAGTTAAAAAAAAAAAAAGACACGCGTGCAGCACTTTGGCCCCGGCTTGTTTTCGCCTCAGCACTTCGGCTCCTGAGTCGGCGGGCCGGGTGTTCTGCCAGCGCAGTTGTTGGCCGCTAAACATGATTGATCGTGGGATTTGTGTCTGCCGCATTAGTGCCGTACACCGGCAGCCTCCCCGCGGCCTGCCAAACACTGCGGCCGCACGCCGCCCCCATCAAAGCCCCGCTCTCAGCAAGAATCCCCAATGCTCCCAGTCGCTTTACAAACACTCACTGTCCCACCCAC
>CAESWR010002559.1:178533-193588 GCA_903171835.1 Mullus surmuletus | reverse complement strand
TTGCTTTAAAGCTGAGATGATTTGTGGTGCGAGAGACAGGCAAATTTGATTTAATTCAGGAGATGGACAGAAAGAATATGAAACAAGGAGAGTTGCACCAAGGGACGCGCCGCCATCTTCCCATAATAGCTTAGAGGGCTGCTCAGATTTATGGCAGCACAAAGAATGCAGATTCTGGGAAGGCAGTCAATGTCAGTCGACCAAACCATTATGTGCAGACTGGTTGGGCAAAGGGCAACGAGAGGGAATGTCATTGATCAGCCATTATTTATTCTTCGTTGTCAATCTCATCTCCCGCCTTTCTCTCCCTGTGGCTAGTTTTGGAAATCAATAACAAATCCCTTCATGTTTCACCAATTAGACGTTATTTTCCTTCTCCTTGTGTTTATTCATGACGTGCTCGGCGCCATTGATTGGTCTTTGGGTCAGGTTCTGTGTGCGTCGCGCCGGGCGCGGTCGGCGCGCATTAGCCGTGAGTTGTTTCTCGCGCGCCTGTCAAAACAAGAACCAAAAGTTACTTTGCTAATGGCTACGTTACGCGCGGGCAGGATAAAGGGAATCAATAGTTGCTCAAAAGCGAGGGGAGGCAAGGAGGTGCGAGATTGGCAGACAGGTTGAATAGCATAATCAACCCCGGAGTTAGGACTTCAAAGGCGATTTTTTTTATTTTTTTCCCAAAGATGTGCAGACACCTAAGCGACGGCGCTCAGCATGAAAAACAGAAAAGAGAGAGGATAATAGCACTCTATTTTCTTGTCTTCTCTTTGACCTCATCTTTTAGCGAGCTGCCACAGAAGACATTCTAAAAAAAAAAAAAAAATAATTAAAAATGGACTCCTTTTTGTCTCATGTCTGGCTGAAATTGTGGTCAGTTTTCATCAAAGCGCATCACCTCTGTGTTGTCAAAGTGCGTGTGTGGGTGTGAACCAAAGGTCGATGGAGAGCCACTGAGGACCGGCGCTGTATACAATGCTAGATACACCAGTGTGATGGCGTAACCCTCATTGCTCTGTGTTTGGCTCTCCTACGCGCCGGAGTGAATGTATGGTCCACTGAGCCGTATACTCAGACATGATTGCGGCAGACGACCATCTCACCAATAACCAAAGAAACCACAGAAAAAGAGGGGTGGGGGGGGGGGCAATCATGAGAAAAGTGCAACCTGGAGAGGGATGGACTCTATGGATTGCCTTGCCTTACGTCTAACAAGACCACCTACACACACATACACTCGGTTCCTCCCAGAATACCTCTCGCCCCAGTCGTAAGCACGCAGAAGGGCAGGATAATAACCTGCTCTCTGCCCATCACGCCTCTGCGTTCACCTCGCAACGGGCTAAAGCGGCGGAGGGAAAATGAAATTGGCGATTACAGGAGCTGACATGTGTGTCCTTCAATTCCCGGCCCTGATCTAGCTTACATATCATCTGAACTGGTGTGTGTGTGTGTGTATCGTGTGTGCAAGAAGCAGAGAGAGTAAACATGACAGAATGCTTGGTGGAAGCGTCGCGGGGGAAAAGGGCATGCAGATGTTTCAGTGCAGCATGGAGGGGCTTGATAAGACTGACGGGAGATTTTCCAGGCGTCCTTTTTATTTCCAGGCGTAGTCCTTATACACCTGTGAGGGTTGTGACCCGCCACTCATCATCATCATCATATCATGCTCCTAGAAAAGGAGGAAATCATTTCAGGAAGTAGATGTCCCAAACGTCTCTCCGTGTTGGCGAGGCAGGTTTATTTATACAGCACGATGAGATAGTAAATAGGAAGTAAAATGATACAAGGATTAACATTATTCCCAAAATAAGGAAATTCAATGTGTTTTGGGGGCCGCAGTAGAGCAGGGTTTTGAAATCCATCTTGACGCAGAGGAAGTCAGTGTCGTGATTTGAGGACTGCTGTAATGTGCTCGTTTCCTAGCGTTTGTGAGGACCCTGACAGCAGCATTTTTGGATGAGCTGCAGGAGTTATTTTTTTATTTCGTATTTTTTAAAGATGCCATTACAGTGATCTAACCTTCTCAAAACCAACGAAAAAGTTGCTCCTGCATCTTCTTTTGACAGAAAATCCGTCATTGTAGCTTTTTTCAGGTGGTACTTGTAGGCAGATTTGGCTTTTAAGCGGCTTTTAGAATCCAGGTTGGGGTCGATAACAAATCACACCACTCTGCCGTGATTTGCAGGCTTTCCAATGACAGAGAGACAGGGCGACTGCTGATCTCTGACCTTTTGTTTCTTTCTTTAAATGGTGCAGGGAGACACACGGCAGCACAGCATGAGCACTTCAATGGCTGTTCTTTAATCGCATTCGTAGATCAAATTTTCGCAGGATTTTTGCCAACGCATAAAATGTGGCATAAAATGCACTGCAAAATTCTGAAAAGATGTCAGTGGCGTCGGACACTGTGTTTACACTACTTCCACACACGTCAAACTACTTTGATTGATTTATTATTCATGTCCATTTCAAGGAATTTTCTACATGTATATTTTATTCATGCTTATTTTTATTGCCCATTTTGTTCTGTTTTTTTTAATTTTGTATTTGTCCTGAGTGCATGCACTGTTAGTTGGTTAGAAAATAATGTCCAAGCAAACATGGTGAGAGGAGAATTGTCATTTACAGAAGGATCTCGGTATAGAATATGAATTTGCCAGAGCAAAGGTGCTTCAGCTATTGGATCCGACATCCTGGATGGAGATGAGGTTGTTCAGCAGAGGTTAAAAAAAAAATATGATATATATATTCAGACTTCCTCAGCAGAAAATTAGTATGCTTAACTGTGTTTGCTCTGTCCCGTTCTAGGCAAAAACTTCAGAAAAGGAGATGACAAAGTCGAAAGAGAGAAATGGAGAGAGGCTTTACGCGCTATCATCGCCGCACACCCTGACCAAAACACCAGCGAAGAATTTGACCTTAAACCGAAATCTAACACGGACCCGAATAAAAACTAAAGCGCCCTTTGATGTTGCCTCAGAGTTTACACTCTGACTTTTCCTCACTCACAAGTACAAATACACTCCATTTCCATCCCTTCTGCCTTCGCCCTCTCATCCTGATCTTCCAGATTGAAAGAAAGTTAACTAGGTGTGTGAGCGCGCGTGTGAGAGTAAGATTTAAAACCGAGAAAAACCCACAAGGTCTCCCTTTTCATCCGTCATATAGGAGGGTGTTTGTTCGGTAATTTACCTCACAGGCGTAAAAGCCTTGGGCACTACAGCTCCCACTCGGAGTAAACATGTTTATAAAGGCCTTTGGGGGGGAAGAAATGTTGTTTTTTTCATCCAAGTATCTGCGCTCAGACATTGATAACCGGATCAATCCTTTTTTTCCTCAATTTTTTGAGACATTTTTCTTTATGATCCATATAAAGACAACCGAGCTGGCACATGACCTCCGAGGTCACGCTACTCCAAACAAATGTGCCATTTATCCAGAAAAGCCATTTGCGATGACACGCACATCACGGCAAGAGCGAGAAGGGGGAGGCTGATAAGAAAAGTGGGAGAAACAAGGCAGAGAGACGCGAAAGCAAAGATAATCACTCATTCGGCACGTGGATTGTGCGGAGAGAGGACGGAGGGAGAGGCTGGATCGCTGAAATATTAATACTTGACATTCCTCAGGCAGATTCGTGGTGGCATCATTGTCAGTGTGAAGAGGTGACATATTCTGGAGTGGGGGCGATGATGACATTCGGCGCGTAAACACACTTCCTGTGCACACATGCTGTCGGGACTGAACGAGAGGGGAAGCTTCTGTCTGCTCAACACTTTCACACACACATTTTCATGGAAATTAAAAAGCTGCCGAGGGAATCAAGTTATCGAGTTGGGTGTGCATTTCTCTCTCAATGAGCTTCAGCCTTTTCTCAGTATTTAGATGTTATCCAATTGCATTTATTCTTTTTGTTTGGAAACTGCCTCTTTTTTTTGCACTGTTTATATCAGTGAATGTAAGATTTTGGAGTTTGATAGCTTTTTTGTTTTATTCACAGGGGCAAAAACCAAAGAATTCTCACCAGTTCATTAAAGCTGAACAAAAAGACCAAATTATATGAAAAATCAATCTGGAAACGTCACCCAGCCAAAATTGATTTCCCCGGAACTTGTTTTCTCAGAAGGTGCCAAGTACTGAGCATGGCAGCTTCCACTAATACCAAAATTGGCGCCATGTCTAATTCTATAATTTTTGGAACTTGGTGGCAGAATCCTGAGCGTCTTCCATAGGTCACTGGAGACCTCAAAGAGCCGATTTATGGCTCTCTTTTACAATACCTGCATTTTTTTGAACGTGCAAGTCATTCTAAATACAAAATCCGCAGATTATACAAGGGACTAAAGCATGAGTCTCTGGCACAAAGTACACAAAGCACACATTTCACACACACACATCATACTAATTGAGGGATCATGAACGCAGCCTTAGATAAGACTTCAGAAAAACAAGTTATCCGAAAATGGCCCCTATTTTCTTTTTTTACATTAGCTTCTTATTTTGGTCTTTATGTTTTTTACATTGGATTTGGTGGACGAGAGCAAAGGTTAGCCCGTGAGCACACTCCTAATTCCCTCTGAACTCCTGATGCCTCCTTTGCATCTCCAGGTCGGAGGCGCCATTTGCAGCGGTCCCTTTCATCTGCGGCTTTATTATTTACCAGCGCTGCGCCGATTCAAAAACACGCCTGCTTTGGACGGGGGCTGATTACCGGCTGCAACCAAAGCCGAGGATCCTAACAAGAAACCAACAATAACTAATGTATACTCCATGAATAATTTGACCCGTCAACCATCAATGAATCAGTAGATGAGGTCCGACAAAGAAAACACTTGGAATTTTAACCCTCACAACTTCAGAGCTGTTGATTCCTGGCGTGTTTTTGTATCAACGCTATCGAGAGAATCACCAATTAATCACTGCCTTTCAAATCTCAAATTAGAGGATGGCGTGTGTGCATGCCTCCAAATGTGATAAAACCGCACTCCACACAGACTATCGGATGGACAACAGATTCCCAGAATGCACCGGGTCAACACGTGCAGGGCTGGATCAGCTGGTCCCCCTGGAGGTTATCAGCACAAACATAGATCTGAAGAGCATTACCTGACTTATCATTCCCTGCAGCACTCATGCATCATGTATCCCCCCCACACACACACGCACACAAACACACACGCCATGACCAGCAGCAGCCACTATCAGCAAGGTTTGATTTTTTTCTTTTTTTTTTTCTCAGCAAGATGGCTGATATCTTTAAATTGCTGGGAGGTGATTGATATTAGCGGACATCAATATATTGTGGATGGATGGCTGGCAACATACAAAACACACACACACACACACACACACACACTTTAATGATTCACTGGCTTACGTAGCCCGCTGAAGGCATTCCAGGTTGCGGATTTCTTTGAACATTCGTATTGATTAACACTCAAGTGAAAATTATCAATTCTCTTTTCGACATCTAATATCTTAGTGGTGTTGCAAAATGCCATGTGCAAAAGCAGGTTATTGATTTCATTATACAGCTCGGTGCGGGTTGGACATTCGGTTCTTGTTTAGTATCGGGGTCGAGATAAAGTATCAGGTGTAAAACAATTACAGCGTCGGCGCTGGAGGTACACGGGGCCGCTGCTCGCCGCTCTGCGGGACACACTTGGCTTATGCCGCTTCCGGGACATTTAACACGGCGGCTCTCCTCAATCATCTCCTGCCTGGAAACCACGCCACATCCACTGAGTTACTGTTTGCAGCCGCCGCCGGATTGCGTATCCTGCTGACGAGAGGCTGCGAGAAAGAAAGAAAAAATCCTCAACTCAGCTCCCATCGACGAGGAGAGGAATTGAAACCTTATGTAAGCGCCGGCGGGAGGGAGGCCGAAGGAGCTCTATCCCATCCTGTGACAAATTAAGGCGTTCGCGTTGAGGAAAACTTCTCAAAATTCATAGAAAATTCATCGAAAATCACGCCTGCCGAATGGTAAAACCTGACGGGGCTATAAATGGGATGTGTAAATGTGTGAAAGGCATCAGCGAAAAATCACAAAAAAGTACATTCAAAACACATCTCTGAATGTACTTTGTCACTTCTTCAGCCTGAATGGATTTGAAGCGATAATGGGCGCTGTTTGTGCCGGGGTGTGAGTGTATGTGTGTGTGGGTTTTTTTTCCTCTTTTTAAGTCCCTGGACCTGTTTGGATGAGCTGCTGTCATCTTTTTTTTTTTTTTGCCCAGATATGAATACATTTTTGATGCCTAGAAAATCTCCCTTTGCAAGGTAACCGCCGTCGAGCTAGAAAGCGTCAAGGAAATCTTTGATGTTTCTTATCGCGACGGATGAGCAAGTTTTTAAAAGATACTAATGATGAGTTCTTTACTTAAAAAAAAAAAAAAAGCAGTTTGTGCATTTTCTGCAAGCATTGGTTGAAAACGTTCCCTGGCAGATTTAATTAATTTAATCAATGACCTGTAACATCTCAAATGTGCTTCAAAACTTAAGTTTTAAACATTTATTTTAGGAGTTTGATGCAGAGAAACCAGCCATAACAGAGATTCCGCACCCATTACTTCAGTAGTTTCCTTAAGGGGATAGATAAAGTCACGACCACCTGGCTGCTATTGGCCAATTGCCATTTGAGGGAGGAGCTTAGTAAACACTCATCAACATAACAGCCGTGACACTGAAAGAGGCACTGACCGGTAAATGAAATGCAGAGTTGAGTGGAGCTCATTATTCACTGTCACAGAGCGAGTGACAGGTACATCATCCTCGAAAATGCGCACAGAGCTATTTATAAATGACAGTGGCGAGGAGCTTGAGGTTGATGTCCCATTTCATGTTCTCCCCCCCCCCCCTTTCCCCCTTCATTCTCCTTTTTCTCGTCGTTTTCTCGGAACATCTGGCACGGATGCAGCGCAAAGATCCCATGTGCAAACACTCCCAGCTCTATAACCTCTCCCCCTGGCTTTCCCCTCACACACACACACACAAACCGGCGTCGCAGCCCTGTCTACCTGTCAGAGACTGCAGCGTATTCTTCTCCAGGAGCGACTCCCATCCCAGGTTTTATTTTAATTGGTCGCAGCCCTCCCCTGGGTGGGTAATGGTTTGCCGCGGGAGCCGCGCTAAACATACGGTTCATCACAGCCACTCAACAGCACTTCACTGTGCGGCGATGCCAAAAGAGGCGGCGGCGGCGGCGGCTCTACAAAGTGCCGTGTTTGTGTAATTCCCGCGGCCTTCGACATCGCGACGTGCGGAGCAACTCAGACAAGCAGATTCATGAGGTGATCTCGAGCCGGCGTCTGGGGATCAAAGTGCTGTCTGAGTGCCCCCGTTGCCGAGCGAGCGGTGATGGGATTGATAATTAGCCGACTTTAAACCGCACCCTGCTCACGTTTTATGTAATCTCAGGAGTCAATGCAGTGGGAAAACATCAGTGATGGCCATGCAACCTTTCGATAGGGGGGCTCGTCTCCAGCAGGGATTCTGATTGGAGGAGTGAGCTGCACATGGTCAATTATCTGGATGATTCTCTCTGCGGTCATCACACCCATGACATGGTTCTCCACTCTTAACGAAGGGTGATAGATGTAGCTGTAGATATCACGCAAAAAACAAAGAAATGTGCGTGGGCAGAGGTTGTCAACGCCTGCAGCTGAAGCTACATGACAATTTCCTGTCTCCCCCAATACTGATTTCTAAAGATACTACGCAGCTTGATTTTGTCAGATACCATGACGTTGGCGCCAGCGTCCTCCTCAACAGTATCTCTGATGACCGCCCACCCCGAGCAGTGCATTTGCTCCAGGTTTCCTCCATGAAAGGGAGTTTTTCCCCGCCCTTGTCACCAATGCTTGCTCTATACATTCTAGGGCTGCACGATTGATTTAATTTACATCGAAATCGTGATATTTAATTTGCTGCCGCGATTATATGCGCAAAATCGTCCATGACATTGACGTTTGAAATGCATGCTCTACCCATGGCTCTGCTGCATTTCAAATCAAGCACTTCCTCAACTTAAAATCAGCCAACCACTAGGGGGCGAACGAGACTGTATGAATCCCCACTGGTTGCCATGGTTTCCCATGATGCCTGCAACATTCAGGTATTCTTTATTCACAATTACGCTACATCATAACATAGGAACTTGCTTTGGCATTATGGGATATCTCTTTTTACAAATGAATAATGTATAATCGTGACCAATAATAGTGATATCAATACTAGTAAAAAACAATTGTGATTATTATTTTGGCCATAAACGTGCAGCTCTAATACATGCAACTCTTGTAAACCTGGTCTAGCCCTGATCTTTGTTGAAGTGACTATAGATGGCGGTTTGTTGTGAAAATAATATTCATTGATTATGTCGCAAATAAAAAGTTGACACTTAATCACTGCTGCTTAAGTGAAACTCTCTCCCTCCATATTGAGTGAAATCATATTAGTGGTTTTCGTCTGCATCAGAACTTTAGGACAATAGCAAACAAGGGGATTAATCTAACACAAATCGTTGAGGCTTGCAGCTTTTCGTGTGCAGCAACGTTTGTTTCTGATTCAAACTCAAGTCAAGGCCAGCATCATTGTTCCGCGGGAGAACAGATAAAACGAGAATTAATCAAAGTCTAAAGCGGCTTTGCCAACACGCCAGTAGGTTATTGTGTGTACACGAATGGAAAAACATACGATCGCAAATGATTCTTCATTCTCTTATCCCATTAACAGGGCGTATGGCCCTGAATACGCTGTGTTTGGCAGAATCCACTCCAAACCTCCCTCTTATTTTCTCTCGTCTCATGTATCATCTGAGACAAACAAGTAAATAAATAATACCGCGGCCACTCTTCAAACTAAGTTTAATTATCCACAGGCAGCTTAATGGGAGGGGGCTATGTTTTTTTACCCAAAGGGTGACAACCTCTGCGCCGGGACGCACACACACACACAGACACTCGCATCTAGTGAGCACAAAGTCATTCATCATGGTGTCAGCGGAGAGCCTGTGAGGCAGACTCCTGGGTAAACCCCCCCCCCCTCAAATTAGAATTCTATTTCACATGTTTACTCTACACTTGCTTGTCTGTGAGGTCTCGCAGCATTATGGTAAGCGTGTGCGTCGCGCGAGAAATGAAGAATTCCTTATTTCTGTGGAAGGTAATGCAAGACAATTATGATCGACTTTTGATTGCATGTGGATTCTCTGCCTCAACAATCGACTTCAAGCTTCAGTGTTCTTTGAAGAGTTGAAGTCTGCTACGCGGCCAGTGAGCTTTTATCAGTTGAACCTGCATGTCTTATGACCTGTATTATCGTCCAAGTCTCATAAATGAACTATGTAAACGAATCTATGGAAGGTAATGACAAAGAAGATGACAGCCGCTTTTTCTTATGTCCGAGTAAAATCCTATATTTTACAATTTTGCCCATTTGAGAAGACAAAACCTGCTCCCCACACAAAAAAGAACTATTATCACAATTGCTTTGCTATAATGCTTTTATCATTTTTATTGCTGCACTCCTCACTTATAGCCCAGGAGCACACATGGTCTCAAATGGAAAAGCGCCTTCAGTGTACACTAATGGAAAAAGCTAATGTATTTTTTTCTGATTCAAATTCGACCCCCGCAAAAAAACTCTCACTCAGTGTTTTCTTCCATCAAGAAGGATTGCTTGTGATCGAAGTGGGAGGAACAGTTTGAAGTGGGGGAGAAAGATTGGGCCATGCCAAACGGAATTATTTAATGTTGTTTTGAAGAATGAAATGAAATTGACCTCAACATTGTATTTTCTGTGGAAACTTGGGATACCGCAATCCGCAGAGGGCATCCAACATTTATCAAGAAATCCTGACAAGTTCAGCCTGCCTCAACACTATAAAAATCAAATGGCTCCTTGAGGAACCTTTGGAGGTTCTTCTAATGAAAACCCTTTCTTCTTGACTGTTATTGGCAGAGCATTTCTTAGCATGAGGCACACCAATGGTTAACACTTTGATTTTTCAACAAGCGTGTAGGTATAATTATTTTCACCAAAAAGCCCCTTTGTATACCTCCACTCTTATTGGAATATCCCATGCATACTAATGTCCTAGGTATACCAGAAGGCACCTAGCTAGGCTTTGACATAGGTATGCCTAGGGGCCTCCTGAAAAAGGTAAACCTGGGAGTTTCTTGAAAAAAAAATTACTCAATGTTATTAATGTCTGAAAGTTCAGGACTTTGCATTGTTGTACGACAAGGAAATATTTGGGTTTGTGAATATGTCACAGATCCAGAGACTGATTTATTGGTGCAAAAAGATGCTTTACATTGATACTGTCTTACAAATAGATGTCAGTTGGTTGGTTCAGGTCTCTATCACTATTCTCGTTTCCTTAAATCAGCAGTCGGAAACCCAAATGAGGTCAATCAAACCCTTCATATGAGATTGTATAGGCATTTTGAGTATATGGGTGTGTATGACTAATCTGCAATTAGGCTCTCAGGCATCAAAGACAAAATAAGCAACTTGGGTTTGCTGGTTGCCGGGACAGGGGTTGCTAAGCTCACCACAATGCTAGTGGCTTTGGCAACACCTGATGATGCTCAAGCAAATTTGGAGCTGGGTTGCGGTTCATGCATGAAGCCTGAAAATATGTTTGCTCTGACAATTCTTGAAATGTGACAGTACAGGCATATAGATCGACACAGGACCATGCCTGTCCTGACTCTCAGTTTCATGCTGGGTGCCCTGTTCACTAAAATCGCAAGGGCACTCATCCAGCATGTCACTCAAGAAAAAAGAGAGAGTAAGATGGATGGAGGGACCACTGCAGGAACATCTGGTCCTACTTGTGAAGATCTATACGATTCAATGGACGACAGCATGGCAGAAGCACCTGATGGGAAACGGACCACAGCAACGCTTTCAACAACTCAACTTCAATCACACACGTCACCTCACTACACTGCCGCAGCAAGTACAGAAGACGGTAAAATGCCCTCCGACCTAAAAGCAGAGGAGGGTCGGAAACTGCGAGACAACACGGACCCATGCAAGTACATCTGCCGCTTTCCGAACGAGTTCAACAACTGCTGGATGAACGCGTCTCTGCAAGCTACGCTGAATCTGGACGTCGTGCAAGAGAAGCTAATGCACCAAACCCCGGAGACCCTGATGCAGCTGTCGTCAATGCCGCCGTCCTTTGCCGAGCTGCTAGTGACGGCGCTCCAAAAGCCTGGGAGGAGTTTCAGTTCACGAGAGCTGCACGGGATCCTGATAGACTTATCTCTGAACATGTCCACACTCAACTTGTTCCAAGCTAACTGCGCGCTGGACTTCATAGAGCCTCTGCTGTCCTGGTTTGATCAGTGCGGGATTCGAACGGCTCTTTGGGTAAAGTCCATCTGCAGTTGCGAGAAGTGCGACTTTGCGTCCACCACCGTCACCCTGCACAGCATGTTTTCTCTGCCGCTGCCGAGCAAATGGGATTCCATTTACTCTCTGGTCAAATGTGTCAGCAGCGACAGCCAAAGCCAGTGCATCACCTGTGGCTCCACATCGACGATACGGCACTTCTGGACTTGCCCTGACATTTTGACCTTTTATCTGCCGCAAAACGACGCCGCGTTCCGGAAAATCTTGAATCCGTCGGAATTAATAGAAATCAATGTGGGCGGGAACAGAAAACAGACGTACAAGCTGTCTTCGGTAATTTGCTACACGGAGGGAGACACGACCTACGGACACATATACACATATCTGTTTTCTGACCATATCACTATTGAAGCTGACGATAACGTGATATCATACACAGACAGAGGTAGACCAAAGGAAGTATACAAAGACGGGTACATATACTTCTATGAGATGTTACTACCTCAACATCAGTTTCCCTGCTGTCTCCCAAAACAGCTGGATGAAGGACCAAAAAAAGACTATTAGGCTGTTTTGACATGGGGTATAACTGGAGACCAAAGAGGCTGTGTTTACTCTTTTTGCAATTAAAAAGAAAAAAAACTGTAGCATGGACTTTGTCAAAATGTTTATTTTAAAGAGTGGTAAATTAATCTGGCACAAACTGTCATCATTACCCTTGTGGGCAAAGATTCATTTAGTAGAAAATGAACAACAAATTCTGAAGGGAAAATAGCAATTCTGGAATTTCACAAAATGACAGCTTCATAATAAGCCTGCGTCAGTGGCCTCAGAATACACGCAAGAGTAACCAATGGCCTTCACTTTGTCAGAGACAGAATCCTCTTTGGTATTGACAACTCGCATACAAGTTCTATTGACTAGTTGAATAAATAAATCAACAGTGACCAGAGGAATAACAGTTTTTCTCCTCTAGGAAAAACTGAAAATATTTTCCTGAAAGTTTGTTGCAAATACAGCGAGAATGTGAATTAAAAGGCAGAATAATGTACACTTTTTTTATATGGATGGATGGGCATAATTCAATGTGCCACTCCTCGTTACAGAATAAAAATACGTTGTCCATATCTCCTATTTTTGAGCTGAATGATGAATCCTCGCCTAGCAACTGTTGCCTGCTATAGAATACTCGACTGTCTACAGTTGCCTTTGATTGGACATCTAGTGTGGCAGTTGCTAGGTTACCATTGCTAGGCAAGAGGGGACGTGACCGAGGCAGAAGCACAGTTAGTCTAACCACATCCTATAGAGTTGTGTTTTAGGAAAGTGCCTGTTATCCTGTTTATGGTTGAGATGGGTGGGCTCGTCCGGCCCACCGTGGACTGTCTGACAACGAGCTGCGAGAAGAGGCTCGACACATCAAAGCCACTGGCTGTTTTCCCAGCAAGCAACATCCATGATGATTCCTCTTAATGTAAATATTCATTTCCAGTTGCCCCTTTTCACAAACCGGGTAAAGTAACGCAAGTAAATACATTTATAGGAAACACCATCGGCCCACCGAGGAAACTCTAAGTACTCTCTATTGGCGGTCGACCTCTGCCTGCTGAGATTTCCAAAGAAATCTGGCTGCAAATTTAATAAATAAATTAAAAAAAAAACATTTAGGTTAAAAAATTGTCTTAAAAAAATCTAAGAAAATGTTACAAAAATAATAAATGTAAAAAAAAATATTTTGCATCATGAATGACCAACAGAAATTCTCAAACACACCAACAAATTTCAATAACAAAACCCCGATGGCATTTTTCGTTACAGCAAGTAATTCCACGCAGAGAAAGCAAAAGTACACGTTAATCCGTCCGCGGTGTGTCGTCGCGGGTGGGGGGGGGGACGGGGGGGGGGACGGAAACTCACCCGTGTTCTGTCGTCTCACTCCGGTCCGGTTTTGGGGGAGTGGGTCCGCCGCACACATCCACGCGCGAAACATTAGAATAATCTAAAAGCGGCGGCAAACAAAGCGTGGCTGCTTGGGCGCCCACTGAGCGACCCACTCCGCCACCTGTTGGCGCGCAAATTCCAATGACGTCACTTCCGCTGGTTGACACGTTTGGGTCATAAAAGGGCAATTTGACAGCAAAAAACAAACAAACGTCAAACGCCACCTCCATAAGTCCCTTTTTAGGAAGACAATGACAATGTGTCGGGAAAAAACCTATAAATGGTTTTATTTGTTATACAAATAAGATTTAAAACACTCAATAAACCCGTGGAGCAGAAGAGGATGAACGTGTTTCCCATCAGCCATCACAGCCGCTGGTGAGGGTGCAAATGATTCCCTTTTATCACCCTGTTAAAATTCCTATAAGCATCTTTCTCCAGGGAATGCTGAGAGTGTGATATTGTGAAACCATCGGTAGAGGACGGCTCATACATTTATTTCGATTCCCTATGTTTATTATTATCTAGGTTTAACGCCGCTGGCACGTCTGTGTCCGCCCTCCCGTCCCGCTCTCGGCCCGGGCCGCGCTCCTCCGTGACAGCGTCGCCAGAAGCTCCTTCCCAGAGCTCCTATTACGGCCGCACCGGCACACGGCGCCCTGCCTTTATTAAACAATAAATTCACATGGAGGATTTTAATGGACACCGTGAGGCTCCGGCGCGCTGGGTGAGGACCAAACTGATCCAGATAAATGCTACGATACCACCACGTGTTTCTGTGAGACCACCACGGCCTACCGACTAGCGCAGAGGTGGGGGGCCTTCACAAAAAACTACATTTCTCCATAAGCAAAATTAAGAAAGGTTTTAAGCTTGATTTGTTTGAAAAAGTGTCACCCCCCCCACCCAGCATGATTACTATACGTATACAACTTTTTCCTAATTTTCCGACAACTTCTAATACTATCGCGATATTGCAGCCTTCAGTATTGGCCGATACTGCCAACGATCTGATACGATATCAGCACGACTATATACATACTTTTATGACTTATTTTGTCGTATGGAAAATTAGGAAAGGTTTGATCAAGTGATTTTACTCAAACGGAGAACAATAGTCAGCAAGAAAAACTGACCCTTTTATTATTAACCAATGGGTTACACACATTTTAACCTTGAACATGAGAATATTCTACAATTGAATCAAATAAATACAAAGACATTAGAAGACCCTTAAAAATAACAAAAAATTATATTCACAAAGTGCAAAATAACCAATTTGCTGGAGCAGAGTCCGGAATGGACTGCTTGTATTGGAGATTTTACATGAGGGTCGATATAATCTCATTCCATTTGCGGATATCAGACCGATATCTGATATCACTATCACACCACTAATGATAACATCTCCTCTCAAGAAAGTGGGGCCAAAGATCCTTTAGAGCTTCATCAACCGTCTTTGCTGGGGCGATTTTCAGGCTCTTCAAAATATTTAATATAAGCACAATAGTTAGTTGCCCTCCGATCCCCGTTTGGGGGGTTCGTGTCCCTCACCACCTGGCCGGCCTGGAGAGAAACTTGCTCCGGCGGTTGGTTTCCAGGCCAGGAGGCGGGCAGCGGGTAAACTTTCCAGAGGATGTCAGTCTGTGCGTGACACGGCGGTTTTCTGAGAGAGCCTTTAGAAATACCACACATTAGCCAACCGTACTTTACGCTCTTAAAGCAGAAGTGTCAAAAATCAATCACAGCA
>CAESWR010002559.1:139340-149807 GCA_903171835.1 Mullus surmuletus | reverse complement strand
AAAATGGGTCCTGCAAGGAAAAAACCCAGAACAATAAATAGTGAATAAGATGAATACCAGCCTTTGATTTTGACGATTTGAGCCCAAGAGTGCAGAGCTGCCAGATATAAACGCTCACCTGGCTGCCAGGTCCCTGTGGATAAACCTCCTCTGCTCCAGATAGGCCATTCCACAGGCCACCTGCACTGCATACTGACACAGAGTGTGGATCAGCACCGGGCCCTGCGGGCGCACACAGCGCAAACGCTCCAGCAGGGATCCCAGAGGAGCCAGCTCTGTGACCTATGGAAAAACACAGAAAGGTGAAGGGCGCGGGGTCAGATTTGAAGACAAGGAGGTGGAGGAGGAAAATACAATGAGTCGGAACTGGACTGGAATGTCCCGGCCCACAACGCCCTCACAGCATTTGTCAGTAAAAGGTAACGCTGGGTTGAAAACAGCAGGGGAGAAATGTCAGCACTTATTTTAGCCACTCGTTCACCCGCTCTCCTCCCTTCCTGCCCCTGCTTCCCCGCATCCTCCCATCACTCTCCGCTTTCGACAAAAGGCCTTGAGATGCCAGGGCTCGATTTTAATAGACCTTAAGGCCATAGGAGGGCGCCGGAGCATGTGAGGGGCGCGTTAGTGTGCCTATATATTCTCCCCACGCGGTGTGTGTGTGCGTGTTACCGTGCATGTGTTTACCATTTTCATTGGGTGTGTGAGCACCACGCCATAGAGGCGAATGAGGTTCTGGTGATCCAGCGAGTGCATGGCGTTGACCTCACAGATGAAGTCCTCCAGAGCGTCTGGCTGGCTGAGCACATCTGTTTTCAGACACTTCACAGCTACGTTCAGCTGCAAAGGAGAAGGAGGGGGGCAGGCATGGGTCCACAGTTTAAAAATACATAAACTGATGCTCGTCATGTCCACACCACCCGAACAAACACATTTTACACACTGTTTTATTGCAAGGGGAGACCTAATCATATTCCCAGACTCTCATTAAAAGGCAAAGTCATGCAATGTGTGTGCTTTAATTTATCACCACGGGCAGCGCAAAAGCACACAGCAGCGACCACGGTTCCAAAGCCCCTCACCACTTTCCCCGCCGGCGTCAGCCACTCCCCTCTCTTCACCACGCCGAAGGATCCGTCCCCGAGCTTCTCCAGCAGGGTCAGGTCCCTCTCCGGAATGAGGCAGGTCAGGGCCTGCTGCTGGCCGTCGAGGGGCGCTCCACCGCCGGGCTGCGTGGATAGGACCCCCTCCCCGAGACCCAGGGGGGGCGTGGGGGACAGCTTACGAAAGGAGGAGCCCTGCTGACCCTGCTGCGGGAAGTCTCCGCCATCTGGACGCTTGCCGCTGAACACCTTTAGGGGAAGACGAGAGGGTGTGCATTTCAGTTTTCAGTGTAATTACACGTGTATATGCCACTATTGAACACAATGTCTGTGTCTGTCTTTCGGTGCTTTATTTCGAGCGTCGGTGAGGCCCGCCGCATGCCTGCAGAGCCACTAAACTGTGCTGGAAGTGCTTTAACGCCGTTGAGCAGCAGCTAAATCCATCCGTCGCGAGACACGGAGCCCCTATCTGTTTCCCGCTTTCGTCTTCTACACACATTGTGCGCGCGCGTGCGATAGTTGAGATTTCAACTCTGGCCGGCGACCAGCAGTTACACCACTTTCTCAAGGGGAACCATCATCATCATCAACATTAGCACCATCATCATCATCATCATCATTATCATCATCATCATGCGCGATCCTCTGGCTCTTATTTGGCCCGAGGCTGTTCGGAGTGGCTCCCATGACCCCACAAAAAACACACACACTTGAAAGCACAACAAGCTTCCACAGCGCTAATAGTGGTTTTATAAGTGCGCATGTGTTGAATAATTAATGCACAGCGCATATGGCGTGGACTGTTTTCAACAAAAGCGGGCAACACACACACACACACAACACAAACACACCCTTATCATTAGGTGAGAGAGACATTTCCTGCCACTTGGCCGAAGCGCTGACAACACAGCAGGAATTACTTAGCTGTTAGGGAAGTGCTCATTGAGAGGCGCTATTAGATTAGGGGAGCCTGAATGTTTTCTGTGTGCACATGTGTGTTTGTGTACAAGAGTTTTCCATTCCCCTAAATTTGATCTCGCACAATGCGAGGGCTGTGCAGAGGCATCACGGCGAACCTTCGTTTGGAGGCCCTGCGTGGAAATGCGGCTCGAGTAGATGTCGGGGAATCGATTAAACGCTTTCTTCATCGCTGAATCTGTGTGAAACCTCAAATCGCTGGCTGTCAAACAAAGCTCGGCGCGCAGAAACGGTATCGTCGGTGAGAAAGAGGTGTCAATGAATCCACAGTGCCAAACATATTTGAGTGGCCAGATATAAACAGTAGCAAGCGGTGTGTGGTTTCACATTCACTCTGGACCAGACATGACATAATGCTGCAGACCTTTTTTTAAAAAACATCCCTGTGGCCACTCAGTGTGTGTGTGGGTGCATGCTTGTCTCGGTGGTAAGTGGATTTCAAATAGGAGGCTCGACATTCAAAATATTCTGACGATGGCAGAGCAGGACACACACACACACACACTAACAGGGGGCTGAGGAAGCAGATTTTTGCAGCCGTGGAGGGTGCCAGAGGCGGAAAGAGACAGGTGTAATTATAGACGGCAAGCAGCGTCCACTGGGCACCACAACTCCACACACACACACACAACCGGTAGCTTCTCCTTGGTATTCCTTCACACACTTAACTCCCATGAGCCTCGGCGTGTGTACGTGCAGTCCTGTTTGTGTGCGAGGTCTCTGTGACTTTAAACAGAGAGTTCACGCCTCAAGAAGCACAGATTTTTCGTGAATGCAGCACGCTCCGGATCCGTTAGTCACAAACTCTTGTGACATGAGTCCTCTCTGTGTTTTGCTGTGGACGCACTCATTCTCATGTGAAGAGTCCAGCCTGTTCTCTTCACTGGAGGAATGTCCGAACCGGATCCCTGTGAGCAGTGTTTTCACATAAGGGTCGCCATTCATACATCTATATTTGTTGGTAGAAAGTAGGCAGGTATTTTGATACAATTCGCACTTTGCAGATGTGCTGAAAGAAATAATCAGCCCTCCCCCATACGAGGAACATTTCTGTGCTCACTCCTGCATGAAGAACCTGCAGTGGCGTATTGTGTGTGTAGTGTCAGCAGTGAAGTGCTCCACACTGTGAGACAGACTGCCGCCACTGTGTAAACACAATGTCGCGCATGCCATGTACCATAATGAATTTGTTCTATATATAATTTACTGTATCTATGTGTGTGTGGGTGTGTGTGTGTTTTCACTGTCCGTCACACCTTGCTCATCCAGGACTTGCGCTTGCACATGGCTTTCCTCCTCTTCACGGCCTCCCACAGCCGTCGCTGCCCTTTATCGAGAGGAGATAAACGGCAGCCGGTAAAATATACAGTCAGGACCCACAGGATCAATTGTAGCTCTGAGGAAGATAACTGGAGTGCAACTAATTAGAATGTGAGATAAAAAAAAGAAAAGAAAAAGAGCGGACCAAACTAAGCCAACTAATTGACATGAGAAGAACAAGGGAAGGCAGAGATGGAGGAGGAGGCAAGGGAGGAAATGATCGCAATGAGTGTGAGGGGAGATTGTAGATATGAAAGGAAAGAGGGAGAGCCGGAGAGGCTGAGTGGAGGAGAAAGATGTGAGGGAATATGCGAGCAGGAGAAGTGGGTGTAATTTGTCTTAAGCGGCTCTGTAGCCGAGGGGCCCCCAGGGCTTCTGTAACTGGATTTAGAACATTACTGCCGCCAACCTCTTCGCGCACACACCGCAGACAAATGGACTCGGCACTTCATTGTCCCTTCCCATTGTGTCTAATTACCAGTTGTGACTTTAAAATTATATTAGGGTATTAGTGATGGAGGATTTGTTCCAGCGATGCGCAGAGGGAGCCAAATGGAGCTCGTTGTATTGTCATTACAGAGCAAAATGAGCACTTCGGGCTATAAATAAATTCATTGCACAATGCCATGAAACTATTGGTTTAAGTTTGGTTCGTTCCTCCATGCTGATTAGGGTTGGGTATCATTTAAAATACCAGTACAGCAGTACCGATACCAATTGAGTACTTAATTTGATACTTTGTTACTTCATTCCAGATCAATCATGCAAATAGAAAGCAATCAGTTGTGCAAATGTCACCACTCCTCCCCATTCAAAAGATTTTTACACAAATACATAGAAACAGTCATTTTTTTCTAGATCTGGGTACAAAAACAACCAATTGCAGGTATCGTTTGACAGGCGCAGTTTCGATACTACTTGGAACTAGGTTGTTTCGGTCTGAAAGGTATTGAGTACCGATACCAAGCCCTAATCCTGAATGGCTTTATGTGTGTTTCAGTTGTGTTTGATGGGATGTTCCTCACCGGGTCGACCCATGCCAATCTTCTCCAGGTCTTCGTTCTTCACGTAGTCGAAGTGCGACAGCCGCGTGACGTTGAGGTCGTCCCTGATGCGCAGGAAGTACTGTTGCAACTGCACCTCCATCAGCAGCTCCAGCAGCCATTCCGTGCCCTCCTCACACTGCATGCTACTGCCCAATTTCTGCAAACGGAACAAAACACACACAGAAACAAGGGAGTTTAATGAAGCTGTCTGACAGTTCCACCTCATAGCTCTGACTCAAATCTGAAAAAGTTCAGATAAATAAACAATTTTTGGGAGGGCGGATTCTTCTGTGTATAAACCGGTAAATTTAGCTCAGAGACGCACTGTACTGTGGAGCAGCAACTGTTTACTGCTTGGTGAAATGCCCACTTAGACGCTCAGACATTTACGTCACTGTCCAAATAGCGTACGCATTCAGGCAGTCATAAACGCACACACTCACACACACACACAAGACTTGTATACAGGCACACACATCACATATATCCCTTTGAATTATGCAGTGTATACATTTTACCGCCACCTTCAAGAGGGTCATATTTGGCTTTGCATGCGCTGCAGCATCCCGGGGGGGGGGCATAAATGAGACGAACGATCCACATCTGGTGCCAATGAGCGTCAGTGAAGATAAACTGGTGACTTCTAAACAATCTGACCACCATCTACAGTTCGCTCCCCACACACACACACACACGCACGCACGCACGCACCGAGGCGCACCATCAATCTTGAGTGTCAAAACATAACACCCTGAATTAAAATACCATCAGTCACCGTCATCTCACTGAAATCCAGCTGAGAGCCGTGCTAAATCTTTGCTAAATTTCAGTATAAACCCCCAGTGTGCCTCTTTACGGGGCTATGACTCACAACAATGGAGTCACGGAAAAAAGAGGTTCAGGGGAAGACCTCTGTCTTTGGAGTCTTTGGGGTGTCGTTATGAAACCCAACAATGGGTTTTTTTCTCGCTTTATGATTTACAGAGCAGATATAGCCACAAAAAAAAAGTCATTCATTTGAATCTGGAGAATGAAGCTTCCGAAAAACCGGCTCCCCTCGCCATTATTTCCAGGCTCTGCAGGGAAGTGGAACCCCTAATGAGTCAATACCGCCAAGGAGAAACATCCTTCATCTGCAGAGATTGACGGGGTCACTCAACTGTGTCGTAATTAGACTTTGTGAATGAGGGACTTCCTGCACAGGCCGAGGCGGGAGGTCGCGAGGTCCGGAGGAAGGAGTCAAGAGGGGTCACGGCTTCCCTTTCTGCCATTTAAACTACTTGATGGGCTCGGGTCAGGGGTCACTTCCTACTGCCTAATGACTGCGACCTGGAAAGTAAAAGGACATCCATCTTTCTTTCTATGTAAAGCATGCATGCCGAACTCAATACCACAGATAAAAGCGCAAAACCGTAATAATTCTATGTCAGCAACTCGGCCCAAACTTTAAATCCGCCGTTTATTGTCAATGAAAAGCCTCAGCAAAGGCCCGCTCTTGTATTTTCCATGAACTTCTACATCGACTTGCGCCAGTCCGCTGGGAGGGCTCAGTCCCCAATGCTTATGCCAGATGTCCGGATCTAGATACAAAATCATCCCATTGCATATAAAAGTGGGTCAGCTGATGTCTCTTTTGCAACGCCCCGACGACCAGCGGGACGCCTCGTCCGCTATGAGATTTGCGTGAATGTCTTTCAGCGGCGGTTTGGACGAGCCGGTTTTCGATCGTATATAACCTGTGGGCCATCGGATCTAGCAGCCTACACCGATAGACAACAGCTGCAGCCTTCATATTTTGCATTTCGCTGCATCATGCCTGACCCTTAGCCCGGGAAAGACGATCCAGCAGCCTGTCGGGTCGGACCACTACGGTGTTAACTTGTGCCAATATTGCATGTTGGATGTGGTCTGCGGTTCGACGCTGCTGAGGCTTAAGACTTCCCCTGACAACATCCAAACAGAGCAATGTTCTTCTGTTTGCATTCACAAACAAAACTATATATGAGGTGCTCGACAGAAACCATTACACCCCCCCCCACTATCCGCTGCAGTTTGGGCCCCCCCAAGTCAGATCCTCCCCCGGAGTTGACATCCAAGTGTTATTTCACCGCTCGGTGCCAAAGACGCAAGTCAGCTTCCTCCCCGGGCCTCTTTCCACGGCAGTGTTATCTTTGAGGTATTAGGGGTCAAAACCAAGGCGCTGAAGCCTCCAGATTAGATTTCCCCGTCAACCTGCTCACTGATTTACAAAACAGCGCACGGTTTCCCCACTTTTTCTTTGAAACAGGTGCTAAATATTTTGCAATGAGGCCGGCAATAGACTGCGGGAGTTTTTAGAGCATACCGTCAACAACTATTAAGTCTGTCTCCCCTTGTTAAATGTAAAGATCAAAACCTTTATATTATTATCTGTCTGGGTGTTCTATTACAGAGTATCTTGGGTTCTCCCTTTATAGAACCAACGAAGAGGATGATGCACATTGTGAAAGCGAGAGGGCCGGCCCGGAGGAATCTCCCGTTGGCAGCGACTTGTGGCGTCCGTCCGACCATTGGAGTCCAGACTCGGGGCCGTAAAACTGTCATTTCTGCGACATTCCCCCACTATTGCATGTTAAAAATAAAGAATAGAGCCCCGAGAGTTGTTCAATATTTCTCTACACTACGGCCCCAAAAAGTCTGCATCTATGGCTCTAAAGCAAACAGGTGGAAAAAACAAAACAAGAATGACACCAGAGGAGGAAAAGGAAATTTAGAGGCAGAGAAACAACTTTGAGTCCCTGGTGAGAAATGCCTCTGGCAAGATCTCATTCCTCATGGCAGTGGAGAAACACACACGCACGCACTCACACACAAACACACACACACACACACACATCCCCTGGCCGAAGCCATGTCCTGTATCAGATCTGTTCTGCTCCAACATCCTGCTGCAATAACAACAACTCTCCCAGAGGACGGCCGGCGGTCCAGCTGGAGACTGCACACACGCACACGCACACACGCACACCAGCCATACCATAATCATGATACAAACGCAGTAATTTAAAATCTAAGGAAACCACGTGACTGCTGCTACAACTGTCAGTTACCAAAGATTTAAAACAACAAAAAAATCTTACACGATACACATGAAAGTGCGCCAGGAAGGGGAATGACTTTTTCAGCTTGTCAAATCGTCGCATCCTGAATTCTTTAGATGAGTGAAGGTGCAAAAAAAAAAAGAGGAAAAAAAGTTTTTTTTTAAAAAGTGCTTAAATGGTCAGAGGTGGCAGCTCGTCTTTCAAACCGCTACCAGAGTCCTCCCAGTCTGAGTTCCCAAGTCTCTGAGGGAAGAGGTGCACAAACTCCCCGGATCCAGAAGACCCGCGGCTCCGAACCCGAGAGTGGGAAGGAAAACTTCCTACAGCCCTGCGTGCAGATCTACTACATTCCATGGCGGGGAAATCCTCCTGTAAGCGCCTTTCTTCAGCTCTGACCGGCTCCCTCGGGCAGCACTCGGGCTGCTGCGCTAAGGAGCCTTCAAAACGCTCTTACGACGTGTGAGGAATTGCTGCAGGGGGGGTTGTGGTGGTGGTGCAGGGGTGGGTGGGGGGTTAAGAGAAGCTGCGTGTGCCCATGTGTGCGCCGCCGCAGATGAGCCGCTGATCCAAACTCGCAGAACCTCACAAATAAATCACTGCTCCCGCCTCCCTTCCTCTCACGGACGCTCCCTCCCTCTCTCCGTCCCGCTCGCCGTTGCGTGTGCAGCTACTGTCTGTTTGCTTTTCCATCCTCCCATTGAGCATGGGGCTAAAAATAGGCCGCGACTTCTCCCTGATTCACTGGCTCGCCAGTCGGGCAGCGGAGACGGGAGAGAGCCGGCGCGAGTGACCGTCTCCGGTTTCACTTTTCAGGGGCGCAACAAGAAGAGTGTCTGGGGCGATTGCGGCCGGCCCGGGGCTGCGTGCCCCGTGTCTCCCCTCTCCTCTTTCTCCCACGTTCCTTCCTCCTGCCTCTCTTCCCCACCTCCTCCTGCAGGGCTTTCCACTGTTCCTCCCACCCCACCCTTCGACCCCCCCCTCCCCTCCCCTCCCCTCCCCTCACGCAGACGGCAGTGCATGGTGCAGAGGACAGAGGCTTCATGGTATTCAGCCCCGAGGAGCATTTGATCCGGGGCCAAGGGGTCACATTCAACTGCAGGATGGAGAGCTTGTTTCCTGTGATGCAACCCCCCCCCCCACACCCCCCACTCCCCAAACACACACACAAACACGCACACACTCACGTACACCCCTTCCTCTTTCTGTTCCCTCTCTCCTCATCCCTCCTTATCTTGAAGTTCACTACATTAGAGCCGCTCCACTACAATTTCTTTCACCCTCACAGCTGCAAAGAATTGCAAAAATAATTGGACACTAAAGGAATTAATAAACTGGATACACTCCTTTCAAAGTTGTCTTTTGTGCCAGAGTTGTAAAAATAAAGCACCTTTTTTTTTCTACATCCGCAGAGCGGCCACTAACTTTGCATTTCTGGTGCCAAAGAGGTAACATACAGTGTATTTATGCAGGTTTTTTCTCTTTTTAACTGAAAATAGCCGTCCTGCTTTAGCCAATAACAACATCACGTAGGCCGTGATGCCGAATCAGAACACTCACAAAAAGTTCAATTGTAGATTAAAGACATTAATAAACTGGATACACTCGTCTCAAAGTTGTCTCTTGTGCCAGAGTTGTAAAAATAAAGCACCATTTATTTTTTTCTACATCCACAGAGCGGCCACTAAGTTTGCATATCTGGTGCCGTAGAGGGTAACATGCAGTGTATTTATGCAGGGCTTTGTGGGGTTTTTTTTAAAAACTGAAAATAGCCGTCCTGCTGTAGCCAATAACAACATAATGGAGGCCGTGACGCAAAATCTGAACGCTCACTCCTCAATGATGCAAAATGAGGTAAGCGACCCAAAGAAATGTTCCGCAGAGGTGACGGATTTGGTGATAATAAGCTTCTCAGACGATGTTGCTCACCAGACTCTCAGGCTGGATGACGTAAAAATCCACCCCAGCCGATTTTTATGAAAGCTGGCAGAGGCGTGGACAGAGTGCGCGTGTGCAAAGGAAAAACACATTTAATTTCGGGTGAGGGAGCCATTGCACTGAGTCATGGTTGCAACCTGCCATCGACTAAAAGGGTGTTTTGACACAGTGGGTGTGTAAAATAGGTAACACCATCCCACAATCGTCTAATTATTCCAGGAATAGCAGTTATGGCTTTATTAGGTTGAAGCTAAATATGAAAAACAAATAAAAAAGACGTGCTGAGGCCACGTCGCAGTGACGTCAATCCCGTCCCTAACCGAGCTGGCGTTCCGTCTTAAAGTGCAGCGTAAAAGTCTAACCTCTTCCTGTCTCCTCCCAACCCTTAACTCCTTCATTAAATCCTGATTTTTCACTCTGCTCCCTTTCCCACTCCCTCCCTCCCTCCCTCCCGAGGGTCTGGCCAACCCCTTGCATTTTCTTCTTTATTTGGTGCTGCCTTTTATTTCCTGCCTCTAATCCTCCAAAAATGTTATCTCCTCTCCCACTCTGCTGACTATAAACAAACCCTTACCCACTGCCTTTGAGACCCTTAAAAGCGGAAGGCCCACTCCCTCCCTCCAGCCCTCCCGCCCTCTCTTCAGACCCTATTCAACTTTTGACTTTCAAATTTTTGGGATTAATTTCCTCCGTTCACCGCTTTTGTCAATCAGTCACTCGCTCCATTCAGCCTTTGACTTCTTTTTTCTTTTTATTTTCCCGCCCCTCGGCCTCGTTGCACTCCTCTGCTTTCAATTAGGAGGTTTTCTGTTTACGAGAGGAAGGATGGGAGGTGAGCTAATGGTCAAGTTGCGGAGGAAGAGGAATGAGAAAACAACAACAACAGAATTGGGGCTGCTGCCATAAAAATGTCTGACTTTGATTTAAAACAGACCGGCAGCATTTTTGAGTGTGATGTCGTTATTTATGCATTATCGTCCACTTATTTTGTCGATGTGAAAAAAAAAA
>CAESWR010002559.1:81958-93335 GCA_903171835.1 Mullus surmuletus | reverse complement strand
GGGTTTTTGTGAGCGAGCTGGCCTATAAGGTGACATCATTAACTCTACTCGCACTATGGTGAAATGTAAGAAAGAAAATCGACATTTAAAAACAGTATGAATTGGTATATTTTGGTATATCAGCCCCAAATTTTAAGTGATGTCTGACACTAGCCAATATCAGTTACATCTGGGTTTATTTAAACTTAAAAACAAATTAAACTATTCAAAAACAAAAAAAACCAAACAGTTAAAGATGAACTCAGTTGAATTTCTGTCTTTGTCCTTTTTGTTTTTTTGCTCCCCCTTTTTACCCCATTAGCAATCTATTTGGCTAAGAAAAACATAAGAAAACAAGGTGAACTGATGGAATATGAAAAGGTAAGTACAGCAAATATATGTGTGTGTGTTATGAATAATGCAGCAGCGTGTCAGACGTAACGGGTTATCGTCACTATTTTTCTTAAAAGCCTGTCCCCTCTCCCCTGTGTTTTCTGTTTTTCCTTCCCCGTATCCCTCCGTCCTGTTTAGGAAAGGTACAGCGTGTTGCACAAACGGATCAACCACACCTGGGACTTTGTTGTGATGCAAGCCAGAGAGCAACTCAGGTACATTCACACGCCACACGTGTCCTCAGCCGCGGTGACACATGCATGCAAAGAGAAGAGAATGAGGGCCATAGCTAAAAAAAACCAAACCCTCTGTGGTTTCCGAGGGTGTCCCAAAAAAAACGTGTACAAAATTCCATGTTGTTGCGTTTGTGTATGGAAGTCCTGTAAGACACGTTGTCCATGAGCTGCCCACTTTTCACTGATCAAATCAAAACGCTCTGCTTGACTATGCTGTGTGTTTAGGGCCTCCAAACAGAGACGGAAAGCCGACCGCATCGTTCTAGAATGTCAGGAGCAGGCTTACTGGCTCATCAACAGACCCCCGGTACTGTATGTTCTGCTCTGTTAGAGTCTATGAAAGGCTTTGATGTGGTGTGTTTTACTATTCTATACGATACTATCTATACAATGCTACAGTGCTATACTCGACTAAACTAGATTATACTATACTTTACTATACTAGACCAGACTACACTTAACTATTCTACACTTGACTAGACTGGATTATACTAGACTAGAATATACAATGTATGATAGACTAGACTAAAGTGGACTAGACCAGACTAAACTAGACTAGACTAGACTTGACTAGATTACACTAGACCAGAGTAGGCTTTGTTATTCTATACCTGACTAGGCTAGAGTCGACTTGACTATTATATTCTAAGGTAGACTAGACTAGACTTTAGATGAGACTAGACTAGACTTTAGATGAGACTAGACTAGGCTACTATTCGATACTAGACCAGACTAAACTGGTCTCAATTATACCGGACTAGACTAGACTAAACTTGACTTGACTAATGCTAGGTCATGCTATGATATGATATACAATGTGAGGGTTGGGGGGATTCACCATATATGCAGCCTAATAGCAGTATTTTTGTAGTATTTTGTATGGTACAATTGACAAAACAGAAAGTCTGTTGATATGATACATAAAATGTATCACATATGAACAAAATTTGCAATTTGAAAAAACTATTATATTGCAATATATGTCAAAATACACAACACAGATGTCCGGACGCGGCAATTCTCAATGCTATGCTACGCTTT
Organism: Mullus surmuletus; assembly: GCA_903171835.1. Taxonomy (NCBI): domain Eukaryota; kingdom Metazoa; phylum Chordata; class Actinopteri; order Syngnathiformes; family Mullidae; genus Mullus; species Mullus surmuletus. The sequence continues at coordinate 91,686 of CAESWR010002559.1, read as the reverse complement.
GCTGTGCAATCTGAAGGATTTACTGTCACATATTTCATCATACTGCGGTATATTGAAGTACAAAGACTGTTACAGTATATCAAACCCTCAGAGGTCTGACTGCTGTTCAGCCACGGTCCCTCCTGCCTCCCGCATGAAATATTCAACCCATCTGGTAAAAGCCACGGCTGACAACTGGAGAAACATAGAGAAAGAGAGAAATAGAGGGAGAGAGTGAAAGAAAGCCACCGTAGTCCACGTGGTTTTATCGCAGCACACTGGCTATTCTTTCATCATATTTAGCGTATTTTGGGTGGAGGGAAGGTGAATCCAAAAGCGAGGCATGGAGGTTGGGGAGGTGATGTCAGGTGTAAAGGTAGCGTGGTGGCGATGCAGGGGTCAAGGAGAGGACAAGCGTTTGGAGGAGGGACTCCATCTTGTCTTGCCTTTATGAATTAGGAACGAGAGCATGGACAAAAAGAAAGAGAAACCCGGGGAATGGGAGACGAGATCCAGCCGAGTGGAAAGCTCGGGCAGGGATAAGTGCTCGCTCACACGCATCTTCTCGCGCGCAACGAACACACACACATGCCCGGCATACCGTACTAAAAATCAGTCCTACAGTCATCTTGTTTATTTCTTGCAGCCCGGGGTGCATAGCGTGCTGGACGTGGGCCTGGAGAAACCCAACAACTTCAATTTACGAATCACGGTGGTCAGTGGCATCATTTCTACACTTCCTTCCGTTCGACATGAAAAGCCGAATGTAACACATTTGCTGTCCTCTTGCTTTTCTTCTATGCTGCTGCTGGGAATGTTTCGAAGTAAGTGTCCAAGTCAGCTGCTCCGAGCTATGGACAAATCACATTAGCATCCTAAATGGAGGTAGAGAATTTGAGACCCTGACATTTGGAAGGTGGCGGTCTGCTTCTTGTTCTACATTCTGTTTAAGACAATTTGAAAGTAGGTACAGTCTGGCAAATTATCTCTTAATCTAATGTTGTTCCCTGTCATGAGCGATAAACTGATTCTGACTCTATGTTGCTCAGATGTCAGTACGTTACATAGACGCACACCTGCTTGTATCATGTGTTACCCGCCATCTAACACGATCCCACTGTGTTTCTTTTAACAGAACCAGAACAGCGACTACTATAAAAGAGAAGTAAACATCATAAATCCTTTACACACTCTCACTTTAAATGTGCATAGTAGTGTGTGTGTGTGCATCTGCTTATGTGTGTTTTTTTTTGTTTTGTAGATAGAAACGTGTAGACGGGCTCTTGGAAGGAACCGTGTAAAGTCGTCCATCTGCCTGGAAGGGTGTGTGTCAATGTGATGAATGCACACATATAGGCACATACGCACACAGCTGTATACAAATGCCTATTTGGTCTAATGGACGTGATGCCTACTGAACTGAACTCTCCTCCTGTAACACACACACACACACACGCACACACACACACACACACATAAGGCACATAAGACTTAGTGCTCCCACCCTAAGAGCCACTAATGGATGCTTCCTGAGGCAAGTTGGAATTAGTGGCCATTAAGTCTTATGATCTGCAGCACTAATACAATAATACTGTGTGTGTGTGTGTGTGTGTGTGCGTGTGCTTTTTTGTGTGTATGCGCATGCCTCTGCATTTGTGCGTGGACGAGCAGTTTTGTAAAATACAGCGAGCAGTACCAGAACCATGATCCCATTATGCAAGGCTGTCTTCCAAGTAACCCCTGGATCTCTGACGACACGGCCTATTGGACAATGAATGCATACACGTGAGAGAATCCCCACATTCACACACACGTCATGAACTAAAGTCTGGCCGAGGGGAAGCCTTTGGTGCATCCTCTGCCACGACACCTCCTATTTCTTCATTTATAGTTATTGTGACAATGTGTGTGTGTGTGTGGGAGCAGGGTACCAACACCAACACGTCTTCGAGTGGAGCGTTGGAGCTTCACCTTCATGGAGCTTCTCAATGACCCCATGGGGAGGCGAGAATTCATGACCTACCTGGAGAAAGAGTTTAGTGGTGAGAAACAGTAATGTAGATGTTTTTTTGTGATACTGGCAGGTTAAAAGGTCTATACATAATTGTAATAACATGTAATAAGCACATAAGCTGTTCTATCACTTCCCAGGTGAGAACTTGGCTTTCTGGCAGGCCTGTGAGGACATCCGACATGGAGAAAGTTCCGGCATCACAGAGAAAGTCGAAGACATCTACACGTAAGTACACACTGACAAACAAGCAAATGTTGGTTTGTCTATATTTACTTCACGGACGAGCATCACTCTTTTCGACCAGAACCTTCCTGGCACCCGGGGCTGCGCGCTGGGTCAACATCGACAGCAAGACGATGGATAAAACTTTGCAGGGGATCCAACACCCACATCGCTTTGTCATGGACGACGCACAGATGCACATCTATTTTCTCATGAAAAAGGTTTGAGTTTTGTTTAACCAAACTCACTTAAAAGCTATTTAAAAAGCTACTTGGGAAAACTTGGGCCCGTGGACTTGCAAGCAAATCTTTATTCAACTGAATCGCAGTGGGCCCAGTATCGATCCCTGAGGGATGCCACATGCAATTAGACAGATTAGATGGACAAGCAGATTTATTAATTAAATATGAAGTCATACAATTTTAAACCAGCATGAATGTCTCTTAGAATATCTCTAGAATATCTCTTTGTTTTGGTGCTTTTGTTTTGATGCCATTGTATCGGTGTGTACCCAGGACTCTTACCCAAGATATCTCAAGTCTGACCTGTACAAGAACATGCTGGCCAAAGCCATCGTCCCTCAGGAGACCAAGAAAAGGTGAAAAATATGCATCTATCTATTTCATCCTCATTTCTGCATACCAATATCTAAATCTGTATTTCCTTTTAGTGTCTTCCCCTTCATGAGACGCCAGCGACACTCCAGCCCCTCACCTGCTCAAGCTTCAGGCCACGCCGCAACAGAGGAGGACGGGCACGCCAAAGGGGCGGGGCAAGCAGGTACCAATTCTGCAGCCGGCTCCCATTCCTAAAAACCAAATCAGACAAGTCACCTCGAGCACCGTTTGCCACTGTTGGTCACCGTAGCAACCACCCACAGCATCCTCCTCTGCTTTTCTTCTCATAGAAACATTATATAACACAAAGCTAGGATCTCAACATGGAGCCTCCTCCCTGAGCACAGGTGTTAATGTGTAGCTCAGCATCATCACATCTTATTCCCAAAGCACGAGCAGTGAACAGTGAAGGGAGGTGTTTTTTTAGTGCATCCTCTGCAGCTACTGCTGAATATTTATCCTGCATCTGGATCCCGTCTCAGCCCTTGATATTCCTGATCCAAAGTCTTCCTTTATCTCTTAGTGCACCAGACAACATGTATGACAGACTGACTCTTCTAAGCAGGTGTAGGCAAAATGGTTGTTTATAAAGCAATAGACATCGACAATATTCTGTAAAAGTACTTTTTTTTGCCTCAGCATGCTTGTGACGATCACACAGTTTGCTGGTTGTGTTCATTCCATGCTGGAGCTCGTGACTGCTGTTGTCAATCTTTTGTTTCAGCATGTTTTCATCCCAATAAAACGTTGACGTTCAGGATTGAGCGTGCATGCCGTGGTTATCTGTGAGTGTGTGTGATTCAGTGTGTGATTACGTTTGTGTTTTAAATGTCGCTTTTTTTTCTCTTCCACCTGAACCCATCCTTTATCTTTTCTCTTGTTTCGTTTTGGTCGAGATTTTCAAAGCAGATTCCTACATGAAAATAATTACAGAATATTTTAAATCAATTTTAAACTTATTAGATAGCGTAATTCTCCTTTATTTATTTTAACCTTAAAGTTTGCCTCTTTGGTGTAGAAACAATAATTTTAATTTGCTGGAATGGCTCCCTCTACTGGTTGCATGCGGTCCAACTGACATAAGCACTGAGTGACTGCACAGAATTTGTAAAAAAAGACCCCAAAGAAACAAAAAAGAACAAAGTCCATGATTTTGTGAGGCAAATTTTAAATGTGTTTTCTTTTGGCATATCTTAAGAGAAGGGAATATCTGGAGAGAATACAAAATAGATGTGTTTTGGATGAGGGGTTTGGCTACAGAAAACACACAGGAGATCAATGCAGATCCGTCTGCAGGATAAAATGCATTAGAATCAATTTGTAGCTACTCAGAGGCTATAAAATAACAGCCATTTCAGAGGACTGCGCACTTGGAAACAATACGGAGCTGCATATATGAATCGCATTGACACCTTGAACATTTGCCTTAAATCTGCCAAAACTGAGTGAAATCAGCAGTTTTACTAAGACCCTGTAAATATTATTTTACATGTTGAAATCCAAATTAGTATTCACTGTAGTTGTTTTTAAGTTTTTCTTCCCGTTTAATGGATACAGAGATGACTCAGACTCAGATCAATGGCAGTTACTCACAGAATATCAGATTTACAGCTATTTCCTCAGCATCAATTCTCCCTGCCTGCTCGGTCCTGACACCTGTCATGGCTACCTAAACAAAAAAAAGAGGTATTGCGAGTAATTAATCCATCAATGGCTATATTTTAGAGCATGCATGATTGAAAACATTAATTTATTTCTATCATACTTCAAATGGCCACATTATGCAATCTTTAGGGTGACAAGTCAGCTTTGCAGGGCAACCCATCACATTTACTAATGGAGGCTAGATGAGTGAATACAGACCTCCAAACAAGCACTTTCTATATTTTTGAGGATTACGATAATCCGCTTCTCTCTGCTCAGTGTGTGTGACTGAGGAAAGAGAGCCAGCACGAGAATGTTTCCACATAAAGAGCAATCAAAGCACAACTTATCGGTCTGCTTACAACAGATTTATTTCATTTTGGCTGATTTATAATTTTAAGGATTGAAATAAATTTTACAGTACAGTAAAACCATGTTTCATCAAACATTACATTTTCTTTATACACACCAGCCACCGCATATTGCTCCGACATAATCCCTTTTCCTTTTAACCACACATTTCATTTCATTCACTCGCTCACACGGACAACAATTAAGAGAAGGCTATGAGGAGATACTCAGAGAAGGCTTGTGCAAAAATCACAAAATAACAAAAATCAATACACTTTGGGACACTTAATGGAACAAGCCATTTTGTTTCATGTTTAAATGAAACAAAATATGCAATAGATTTACAGAGGCAAGACATTAAAGACACAGAATGTTCATTTACAAAAACCTACAGAGACGAGGAGGCACCGAACACCAGATTACATTCACCAAGTGCCCATTCATACACACACAGAATGGGTGACAAACGTTACATAGTGGAGTCATAAAAGTGCTTTAGAATTATTTTAGCAAAAAAAAGCAGCTTTAGACAGTGAGAAAACACAAGTAGCAAGAATAAAACTTCCTTAATAAAACTTCCTGCCGTGTACAGTATTTAAAGATGATCGTGAATCAGAAGGCCGGCTGGCTCCCAAATCACTGCACTTCTATCTGTTAACCAGCTCACATCACAACAGCAGCTGAGAGTGTTTTCAACAGAAAAACTGAAGAAAAATGAAAGACAGGTGGGGTCTGCCACGTTGATAGATGTAGTTAGGAGACTTTGGTTTAAATGATTGATTGTTGTATTCAGTGCATCTAGCCATTTTCAACATAAAGAAATGGACAGGGGGAAAAGTTGGCATGTGAAATTTCCCATATAAATAAAGGTTAAATAACTTGAGATTGCTTCATTTTAGGATAGAGGAATTCGGAGACATGACATCTATTATAAATATCATACATTATATCGGTTGATAAATTGAATATAAAGAGTTCAAAGTGCTAGTCTTTAGAAATATTCCAGACATTCATTTTCTAATTCTACTAAATTATATACATATAAAGGTCAGGCCGTGTGCTACCTGAAGGTTTTGCAATTCATAGCGAAGAAGGTGCAACATAGCACCTCTGGAGATTTCAGCAGGTTCGATTTAGATTTAACTGTGGTTTTTGTGTATTTCGTGAGTTTTAAGTGAAGAATTTGAAGAGTTTTACGTCTGATGTGAGTGCATATTAAAAGTGCAAGCCTATTAAAATATAGGTCTGCAGCAATTGTTAACAATACATCCTCAATTAGATTTCAAAACTGTTTAATTCAAGGCATTCAGAGCGATGGAATCTTTAAGTAATAATTTAATAATTTATGTTGATCATTTGGATGTCTGTAATTCTCATAAAGCTTTTCTCACTGGCCCTGTCACTTTGTGACAGTGTAGAGCTCGTCGTTGCTGCTCTGGCAGAGAGTGTACCCGCAAATCCGGGGCTTCCAGTTCAAGTTCCAGCCCTTGGTCCAGCCGAGTGACTCCCTCTTCTTCTCTTTCGGCGGCAGCAGGAAGACCACACAGGTGGCCACCAGGATGTGCCACAGTGAATGTGTGTAGTAGTAGTTGTCCTCAGTCTCGGCAAAAATGTACAAGCAAACCCCGATCAGAGCGCAAAGCGCCCCGGGGATCAGGAAGAAGACCCATCTCTGCCAAGACGGTGGGTAACAATGTCTTCGCCGCACTCCTCGGTACACCTGTGGACAAACGTTATACGAGATCCTCACCATCAGTGTGGCGCATCGGCAGTGCTTTTTCTCCCACTGCATCCGGTGAGCAGAGTTTCAGCCTGGACTGATTTTTGTTGCTGCAGCCCGGATAATCGCAAACCTGCATCATTTTTAGATATTTTTCTCAGCTCTCTCGCATTGCAGTTGCCGCCATTCAAGCATGTAAACACTATGAAACAGCTGAGGGAAAATAGTGCAGAGCGATTGCGAAGCTTGACTTTCACGGCCAAGAATTTGTATTGCAAATGTATTACCCTTTTGAATGCATATTGTTTTTTGAAGCAAAACGCTTTAGCTCCGTGACCTCAGCAACTAGACGGAACTACTTTCTGAAACATTGCGTCTCCGCTCACGGGACGCAGTGGGGGAAAAGTCACCGCTGATGCACAACACTCATGGTGAGGATCTCACACAAATTCATGTAAAAAAAAATCCAAACTATCCCTTTAAGTAGCATGAGGCGTATCACTTACCCAGGTGGTAACCATGAGCAAAATAGCGCAGAGAATGGGGCCGAGCAGGTTCCACAAACCCTTGCGGTCCAGCTGCATTGACATGGCAATCAGAAGAGCCCCGAGCATAAACAGCGTCTACACACACCACGCGAGGACAAAGAAAAAAAATGCTGTAAACATTCATTAATGCCCTTCAGCAAACGGCAGCAAAAACTTGTCGGCATCTTACATATTTCGCTATGTCTTTGATGCGAGCCATACACAGGATGGTGACCCAGATGGAACAGATGGACCCGAGGAAGTCGCAATATTGCAGAGTGTCGTAGTCCATTATACACAGCACAGCGGTGCCTGGTTGGTCACATGCATGGTAGAACTATAAATAGAAAAAAAAAAAAACAGATGGACATGAAGGAATCATTTTTGAAAGCTATGATATCAAATCAGCAAATCCACTCCACTCTCGTAGGAAGATGTGACAAAGTCTGGCCACATTCCCGTGCTCACCGTAGAGAAGAACATCGTGAAGAGGTAGACGGAGGCCTCTGTGATGTAGCAGCGTTTCGCAGCCACCACGATGGCGGGCAGGAAGAACAGGTTGCTGAACGTGAGCAGCAGGGTCGCCGTCAGCTGCTGACCGTGCGACTGAGCCACCGAGCCGTCAGTGCAGCCCCAACCCCTCCAGCCTGCACGCACAAATAAGGAAACGCTCACAGAATCAATGAAAAAAAAACAAAAAACACCATTATCCAAAAATAGGGGTGTCCCGACACAACTTTTTCCCTTCTGATACTGATATTGCAGCCTATGGGGTTGGCCAATACCGATATTGATCCGATACGACATCAGCATGAATCAAACATATTAATTCATTCTAACTTAAAACTTATTTAGTAGTATGGAATGTTAGAAAAGGCTTGATCAAGTGATATTACTCAAACAGAGAACAATAGTCAGCAGTAATGGGTAAACATAAGAATGTGCTGGAGTGGAGTCTCGAATGGACTGCTTGTATCGGAGTGCTTATATCGGAGATTTTAGATAAGATAAGGGCTCAAATCCAAATAAACTCAGGAATGTGTGTGTTTTGGTGTGTGTCTTACCAGCTTTGCAGACACAGGCAGCGTACAGGTAACTGTAGGACCTCAGCAGCCTGCATTCGCCAAATGTCCCACAGTCCTCCACACAGGCACTGATGGAGACCTCCGGGAGCACAGACACCACCGACATGTTGCCACAGTCGTTGCTGCAAATAAAAACACAATGTCAAACGGAAAAATCTAAATAATAAAACGCTGATGTGCAGGACTGGTTTTTCCTTCACAAATGCTAACTGTATGTATGCATCCATGCACAGCGCTGCAATCTATTTACACACAGGCTGTCCAAACTGACGCACATGAATTCCACATTAAGAATCATGCTGACGGATCTCTGGTGTGGGATGTGGGGATTATCTGGTGCAGCAGGGGTCTGGTTCACGAATGAGTCAGCTCCCCTCGTGTTCAGGGGAAGCGAGGCAAAGCTGTGTGCAGGGTTTGGAAACTGGACAAAAATGGGTATAAATCTGCACGAGTGGCAGGGGCTAAGTAGACAGCCGGAGCACGAGGTACCCATGTTGATTTGTGTGTGATAAATTTAAAAAAAGGTCGTGGAAGGCGACATCTTGTAGCTGAAATGCTACAAAAGAACAGCTAGGGGTTCTATTTGGAGGGTGCAGGGAATTTGTGTCAAAGCGCAAGTGGATACAAGTTGATTACCTTTCGCACATGAGCTGCAGAGTGAGGTACCATGTTGTGGACTGAGGGAAAGGCAGCCGGACCACTGCTTTGGGAACACTGGCGTTGACGCTGATGCCAAACCCCCCGAACAAAGCTGCACAAGCACACATGCATTTTTTTTTCAGGCAAACTTTCCTTTGCAATCAACCAATTAGGAAATCAGCACGATTAGTTACTGCACTGGGTTCAATGTGATGTAGTGTACAACCTTTGTTTTCTTTATACACAACTCAATGATGTAAGTTTTAGTCTGCAATCATGGATTCTATCCCAGAATGCACCGCTTTTATGTTATCTTATTTAGCATTTATTTCTTTAATATACAGAGTATGTAAAAAAAAAAAAAAAAAAAAGGAACAAGATTTCAAAGCTTTTTGTGTGACTGCTGTTCCTCATTGTGACTGAAAGTAGCTCTTTTGGTCAGTGATACCTGTGCGGCACGGCTGGTTGAGCTGGAGGACGGCGGCTCGTGGAGAGAGACAGGCCACCACGCTGCTGCTGTTCCCTAAAGTTACATTTGTCTACACAAACAAAAACACACGTGTCAACACACAAATTTAAAAAACAGACACACAAAAAAAGCCCAAACTGCGCGTGTAAGTGTGGCACTAACCGTGTTGAGTGTGAGCTGGAGGTTGAGCGTGCCGCCGGTGGCCTGGGTGGGCAGCGGGTAGGTGAGCAGCGTGGGGTGCGTGTTAGTGACACTGACGTTGGGACCATTGACAGGGGTGAAACGCAGCGACAGAACGTCCAACTCCTCAGCGAGCACGGGGAAGCTCCAGACGCACCCCGACGGCAGCAGAGGCGTTAACGCGACAGCCTCCACGGCCGCTGAGCTGTTGGCTGCCGACGTGGAGTTAATAGAACTGCTGTTGCCACGGAGCTTGCTGATGTCATCGTCTGCTGCCAGCC
>CAESWR010002559.1:30125-50799 GCA_903171835.1 Mullus surmuletus | reverse complement strand
ACATGTCACAAGCAAAGTGTACTGCGGATACATAACGACCTCTTTAACTCGCTGAAAGGTCATTCGGGGAAACGTTTCATCATCTCTGGTCCAATCCTCACAGAGGATTCTGGTATGAGCGGGTCCTCTCGAGTCCTCAGCCGCCACGCGTGGCTTCACTCTCGACAAAGGATAAATGTCTTTTTGGATTTGTTAGAGTGTATGGATTCTAAACAGCTTGTTACATTGACAAACAACACCGTATGTGGCCAGCAGAAGGATTTCGCCTGTTGTTGTTGTGACTCTACCATCACTGTATATTTTTCTGTTTCTTTTTATGGACTTTCCACAGAGCAAGTTGTTTACAGAACGCAGTAGGACCTCAGTTGACCTCCAACTTTAGCCTATATTACGAGTGCAGCATTCTCACTGGACTATCACGTATATGTATTTTATAGCAGCATTAACTGATGCTGCTGCTCCAGTGGAAAATGGAAAAAAATTATGGAGGCATCAAGGACACCATATAATTAAAGAGGGCAGAAAACTAAAATACATGCACATGATTGTCCATTTTTTGGCCAATAAAAACTGTAATTAAGCAAATCAGGTTGTCAAACTTTTGGACATTCTCGAGGCCCAGAATGTCCAAAAGTTTGACTCTCTGTAAACTGGGATGACTTTGCTTGAGGCTGTGTTTAGACGCCTTTTCCAAGCCTTTAAACACAGGAACTCGGCAATCTTCATCTGGGAATATCAGTTAGAGATCATATAAAGGTGTAAATACATTATTTTTAATGCGTTTTTTCCTAATTTCTTAATTCATTTTGAAGATATCTAGTAATGGTCATTGTTTTCACATTCTGCAATTCTTTCGGATCTATAAAACAAATTCTAATGACTTCTTTTCTCAGAAACATCTTCAAAACCACAGGGGGAAGTTCCATGCCTGAATAAACCTAAAAAATTAGCAAGAAATTAATAACATGTCAACATGGGCTTGGGGTTAAAAAAAAAAAAAAAGATAAAAAAGCAAAATCTGAAAATTACGGCAGGAAATGAAAACAAAACTATTTCTTATTCTTCAACTCAAATATCCAAAAGTTTGATCAGTGATGCCATATCAAATGGCTTATGTTTATTGTGAAAGGCGTCGAAATCTAGCCAAGTGAAATTAAACTACTTCGCATTTTGCTATCGACCCCCCTGGAAGACCCCTGAGGACCTCTGCGGTCCAGCCTCAGAGTATCCTCCAAGTCATCAATTTCTCCAATTTTTACTGGAACCCAGAAGTGTTTTTAACTGCTCTACCCCTTCCTTGCAGACAATCCTCTAAGGCAATTTCTCAAAAATAGTCACATAATTTAAAGAGATGCCAAGGGGTCAAATCGGAAACCCTGTAATCGCAAGACGGCAACCGTACTCCTCCAGTGATGTCATGAGAGGATTGCTTTTCGTATCTGCTGATGACGAGCAGGAAGGGATGCGGGGGCAGGAGACAGCAAAATTATTAAGTGTTCCCTGCAAACCACAGTAACCGAATACACGGCAGATCAGCAGTGCTAGCGACGCACTGTCTGCCTTCGACTTGTCACGACAAAAGTTTGTTTACTTTCGTCTCCGTTGCGTACACACTCGTGTTGGGTCGCCGCCCCCGTCGATATGTGCTTCCACTTGTTTTCCCTCGCCCCAAGTGTGCATCCATTGTTATCCCGAGAGCCGAGCGGCCGTCTTCCAAGATGCTCAACCCGACCCCGAGCATTAATTTATTCTCCCCTGCATTACCTAAGCTTGGAGCCCAGACGCAGAGGTGGTCCAACAGGAAACACGAGTCTAACAGGAGGTAAACACGATTGGAAGGAGAGCAGATTTCAACACCACGGCTGGCAGACAGACAGCGGCTGTCAATCAAACGAGACACCAGCGTGTCTCCAGGAAACCTTTCAGATATTTTAAACCTTTTTTCGTCGTTCTGATGCTACAGAGCTAATAATAACACATTTTAAAACACATGTTGACTATAAAGAATGGTGATTAAAAGTGACTTCACTTGGACTTAAAACAAGCCTGCAAAGCTTAACCATAATTGCTAAATGACAACACTATGGAAAATGACGACAACTTATATTATAGTCATACACACACATAAATAGTGGGAAAAACTTCTCCGCTCTGATCTGCAAGCAGCGAGCGCCGACTTTGATGACTTCAGCGCTCATTATGTATATAATATGATGAACTTGGAAGTCTTTAATTTCAGCCGAGTGCAAATAGCGCTGCGACTCTCAGATCCTCTCGTCAATTACGCCTCTCCGCTCCATGTTCTCATTTGAAAGACGATGGTCATTTCATGCTACAACCGCACTGTCACTGTCAGATTTCTCCCCCCACAATCGCCTTTGATTGTCTTTTTATTTTTTAGTTCAATCATTTGAAAAGTGGGTGTGTCGTGAGTAGCGACAGTTCGCTCGTACGAGTGTGAAACGTGGAGTACGATTCTCACCATCGAATTCTATTGGATGTTAGTTGAGCAGATGCAGCCGTAAATTATAGAATAAAGAAGAAGACGAACGAGACCTGCACCCTGAACAGTCGTGGGTTACGATGCAAACACACCCATGGAACTGGCTGGCATTAATCACGTCTCTCCTGTTTTGTCATATGTCATGCTGCACTGAGCTCACATCTGTTTTAGTTCATTTTTAAATACAGGATTAAAACGGATTTTAGGGGCTACATCGAAAGGAGAATCGGAAATTTTGACAATAAAGTGAGAGATGTTATGAGAATAATTCATTATTATGAGCAGCTAATATATCTAGATTTGGGATTAAATAACAAGTGACAACGCATGATTTATATGTGCTCACTAGATTCTTGTGAAATGCATAATGCCACTTTGTTCTTATTATCTCAAATTATTGACTTTATCCTCATATTAAATTTATGATTCATGAATTTGCTCCACACACATTATTATGTCATAATATTGCATTAGAGCTTTATTCTCAAAATCTTAGAATTTTTTCCGCTCAATGTGGCTTTAATGCCCTGTTATAAAGGCCACATAAACCACACAAAAAAATGTAATTGGTCTATCAAAAGACTAAACGGATAATTTCTCTGCTAAGGGATCTTGTTGGAATAAACATTGTTGGATTAAAGAGGACGTGCGTGTATGGTGTTTGCCGTGCTGTGACTGGTGGCTCTCATGCATTGCAGGCTGAGCGCCTGGTGGAGAAGAGGCGACTGGAGGAGCAGAGCAGGAGGGAGCAGCTCCAGCAGGATCACTTCAGGTCAGCCCTGGATCAGGTTCACTCGGGTCTCATCACTGTCACCATGCGGTATTGTGTTGTTTCGTGCGTCGTGTTGTGTTCTTTCTTGCTCTGCAATTGATCTCAGTCACAGATGTAGCATCAGATGACACCAAATCTCCAAATCCTCACAAAGGAAGCACTCGATGTCTGATCCTCCGCTGACCTATAATTATCGCTGGAGCTCGAGCAAGCATTTTCTGTTGGCAGAAAAAGGAATAACAGAGTTTTATCAGTTGTAAATATCCGAGGCGGCATGAAGAGGGATGACATGAGGTTCACCTCTCGTTGCCCCCTTATTCAATCTTGTGATGTGTGCTGTGATAATGCAGACAAAACCGAAACCTTTGGAGGGAATTTTACTCTTATAACTCCAGCAATTAAGTATTGCATTTCCATAAAAAACTATCAACTAAATAGAGGAAGCTTCTTGATCCGGAAAGTGAAGCCACTGCAATAGTGCCTCTAACCTCACGACTTTCAAATGGATACCAGGGGCCGTCACCTGCTAAAAGTCTCTCATTGGAGTAGAAGAGATCATGACGCAAGGAGTGATTCAGGGGAGCAGAAACTGGAGTTGTAAGTAAGGGAAGTCTATGGAAAGTGTTGTTACAAAGTATATCTCAATTCAAGAGGTCTTTGTTTCACATGTCTTGATGCAGCTTTTTATTCTCACAGAGGTCATGATCCTTTGATTCTAAACTCATGCAGCTTCGAAAAAACCCAATTTGTATGACAGAAGCAGTTTCAAAATGTGTATCCAACCATGATAAATGGCTGATTTGAACAACTGCTTGGCCGTGGAGCGCTGTCCCCGACCAGCAAATCGACTTTGACGTAAATAACAAAATTATTAGAGAGTCCTTTAAAGTGGGCAGACATGTTGGATATAACATTGAGACAAAAATAATTTAGAAAGTCTACTGTCAACATGAGGTCTGCATAGCAAATTCTCCAACAGCATGTCAGACCACTTTAAGTCAATTTCCCAGACTGTCATGATGTTGTTATAAGCGGTCAGCTCTGAGAGGCTTGCTTGTCAAGTAGCATCTCTGGCGCCTTTACAAAAGACACAAAAACAGGAGACAGTGGGCCAATGTGTGACCCCGAACGAACAATGACAGTACTTAAAAAGTGAGGTTAAGGGGATGGAGCAGGACAGCAGATCTGTGTGAACAGGGAGAGCTGGTGTCAGAGAGGGACAAACAAACTTGTTCAACCTTGTGGGACTCCAGTGGCTGTCAGCGTCCCCAGCCTGTGGAGTAAACTCTCCTCTACCTTATTATTTGTGTCTGCTTTTTTCAAATGTGTCTACTTATTACAGTACCACTGAGGATTTTCTACAGAGGCTGGAGAGGAGAGCCCCAATGGCATCCAGCAGTGCCACACACACGTCATCCACGGTAAGCCAGTGACCACAAAATGTGTGTGCGCCCGTGCGTGTGTGTGTGCACAATTGTGTGCACTTCATAATGTTTTTTCACACTCCTTTTGTGACTCAGTGTGTGTGCATGTGTTCATTTTGATACAGCATGTGCCCTCATGCAGACGTTTTTTTACACTGGTGCACGACAGACCCTCAATAATAATGATTTTTGATGTATGCATGCATGTATGTATGTAGTTGTTTTCAACGATTGAAGAATTTCATTTGTAAAACTTGTAACTTTTTTTAAGTTTCTTTGTTGTTTGATTACATGTTTGATTCTTTTTTATTTCTTATTTATTTACCATTTGTATTTTTGTGGCAAAACTCATTTTTCCGCCTGGAAAGCATAATGAGCAAATTAACTCTAAAATACCTAAAAAAAACAGCTGTAAATTAGTCAAATGAGACATTAAATGGATATAGCTCAGAGCAGCATGTCAGGTGTACCCCCACCCCTTCCCCCTCCCCCTTCTGAGGACCTCCATGTGCTCCGTGGAGGGGTTCCTTAGAAAATCACTGCCCCTAAAGCACGCTCGTGCTTTCTGCACGGGTCCCCGGGTTCAGAGCGGAGTCTGTGGCTGTGGGGTCGGAGACTGAAGCGCTGCGGTAGTTCACACCAATGGATTTGCCTTTGAAAGCTGTTTTCTGAGCAAATACGTTTGGGTGCGGAGATTTCATCGTTCGGGACCGAGCGGGTATTAAGCAGTATCCCCGGAGGGCCGGGCGGGGTGAGGAGCCCTGATTCCCCTGCAATTATCTCCTGGTCAGAGCCAGGGCACACAGCGGTACAGAGAGCCGGCGGTGAAAAAAGGAAATACACAAAGGACTAGGCCACTGCTTTTCCTCTCTCTGCCTCGTGTTGTCCGTCTGTCTGTCTGTCTGCCCTCACTCGCTATTGTTTTCTCTGCTTCCTTTTCTCTCCTCCTCGCCTCTCTTCCTCTCTTCCCTTCTTGGTTTTCCTGGGAGGGAGTAAGTAGAAGGCTCGCAGATTTCAAGGGACTTCCCAGAGTTCACACTGAGAAGAGACACAGACGCAACAGAACTGCGGAAGATAGAATAGAACCAGTGGAATAACCTGTATTAGTAAAAGTACCTGGCAGAGGCCCAAAAACATCCCACTCACCAGTCACATGACCCGTCAATCATGGAGGGGCAAACACTTGCCCTTGCGGTGAATAACTTTCCTCTTAATCAACATGCTTTTTAGGCTAATTGCTGCTATAATTGCTGCTATAAAATCAAATGGATGATGTCAGTCTGAGTAACGAAGAGCCCGGTTATTCTTAGCCCAGAGAAAATACATTTATTAGAAAGTGTTGACAGCTTCTGTCGGAAAGTTAGACACAGTGCTAAGCCGGTGAGCCTCCACCCATCGCAGTCTCTGTCAGAGATGTTCACAGTCGAGAACGTGAGCAGGAAACACATTGTGCTCTGCTGTAGCTACTGACAACACACTTTAAACTGCACATTCAGCTCCCTCGGCAGACAGGGGGAGATGTTTGCTTTTGCACTCATTGTTGCACATTTTCTTTTTCTTTTTTTTCTTTTCTCTCGCGTCGACCTGATGTAAATCTCTCACTTTCACAAGTCAAGTGGTGAGAGGGAGAGACACACACAGAGAGAGGGAGACAGGGTTGAAGAGAGGCACAGAGAGGTCAAATCATGGTGGAGGAAGAGAAGGAAAGCAGTCAGTTACAGTAATAAAGGAGTCTCTGTTTCATGGTTGGACACACACACACACGCAACAGATGAGCTAAATGGGTGATCCAGTTCACCAGATGACACCAGGGTTACAGACAGCAACAAAGACTAACCTCTTCCTGCCTCCACGCCTTCTCATCTCACCTCGCCTCATCTCGCTTCATCATGCCTCATTTCGCCTCCTCTTGCATCCCTTCTCCCTCTCCTCTCAGACTCTCCGGGGCTGCTGCTCTGTCGGATAGACGTCACAGATTAGCAGATGAAAGCTTGTGGCTGCAAAGCAGCAAAAGGCAAACTTCTTGATGTGGTTTCCGAGTGGGACCCTGGGATCTGTTGTTCTTTCTGCAATGGCTTCATAAGGCACACTGATCTCCCCTTCACATCCTTTGTTTGTGGGCGTGCGCAGTGTGTACATATGTGTGTGTGTGGGAGATTTTGTGTTAAGCTGCTTTGTTGGGAGAGTCCAGGTGGGCTCCGTGTCCCGCCTTCGTCTTGTGCCATGGCAAATAATCAGATCCATCAGTTTTTTTGGGAGACCAATACAGAGAGAGTGAGCAGGAAGGATCAATGGGGCTCAATGTGTGTGTGCTATCACCTGTCATTCTATCATGAACACTTGCACAATCCAGATGTTATTCAATGCAACATCTGCCTTTAAATAAGTCAACATTACTGCGTTTAGAGTTGCTCGTTTGTAATATTATGGCCACCATTTTTACAGCAAGAGAGACAAAATATCAGAAATATCTTTGCACTCTGGCAGACCGCACCCACTGCAACCTCAGGCTTCAAAAAAGGCCCCAAACTATGTGTTCAGGAGCCTTTTACTAGCATTTAAATATCGTTCATTTTGCTGAGGACTCCACTAAAGGGCCTTTTCAATTCCCTGGACCCCTATTTGGAAGCCCCAGATGTCGACTGTACTTCCTACTTGGAATTATAAATCCTTAACAGGGACGTTGGCTGAACAAACTGAATGGGCAAAGAGGTTTCTTGGTCTGAGGAAGTGATTCAAACCCTTCGGCTACTTTCATTAAACTAAGGATTTATGGTTCAGGAGTTTATGGTGTCAATCATGAAGCCACTTTGGGGGTGTGGCTAGTAACAGACATACTAGTACTGTGGTTATTGCTGGACCATCCATTGCAATGATATAGTCCATATTCATACCGTTTTTTTTATTATTATTATTTTGCCAGGGAGGGACCGCAGGGATTAAACAGGAGAAAACCCTGAGAGAGCAACAGGTGGACCACAGGAGGTACGTACTATATTGTATCTTTTTTATGCCTGATTTCCCAAATGTCCTCCAGTGTCATCACATCTTAGTCGGAGTTTTATATTCTGCTTGGAAGTTTGGTACCTGGGATATACTCATAAAATATCTAGATGGTTCTCACATAAATGAGCATCCATCACAGCATAATTTACATCATGTTCTGGTGGTAGATTAATAAATCAATAATTCAGATGTACAAATATAAGGTGCTACTAAATACTGTCAGCCACGTAAAGCAATCATTTCAAAGAAATCAGTGATGGAGGGCTGGTATGCGTGCTGATCTGCACAAAGGTGAAGGGGTTGAATTTTTTTTTTTTTTTGTCCAAGCACATCCCTGTCTATAAATGGTTGCAATGTAATCCAAGCGAAACGTAAACAAAAATCTCTGCGGGGATCGTTTCCATCATGCTGTCAGACGCTTAGAACAACAATCTGAGCCCGTCAGTGGCAAAAACAAGCCGTTTTAGCGGACTCATTTTGACAGCTCACAATTACCCAATTGGATTACATTGTAGCTGTTTTGTGGTTGCCAGTTATAGCGTTCTCGCTCAATACTGGAACAACACCAAACTTTTTTGTTTGTCCCCATTAATTATGGAGACCCAAAAACATGGGAAAAATAGAGCCTACATTTAAAAATACCAGAGGTTCAATATTATATGTTATCCTCTAAATACAAGATCTGGATTCTTGTTTGAGCCATTGTAAAATATATATTGTACAGAGGGAACTGAGCTTGGACGGATTGTTTGTTTTGCTCATCCTTGTGTAATAAAACCGACATAGCCCAGCCAGGATGGTGAATTTTAAGTGTTTAGTTTATGGACCTCAGGATATTTTAGTGCGTCTAAGAATTTAAAAAGCTGTCAGACGTATCCTGCTCACTGTTGTTTGTCCCCTGCCAACATGTTAAGTTATTAACTACGGCGTGAGTATGTTTTATGCGAGCCATTTTTTTGATTCATTATATTTTGACAGAGTGAACTTTGCCTTCCTGGACAAGCTCGAGGGGCGAGACAGAGAGAGTGCAAGCGAGCCAAAGAGCGAAGACTCTTTGCAGATGGGTTCCTCTTCAGCCTCTGAGGGTTTCAAACCCCAAGTGGACGACTCTGCGGGACAACATCTATCCCGCCTTCACCTGGAACCAGATCTGGAGCAGAACTTCTTGGGCTGGGAAGAAGACAACGGTGAGCTATGAGTAGATGTGGAAATATCCCTTCATCTAGTTTTTCTCGCGCCTTTTTTTAGCCTGCTGGTTAACCAGAGCTTAATTGGACATATGACAAGAGTTGCCCACCTCATCCTTTCTCAGGAGACCTTGATTGTCTGTTTAGTCTGAGCTAAATCAAAGGCTTTATGCGCTACAGAAATGTAGGCGTGAAGTTATGCGCGGTACGTAGCAATGCCGTCGCTCCTGGCGTTTGAATCCTGCTGATACTTGTAGTTTGTGGATGTGTATTTCTGTGTGTGTGTGTGTGTGTGTGTTTGGTACATATGACTCCCTTCTGTCTAGGCTATCGTTTCCAGTGCACGAGCAAAATATGTTTGATTGTGTGACGGATGCAAAAGTACAACAGCTTTAAAGTCTGAAACCAACGCGGGCACATAAACATACAGAGCCTGCTAATAAGACTCTGTCAGCAAGAGAGGAAAATTCTGTGGGAGCGGTAAACCCAGTCTGACAGACTCTGAACCTCCAGCCAAACGTACAAGCCAAGAGAAGCAGTCTCGCCCCTTTTAGAATTATTTTGTTCACTTATTCTCAATTATTATCACATTATTTTCATAATTGAGATTATTTTCTTGATCAATTAATTGTTAAAGGTTCATGCATGGACATGGAAGGAGGCAACCCTTGCAGAAATCCAGTGTCCAATGTCCAAAGGCATTTCATTTTTGGTGTCTACTAGGAATGCTTCAACATTTTATGAGTATTTTTTTCTTTTCTCGTTCTACCCCTAATTTGCCCTTTCTGAAGGCCTCACTTCCAAAAGGCTAGTCTGTTTTTAACGGTCAGCTCACACAAGGTGGAGCAGGCAGATAAAACAGGGGGCAGATAACAGTCCTGCCAGCAGTCCAGTCATGTCGACAGTGAATCTCACCACAATCATTGTTTCTAAAGAGAAACTTAACATAAGAGCAGGATTCAGTCCTTGTTAGCCTCCGTTCTACTGTCCCTAGAGCTACTATTCTACAACAACCATCAACTTGTATGATGGAGCTACATTAGCTAAATAAGAACACCCCCCCGCCCCCCCGAAAAATGGCTACCAATTAAAAAAGCTGTGTTTCAGGAGTAGATGGTTCTGTTGAGAATGCTATACTGTTTTTGGCATGGAACTTCAGTTTTGTACAGACATTTGACCTTCACCGTAAGTTTAACTTACTGGATAAATCAATTAAGTTCTTAACACTTCATCAAAAGGCCCTGTGTCCTTCTGTCTTAAAATGTTCCTTATCAGTTACATTTGGTCAGTGATGACAGGCCTTGACTCAATGTATATAGACATTCCAATTATCAGGGTTTTTACCGTGATGGAATTTCCCCTTCTCTGATTTGGAGTGGCTCAGCAGTACAGTAGGGAGTATCAGCCTTCGTGTTTGGCTGGAGTCCGGCCATCAGCCACAGTGTGTAGGACAGGTGGTTGGGAAAAACACGCTCTTCACTCTTCTTTTCATTCTCAGTTTATTTAACTTTCAATGCTCATTGATTGACACGTAATGCAAAGATTGAATCAGTTGGACAATGAAAAATAATGTGAACACAGCAGTTGTGGCTATTGGTTCCTAACCCTTTCAGTTGGCTCGCCACAACAGCCCTTCCAATTACTTTTTTAATGTAGTGTCAGCCCAAAGCTCTCTTTATTAGACTTCCTATGGCTCTTTGCCTACCTCTTTAGAGCCCCTCGGAACATCAGGCTCAGCAGGTCCATGTCACCAAGCTCAAATACCAAAGAATACTTTTTTAACTCTGAGCTCTGGCGCTGACTTTGCGGGCACAAGTCTGCATGTCAGAAATCCCACAACATCCTCAATCCATGTTGTGTTGCAAACATGAGCTATGGTTTGTGTTCTCCAATATGGCAATGAGGTCTTTCTGCTCTGTCATAACCTGCCTTAGCCAATCTCCTGACTGGCTGGATGATTTCCTCTGTCCGGTCCTCACTGGTGTTTCCGTTTCCAGAGCACAACCAGCCTAGGGAGAACGATCGGGAGTCGGATCCCACAAAGTGCGGGTCATTGTCGGGAACCCACACCAGGGTTCAGGCAGATGACAGGAGATCTTTCAAGCTCCAATCTCTCTTAACACATCCTCAAACATCAGAGGAACTGAGCTTTTCAAGGGATCGCCTCACAACCTCTCCTGGCTGATTGTATGTTCAAATGTTCAACAAAACAGATTCCACTGGCTCACACACAAGAAGAGAATAATAAAACCTTTAATGGTCAGACCTTGCATTGTATGTCAAGAAAATCAAAGAACCCTGTTTCAACAGCAGCCTCATGGGTACAATAATAAATAAATTGGCTTCCATGAGGATCATTTCTTTCCTGTGTTCCTTCCAGACCCACAGCCTGAATGTGAGTGGGCCCTGATGAAACTGATGAGCAACTTTCCAGACTGCAGCAGAGCCTTCCTCGAGGACATCCTTGACCAGTGCAACGGCGATTACCAGCAGGCCCACACATTGCTCAGTTGAATTTTAAGGATCTTTTTAGATAGACTGGTTTAACTTTATTTTGTCTTTGGAGCTCAATGTCTTTGGAGCTTAATGAGATCGGCCAAATCCCAAAATGTTGAGTTTGTGACTTAAAAGAACGAATATACCTATGGATCATCTTCCAATCTGTTTCTGATTACCCCATTAATCATTCAGCGTTTGGTGTCTAGTATTTGTCTGCATGCACAAGTGAGTCATGTCGGGTTTTTGCCCTGACACGGAGTTTGAATTGATGTTCGTTTTTCACCAGTTTAGCTGAAGGTCATCGCTATGACTCACAACCTTTCAGATCATATTTGTGGCTCTTAATTAAATCAGCCTGTGCAGATGGAATAAAGCTCAAACCAAATACATGATGCTTTTTGTTTGCTCAATCAAGGTTAGATGTGATATATCTATAGCAGGACACCCGAGGACAAGGAAATCTGTAAAACCAAATAGGATTTTTTGTAGAAAGGAATTTTCGTTGGGTTTGAATTCATTGAATGCCAAGTAAAGTTTTTCCTGTTTATTATTTTTGTGTTTGTGTCATACCAATGTCAGATCCTCCCCTTTCATCAGTATATTTGGACAGGGCTTCCAGGTGGACACAGGCCAAAAAATGCCAGTCCCCTCACTGGACCGCTAAGATGGTTCGTACCTGACCAAGGAAACAATGCACAAAGGCAGTGCTCTCTCTATGGTCGAAGTCTAGAAATCCCCTTGTAATAGCACCTCCCATGAAGTCATATTTGGGGTGTTTGACTGCAGACTTCACCCAGTAAGTGTCATATCCTTTCCAACCAGATAAATCTGAAATCATAACATGCATATGTGACAGTCATACCTCACAGAGACATAAAAAGGTTGACAATATCTTCCTCATCGGGCCCTCCAGGAACTGATAGTGGAGTAGGTATATTTGTGGTGGGTTGAGGGTATAATTATATATTTTGGGGGGGAAATGCTTTTCCTGAGTGACGTGCTGTGGTCTACCACACTCCTCTTTGTGCTTTGTTTGATAAACAATGATAAGAACAAGACCACCTATTGTAATATTGAGTCTGCATCCTTAACAACACCTTATGGATTTGACTTTGAGGGTTTTAGTTTGATAAGAAACAAAATTACATGCATAAAACCGCCCTGAACCGAAGTCTGGATCGAACAAGCAGTGTGGTCAATTCACTGCTGCAGCTGTTCTTTTGCAGAGTGAAAGCATTTGCCGCTAGTTAGTTAGTCACCTATTATTCCCCTACTACAATATCTATTGTCAGGTGCACAGCCCACATAGATGATGACTTCAGTGTATATGTATGCCAACTTTGTTTATGATAATTGCAATGTGAATCTATCTGCATCGGATGTTACAAGGACAATAAACCATCAGTTTTCCAGACAATGATATTTCTGTGCATACAATTTATACCTGACAGAACTTGCTTGTTTTTTCTTGAAAATGTTGCAAATTATGTTTTTACGATTAAGGAAACCAAGTTAGAATATGGCTGAGTCACTTTCATCCTTCATTGTCTTAGTACAACAGACATAAGCAAAAATAAACAAGATATGATTTCAAAGGTTTATACTTTCATGAGAGTTCGTCTGGCTGCTTCCACTGCGCTCTAAAATATGATAAACTAAGCTAATTGCCCCCTCCAAATGTTTCATACCGGCACAGAATTAGTTTCAGTCCTCTCATCCAGCTCCAAAGATGTATTTCCCAAGATGTCTGAATAAATAATCGTCCGTGTATATCATTTTGTAGTTAAAAAAAAAAATACAACATACATCCAATCCCAGGGATATATGATACAAAACATATGTCTTGCATGATGTAAGTCCCATTTAAGAATAATCACAATTTAACAGCTTATGTTGCATTACACAGCATTTGGTTTGATTTATTGAGGGAAATGTTTTCACAAATCTAATCTATAAAATGTCCGGGCTACAAAGAACTTTTTGGCCACTTAATATGAGATTAGAAGGACTGGGTGTGGAGCACTGAGGTTAATGGTTAGGGTTACATATCATAAAATGTCGTCTACATGCAACTGCAATGCTGTAATACAAGGATTTGCATATATCAAGCAAAGAGGAGAAAGTTTGAAATGAGATGGACATGTGCACATGCATGCGAGTTTCCTGAGAGGTGGGGACAGCCCCACTCCGTCACCTAATCAATACCGTGAACATCTGCGAGCTGCTGAAATGCTGGTGCACAAAGGTATCGCATGATATCTCCCAGGGCCATGTGGATCTCTTACCGATGATTCAATCAGCTCAGATGGAAACAGCTATGGGACTCAGTGCAGCAGATCTATTGTCTGTTCCAAGAGGCAGGTTTGTACATTTTTGTGGTTTAAGTAAAAAGAAAGAGAAAAAAAAAAAAGTGAAACCCCCGAATTTTTTTTGTCACGAGGAATGGCTCCGGATAACTCCACCAGCATGTTTCCTGGAGAAGGCCCCCTTTTTTATATTGTTTCTTTGCTGATCAAATTTTCCTTTTTATATTTTTTACAACCCTATTCTGACAAGTTGGATCACTCTCTGCGTCACTGCTATAATATATCTATTAACTGTCCTTCCGAAAAGATTAGTCCAGACAGCTGAAAACGACTCTGTCTATGTTCGGCGCCAAAACAGCAAGATTATTTTCTGTCATGAAGACAGCTGCAACGAGTGGGAGGTCATGGAAAGACCGTAACTACAGAGACACGTCGAATTCATTCACAAATGTTTTGTAGCCGCATTTATTTACACCTGAGGTTAGGCTTTCATCGTGGTGTGATGCTAGCTAAGTAGAGCCTATGAACATTTTAAAATACAACCTCATTGTAGTCACCATGGTAGACAAAAAGAGGTGACGTCTGCTGATACTTACAATAAATGGCTGCATTTTAAAATAGTACTCAACTTGCTTTCTTAAAGGAGAAGTGCCGTTTTTACCGTTTTTACCTTATTTCTGCCATAAAATATGATAATTTACTCACCCATATAACGTTTGTGTTGCTAGAAGTCCTTTGGAAGATATTTAGATCCAGTGAAAGCCTTGTATATCCATATGGGAGTGAAGGGGCACCAAACGCAGCCTCTAATGCCGCATTATCTGTTGCGAAACTCATTCATTTCACCAAAATATATTTAAGATTCACAATTATGCTGCAACCAAGCTGCTTATCACAAAAATATTTTTCATCAGTGCTGCCGGACAACCAGTTGGGAGTGAACATTCCTGAGCAATCCGGCCTGAAAAGAAAATGCGCAGGATAAGAAAAAAGAAACAAATAGGTAGAACAGCCCCAACTGGAAGTCAGTTTTCAGTTGATTCTCTCACATCTGGACTGGAGGAGAAAAAAAACGACGGAAAAGTTCTCGTGAGTTTGTCTATACATCGCATTCATTCTTTGAAAAGACTTAAGTCCACATGACAGAGAGTGATGCAGCATGTGGTGACAGGAGGCGCTGGGAAATGAGACCACCATCTCCGCACTAAACTGAATGTTTTAATACCAGCTGTGATTCCCTGAGCCGCTCCGAAAACTGATAACACTTGTGGCCAATGCATTTATACAGAGAGCCAGGCCGGATGCACTCCATGCTCTCCGCTTTGAGCTCAGTTTTCACTTTATCAGCTCACATTTGACGCCAGCTGCTTTTGCACAGTGACGCATATAAAAACCCTTTTAGTAATTAGAGCTTGGGCCTGAGATAAAAGTCACAGGATCAGCATTTGGTTTGGATAACAGTGGAGCTCCAAACAGGTATGGTATAGGTGCGATCTTCTGACTGATGCAGTCGTGGGTACCATACTTTGTCACTCGAAAGGACTTCAGTCTGGTGGACAAAGTCAGCTGTTCACCAGAGCAGCAAAGGCAAATTGTAATTTCAGACACTTGAACCTGGACTCAGTGAACCACAAATGGCAATGTACTTTATCCACTCATATATGTGCTTGTTGATGACAGTTTGTGTGCAATGCGCTGCTGCAAAAACCCATTTTCTAAAAAGATTTGGAAGAGTTTTCCAAAAGTTGTTTGCTTTTACAAGAGATGTATAATGTTTGGTTGGTTTGGTGTAAGGTTTTGTGGTCAGTGTGTAGGGTTTCCAACATAGCGCTTAAAAAGTATCTTGACTGATTGGCCATAACATCTCAGTTACAGCTCAGCTTAGCCAGAGTAATCCAGGCAGGTCTCGACTATGGCGGTCCTGGTGTTGAAAATTGTTGGACACAACACAATAGAATAATTGCAAGACATCATTTTAGCGACCGTGCAGTGGCTATACTACCTCACGATGATAGGATCCTGGATGTAGATCTATGTTTGCTGTGTAATTTGCATGTTTCTCTAATGCAACACTGACAGACGAGTTGTATCCTCCCTCACAGCCGATGACAACGGTGATTGGCTGCTTGTTCTGCAAGTCATATCAGCAATGACCTTTGATTAAAAAAAAACAAGATTATTGTTGAGTGCACTTGGAAAACTCCCCCAAAGCATTCCTCAGATATCAGCTCTCAAGAATGAGAGGAATGAATAACCTGGGAAAGAGAAGCACATCAAGACCATTATTTCTTTTCTTTCCATAAACATGCATGTTGAAAGGTTGACTGATTTCTTTCTTGTGTTATGAGAAACGCTGCGTTTTTGTGAAATGTTGCATTTTATGAAGTGATGTGAGAAATGTTGTGGCTTCCCGTGAAATGTTGATGCGTTTTGTGAAATGTGTTTTCACTTTTGTTGCCATGTTTTGTGCAATGTTTTTGTTTTTTGGACCTCAAGGCCGCCGTACCCAGTAAATTTTCTTGCCCCAAACCTTCAATATAAATCAATCCCTTGTGTCCCATAACCAGCTCTTTGTCAGTCAATGGTGGTTTCGGATAACCATGACAGTGACCTTTAACAATGTCGTTTTGGTCAAGCCGTACCTCAGTGACTGATCGAAAAATGCTCCCATGAGTCATTTTAGCCTTGTTTGACCTACATGTTTCGAGACCTAACATAAAGCACAAACACGCAAAGACGCAGAGTGTGTCACTACTACATTGGGTGAGAAGGGAAGCAAAGCCTGGTGAAGTCTTGGGTTTGATCCACCAGGAGGCAGGTGCGCTTTTTTTTCCCCCCAGAGTTGCTGCTTTCAAAACACCCGAACTGCACAAAATAAACACGTTTGACACACATGTGCCGCGCTGACACCCACATCACTCCCACCAGGGCGAGGGATACCAAGCCTTTCCTGTCTGGTCACCGCGCATTGGTATACTATTGTTCTGGAACCAAGATGAGTCATAAAACAAACTGAAAAGGAAGGGGTGCATACTAATACCTTCCGTTTCGCTGTAGCGTGTATGCCAACGTTTGTGTGCGAGCCTGTGATGAACGGACTCCGCCGAGATCAAATGAAAGCAGAATTTATTTCAATAAACTCGAACGTGCATCCATTACCTACATACGTCGCTTGCCAGACTGCGCAGCTGTGAAAACCATCACAGCTGAGCTTCTCGTAGCTTTACCTAAGATCTTAGACAAACATTTTATCCCCTTTCAGGAATTTGTTTGATGTAACCGAGGCAGTCTCTCTTTCTTCTCCCATGTTGTACCTTTCCCCCGAGCAACCCGTCCTGTTCCAGGGACCACCCAGCACTTGTCTCCGAGGATGAGCTGTCCCCGCGAGGACGACCATTACCTCAACATATGGCGCGGCTACACAGACCGACACATGCATGCAGTGGATGCAGAGGCCCACAAACAGTTTTGAGTTGGGGGATTCCCAGAGGGTGGTTCACAGTCAGAATGAGGTCACCTCATACTGTGTTGTACACACACCCCGAAACTTCTGGGTGAAAAAAAACAATAAAATATGTCCACTTCAGATACACCCCGACCGTCACACGCTGGGAAGCTCTGGAGAATATTAAACATTGGTTTGAGGCGCATAAAGCATCTCGAGATATCGGAAATCACCTACATTTGTTTTCACGGCCCAGGAGATCTGAAAGGCTTTGATACGTCCGGCATGAGTGATTTAAAAGTCACACATGCACTTTGTTTGGCTGGCAGAAAAACTAACAGTGAGTTAAGTTGACAGGGTGGCGATTATTATTTAAGTTCTCATCCTGCGTTCTGAATGTGTGGCCCTCTGTCTCCTCGAGAAAACTACATCCTCAGGAACGATGCACAGAGATGCTTTCCTATCAGCACGTATTGCGACGATGACATCATTGGTATGTGCCCTCCAAAATTGTCAGAAATTACTCTGGAAAGTTAACGATGTGTCGACTCCATGGTTAAGGTCTGGTTAAGTTTGGGGACAAAAACACTTGGTGTGGCCTTGGGAAATATGGTTTGCTACAAATGTTTGCAGATGACGTGGTTGTATACGTTCTTAGTCAAAGCAAGTGGTTTTACAAGTCACAAGACCTGAGGAGAAAATCACGAGACCAGCTTTTTCATGCAAGCTTGTCTTTAAACGCATCACTCTTGTGTCTCTTCAGTAGGCAAAATGTATAATCCGATGAGTGTAGTAAATGGCGAAAATATGCAACCATTTATAATATGTAGACTTGATTGGTGATTTCACAAATTCAAATTGGTGATTTCCACAAATTCAAAACCATACCTGATTAATGTGTGGGGGAAATGATTTGATACATGTTACACATATTCTTGTATTCATGTTTAATATAATTGCTTAATTAATAAAGTTAAAGTTATGATGTGCCCCCAACACATTAAAAGAAAATGATGTGAATCTGACTTGAGTAGATGATTAACAAATCAGTGTATTATGTCCTTACTATGCCCCCATTTATACTTTTTAGCAACATATGCCATCTAGTGGCCAAAATAATCATGACCACTGGAACGCATCTGGCTAAACAACAATATACAATCTGGCAAAAAAAAAAACCCCACAGTATCACATCTCATCTCTCTGTCAACAGAATATCGTTTTTCCTGGCTTTAACGATTACGCTTAGAAATACAAGTAAATATATGTTTCCTTCCAGTAAGCAAACGTGAAATTTATATGTGCTAGTCACAGAATTTCATTTAAAAAAGACATTTAAAGAATCTGCAGCAATGCGTCTTCCAAGAAAACTGGCAGCCTTTGAATCTCCGAATAATCCGCAGACCTCACTGGGCAACGTGCACTGGGATTGTTTCTTCAGTAGAAAGTATTTTCAATGAAGAAGGAGGTGAGGTCTGTGGATTATCCTGAAAACCAAGACATTCTTGCTAGAAATAGATGTTTCTGTTAAGTGTTTCAATTGTAAATTTTCAACACGTCAAACACCGCAAGCGGTTCCAGTCACTTCCATTGTACTGAGGTGGTGAGAGAGCTTGCACACAGGGATATTTCAAAACTTCACTGCACTTCAGCCAAATCTTCACGGTCAAGTTGTAAATGGGAAAATATGTCTTTTGTAACTGCAGTGAAGTGACCCTTTAAAGTATTTCCACAATGCACAGTTTTAAGTGTGTAGTTGGTAGACTGACCGTACACAGTATATGAGTGTTTCCGTATCTTTTGGACAAGTACTACGGCTACGCAGTGCTGTCTGGGTGCATTTTGGTTTTGTTAGCACCCTGAGCGCTCCTCTTAGACTTTACATACTGGGTGTAGTGGTGTGATGTCTACATCGACTGCTGTAAAACATTTCCTACAGCAAAGAATGAAAGCTATATTTCAGGACACAAGTAAACCTCAGACTGACCCGAGAAAGCATGCCAGCGTGGGGATGCAAGCGCCTAAAAATGTCTCAAACTATACACACTCACACACACACACGCACGTACTAAAATGGGCATTCTACATGAGCACGAGAAGTGCATTGAAAGACACGTTTTGGCCAACCGCTCCTCCTTCTCTAACACACACACACACACACACACACACACACATGGCATGCACTCACAAATAATGTCAAACCGCATCTGAGTCATTTTGCGTTCCAGGGAGAAATTTGGCTCCATGATGAGACAGTGAAGGCACTGCTTGACTGTGCTACACACACTTAAAATGCCCATAATTTTATCCAATCATGAGTTTCATCGCTCAAGTTCCCGAAAAGATAGAAACGTGGACACAATTTAATCCAAACTTCCACATAGAAACAAACATATGAGCATTGGAGATATCAAAAAGAACAATCACGTCCCTTAAGTTGATAGCTTTGGAAAAAAAGCTGTAGCATCTCTATTCTGATTTTTCTTCTGTATTTTACTTATAGCTCAGTTTTGCAGCATATTTTTATGTAACACAAATTTGGATTTCTTTGTCTTCCAAATGAAGAAACAATGTCGACACTGCAAAATGAGTGCCGCAAAATCACACTTCAATCCAACATTCGTATTGCAATAATGTTGATAAGTTGAATAAAATGAATATAAATAACAGTATGTGGTCTGATTGATGATGTTTATATTATGCTGCAGTCGGTGTGAAATCCCTTGAAATTCACACAAGAGTGAAGGAAAAACGTTTAGGAGTACATTAGCGCGGGAGGTGACGGGATTCGGGAAGTTTGAGCCCAATTGTGAAATTGTCAGACAGTTCATGGAAAGGAAAGATATTGGGTTTGTTTTATGATCAAGTTACGAACTGGCTACATGAGCACGGTGTATTTTGTGTCACATCCTGCCTCCTACACAATCCAGCAAGGCGCCACCCCTCCCTCCCTAAACCCAATAGTATATTTCCAGTAGGTGAGAACGCGTCTGTTGTGTTGTCGGCGACGTGTGTGAAAAGGTCAATTTGTCTCAATTTTGTCCACAGCTCACACATTGTCCATCTGCATGCACGTTTGTTTCCTTTTGTAAATTATATGCGATTAATTGTTGGGTTTTTTTGTACAATATTTTCAATAACACAACCCCTGACGACAAAAAAAGTTCTATGTTATGTGAGGAGGGATCCTGAAAGGTATGTGGACTTTTTGGCTCCTGATCCTCCGTCGTTTCCTGTGTGGTCCCCATTTCGATCTCGTTTTCCACAGGCCGTGTTTCACTCAGCGTCACTAATGCAGACAGAACCCGGGGTCGGAGCGCAGATATTACCCTCTAATGATGATTTATGGACTAATTCATTACTCAGTGACATCTCGGAGAAGGCGAAGCAGTAAGATAATATACACTCTTCTGTCTCCGCAGAATCCTTTTGGCTCTCCGGATGCAGCTCTCACCTTCGCCCCGATCCAAGACCGTGACACAGTTTTACGGCTCGGCTGCCTTTTTCGCTCACCGCAAATCCATAGGAAAAA
>CAESWR010002558.1:7596-37575 GCA_903171835.1 Mullus surmuletus | reverse complement strand
ATGAAAGTTATTCATCCTCAGCAAATACATTGTGGTCCCAAACCTGTCGCATTCATCGCCCCAAATTATGCTCACATGAACAAATCATCACACCACAGTGAGTTCAAGCTAATTAGAATCACAAGCTGCATGTTAATTGACCAAGCGAGGAATCATTCATTAAAATCCAACACGTATGCACAATGTGTCAATCTCTACCTTGTTAATAAAAAAAATATGAAGCCAACTCCTATTTTCAAGCCATTGACTTGAAATAACCTTTTAATATAGTATTTAGTTTAATAATATTAACTTACCTTCTAGAGGAAAATTACAGGTGGCAAAAAAAACCCACAGCTCTCGTCTCACTGGTCTTTATCTCCGTTCTTCCTGGTCTTGCTTTTACTGCCTTTCTGAGTCTCATTTCATGTACCTCTGTAGCTGCCTCCCCCTCTCTCACTCACTCAAGTGCAAATAGAGACGACCATTGCAGCTCCTTTACATGTTAGAATGTGTAAGTAGAAAATAATTAGTCGGAATTATTTTGTTTACCAACACCAATATAATAGAAACGTGAACAGTATTCGAGAAAAGAAATTTATCAATATTTGTTCACATAAAAATTTTTTTTACACACAATATATTTATTTTGCGTTTCTCATAAATACACATTCATAATATTTCTTATCAAAGCACATTCAAGCCTTTAAAATCTAATATCAAAATCAATCTTTAAGTACAAATCAACCACAAAATACAAAAGTCCAAATCAGAGAGCTGTGATGTCTCCCCGTGCTATTCCGGCATCCTTTGCCATGGCATAGAAATGACCTTGTTTTTCGAGCAGGCTGCCTGGAGAATCAAATTCCACAATTTTGCCAGCATCAAGCACCATTACTCTGCGGAGGAAAAATATCAGCAAAAGAAAATTGGTCAAAATATGGCAAAATATCACCAACGGGAAAAGAGGAGGAGGACTATGTCACCTGGAGCTGTCCATGATGCTGTGCAGACGATGGGCGATGGTTAGGACGGTGCAGTGTGAAAACTCCTGGCGGATGGTCGTCTGAATCAGGTCATCTGTCTCCAAATCAACAGCTGCTGTAGCTTCATCCAGGACTAATATCTTGGACTTCCTCAGCAGCGCACGTGCCAAACACAGCAGCTGCCTCTGACCAACACTGGAGAAGCGAGTGAACATGTGTGTTTAGACCCCCAAAACAACAAAATAATTGTGGCCCTCACTGAATGGTTACATAATGGACACAAATGGACACTTTATAATGGATGTTTAGAAAATGGTGGAGCTATCAAGGTTATCTCAAAAGTGCAGGGGCAAACACCTCAAAAAAGCCATTTAGATAATCACAATGTGTAACCACTCAAAGGTAAAACTGTGTGTGGTTGGTGAAGGGTGTGAGTCATCAGATTAGATTTAAATCATTTTAGGCCAATTCTTTATAAGAAGAGCATCTCCCAAAACTCAGCATTACATCAAATGGGTCCCGATTTTCCCCACGAAATCCACGTTACAGACTATAAAGCGATGATTGTATATGAAATTACATTTGATAAAGTGTTAGCTATAATTCTATCAATTTGTAGGACTCACCTAAGATTCTCTCCCCCCTCTGCCACCTCATGTTGCAATCCTTCCTGCAGCCCGGAAACATAGTCTTTCAAATGGGAAAGCTCCAGAGCCTTCCAGATGTCCTCATCACTGACTCTATCAAATGGATCCAGGTTCCCCCTCAGGGTGCCGGAGAACAACACTGGATCCTTGGATTGAAGCAAGCATGGGTCAGGGCTCTATTCAGAATGCAGCATGTTTGTGTTTGTCTTCTTTCTCAGTGTGTGTACCTGTGGTATGATGGTGATGCTGTTTCTGAGGTCGTGCAAACCGATTGTGGAGATATCGATGCCATCAATAAGGATCCGTCCCTCTGCAGCTTCAATGATTCTGAACAGGCAGTTGGTCAGGCTTGATTTCCCCGCCCCTGTGCGGCCCACTATACCAATCTGGAATCAAAACACATCGGGGGAAAATACAGCCACATCTTTACAAGTTGCTTATTTTTTTCTGTTGTGAGATGTGACAAAATTAGATGCCTTTATATTGTTCGTGCATTTTTTCAATGTTGAACCAATGTAGCAGCAGATGTTGAATTCAGAATTCTTGCGTAATCAGAAAATCCATTAGAAGTTGTCAACAAAGAAGCTAGTGCATCTTAAATAATAACATGGGACATTGATTTTTCAAAGATGAAAGGCAAGGTGCAGATGGAGAGGGGGCTGAGATGCTCCTCCAACTGTTTGGATGGTTGCTGTCACCGTCATAAAGCCGCTGCAATATGTGGGTGAGTGCTTACTCTGAGTTACAAATTAATGGTAATTCTAATGATACATTTCTTATATTCTGCTGCTCCTTTCTAAGCCTTTTGATAGATACACTGTTAATTTATGTACTAATGTTAGACAGACAGACAGACAGATAGACAGATAGATAGATACTGTTCTAGCACCAAAAATTACAATCCAATATAAAAAAGAGATGAAAAAACATATAAAAGCAGAAAGATAAAAAAGCACAACTTTTTATTCACAGCAACTAATAGAAAATGAAATAAAATGACATCTCGTTTTTCCCACACACATGTGTCAGACAAATAAACCTGCCCATCCATACACTGACCTTCTCCGTGCTTGCGATGTCACAAGTGATTCCATGCAGCACCAGGTCTAAACCGGGTCTGTAACGGACCTTGTAGTTCTCAAACTGCAGTCTTCCGGTCTTGGGCCACTTCTCTGGAGGTCGAGGATCATTTACCCACTCGGCCTGTAAGTACACATTAATTAATGTTTTTTTTAACAGGCAAGATAAAGACACAGTTATGAGATTCGTGGGTTTGTGTATTTTGCAACATTTCTCAGAATCTATCAACATTTTCGGAGATACAATTGTATTATGGTTATGGTCAATAATGCTTGACGGAAAGTGAAACATGAGCAAAGCAACACAGTAATGTTTTGGAGGCAGAAAGAGAATTGTGTACTAATAAACTGTCAGTTGTTGCTGGTAATATGACACCACTTTCAAGTCAAGTCTGCCATTGTGTGAGCTCAATGTACCTCATTCTCAAGCTCGCAGTATTCGTTCACTCTCTCGACAGCCACAATATTTGTTTCCAGCTCTGAGGTCATTCTCACGAGCCAGTTGAGGGTCTGAGTTACCTGGAAGGAAAAAGTAGAAGTAGCATTAGACATAACCCTCACATCTACCATTGAGTCGGCTTTGTATTTCATGGTTGTGATGAGAGTGAGTGCATCAGTCACTTACATTGAGAGCGTAGGATATGGACAGGCCGACCAGGCCGCTGTCAATGCTCTTTCTGGAAATAACAGCAAACAGAGCAGCAAAAAAGACCACCAGGTTCCCCAGAAACTCCAGACGAATAGCCAGCCATCTGAAAAATGAACAAGCACTTAGACTGAATCGTTGAGCAAAATAATTAGTGTGGATTTGTGATGACTTGAGTTAAAGTGTACAGACAAGGGTCTCCTCTGACCTGTTTGACACAATCCACGGGTAGACGCTCTTCAGGTTTTCATCGATAGTTGTTTCATTGTGCTTAAGAAACCGTTCTTGATGACCATAGGCTCTTATTACGGATAGCCCTGATACTGTCTCGCCGAAATGGGAGTAAATGGGGGAGCGGGACACCGAATCGAGTCGACGCAGCTGCCGTGAAGTGGCCACATAGAAGCGCTTGGAGAAGAGAAAAAATTGGATTGTCTTCACAACCGAACAAGTTTTTTGTACTGTTTCTTTCCTCACATTGAAGTCACACAACTCTTACCTGCACAAAGTAATACACGACAGCTAATGGAATGATGATGACGGTGAAGAAAGGAGTGGCCAGGCAGATGACAAACAGAGTCCCCAGTACACCAAGAAGACACAGGATCCAAGAGCGGAAGGACGCTGGAATGGCTTCGTCCACTGTGAAGATGTCCTAATAGACCATGTACAGGAAATTGGTCTTTATTCTACAATGTTAAACTTAACAATGAATTTCTGAATGTCTTAGCTGGACTTTTTAATTAACATGTCACTAGATGTGATTGGTTTTTTTGTTAAATTGCAGAAACTTTGAGTTGCCATGGCAAAATAAGTGCTGCTGTAAGGAAAAGGTCATACACACACACACATACACATGGACAAAAAAAACTACCTTCGCAAAACGGTTGACGACCCTTCCAATGGGCGTAGTGTCAAAGAACACCATGGGAACTCGCAGCAGATTATTGAGCAGACTTGAATGAAGGATCCGAGATGCAGAGACAGAGGCATTGGCGAGGAGGAGCGTACCAAGAAACACAAAGATCCCTGCAATGAAGGGACATTTTACGTAACAACTGAATTCATACAGCACACGAGTACAAGGCTGACAAAAAAGCAAGGGCCTTTTCTCTTTTTTGAAATGATTGAAAAACCTTTCTCACCCCGTTAAGTAGAAAAAAAACTTCAAAACATAATCATGTCTTACTATTTGTGACTAAGTATGACGAAACCACTGAGGCACATGTGGGGAAAAAATTCAGAGCTCCAAATCAAAGGGGATTTCATCTCACTCACTCTATCCACCTCTATCATATTTTCCTGTACCTTTCTGCGTTCCTGATTTAATTAATATACACAGGGAGAGCATCTGTAAGTATATGTTTTCATGTGACAGACTTGAATTTGTGAAATCTGGTGATCCATTAACGGCTATCTGGTTACTCTGTGGTAAATTATGGTAAATTAAGCATGATGAGAATCCAGAGAGAGTGAGAAACATTAACTTTAATTAAAACGTGCACAAAGATTGGTATTTTTCTTTGCTCATTTTGACATGCACTACAAAAAGCTGAGTAAAAATACAGCCAAGAAACACCACATTTCAGGACAATACCACCTTCAGTACCATGAAGTTTTTGTTGAACTTTAGTGACAAATTAGGCGAATGTGAGTGAGAAATTTACCTTGAGCAACTCCAAGGACTCCAAACACTCCCACTCTGGTGTCTCTCTTCCAAGCAGGGTATGTCTTGTTGCTGTACTCGACTGCATCATTGGTCCAGTCGCTGAGCCAAATGTTTTGGCCGATGAACGCAATGTTCTGAATGAAGTAAACCACGAAGACCATGGTAGAGTATCCCCAGCCCATAGCGCGTATGTACTGAAGGAACACAGAGAACTTCACCTGGAAAGACAGAGGCCCGCTCAGAAAAGAGATTTTTTTCATTTTCATTGTGCAGACGACGAGTGAAAGTTACCTTTCCTGTTTCCATTGTTTCCTTCTCGATTAGCTTCTGGCCTTTCTTTGATTCCCCGACATCTTCAGATTTTTTCACAGAACTATTTGCTCTTAACCTGATATTAGAGAAAAAGATAAGAGCCGATGAAATAACAAGATAGTGCAGCAGACCCGTCTTATTATTACAAAGAAATGAGTTTTGCATCAAAAATATGCACTGGAAATATGAATGAAATTCATAGTGATTTCCATCACAGATTAAGTAGCAGGGAGGGTACATTGTATTAATATTAATAATTTTAGTTTTGATTGTTAAGTTATTCTATTTGAGCTAATCAACCCTGACCTGATGCTGCGCTGACTGCGACGGATGCTGTTTTCTCTTTTGAGTGTAGCAGACACTGTGTCTTCCAATGGACAGTCAGGCTGAGTGTCTTCATGGTCAGGAATGAGATCCACGTCTTCTGTATCCTGGCAACGCTCTAATGGAATGCAGAGACACAAAATAAACTTCTTTTTCAAAATAAAATAAAAAAATAAAATAGCAAAGGAAAATAAAAATAATAAAATGGATGAAAATAAATATTTGCTGCAAAATTGAATCCAATTTTGGCATGTATGCAAAAATGAATATTTTGAATTGATGGCTGAACTACCTTGATCAGGCTGGGTTTGGTTGTTTTGCTCTTTGGCATATGTGTCCAAAAACTCAGAAAAGGCTCCTTTGCTGGCCCGAAGGCTACTGTATGATCCAACTTCAGAGACCACCCCATTTACCAAGACCACGATTTCATCCACATACGGAAGGAAGCTGACCCCATGAGTCACCAGGATACGAGTCTGCGCAAACATAGACGCCCAGATTCATTTAAATCGATATAAAAAATATTCTTGGACTTTTCTGTACAAAATGGTTCACATAGGAATACACAGCACATACCTTGCCTTTGAGGATCCCATCAGGTCCAATCACTTTGTCAAAAAGATGCTTTCCTACATGGGAGTCTACAGCAGACAGGGGGTCGTCTAACAGATAAATATCTGCCTGACTATAGGCGGCTCTTGCCAAGCTCACTCGTTGCTTCTGACCCCCTGAAAGATTGATGCCCTGGCAAAAGACAAAAGAAGAGGAACATCTATTAATTTTTGTATTATTACTGTTTTCACTTTCCCACCACCATATAGGTTTTGTGTCATCTTTCAGACAGAAAGGGAGCCGAGTGGCCCAAAACTCCATCCACATACTGGGCAAACGGTCTTTTAATGGATTTGCTCCAAATTTGAAATCTTGGTCTGTGTCACACGAAGTTTGTTGTTTTTCAGCTATTGCATGATCGTGTCAAAGGGTAATCACAAACCCCAAATTTTGAATATTTGTATCCTTTTATAAGTGATGTAGTGTTAAACATGAATTCCCTGTCCTTCAGTAAGTGAAGAATGAACACAAATGTTTGCTTATCATGCTGTGTCATCTCACTGAGCACACACAACATATTTACAGAAGATAGTAATAAAGCTTTTTCCTTAGATCCTTGAACCAGGGCACCCTCATATCCTTGACTGTTTGTCTTACTTTCTCTCCAATCTCAGTAAGGTCGCCTCCGGGTAGAAGCTCCAGATCTGGTACCAGTGCGCAGGCCTGGATCACCTCACGAAACTTCTTTTCCTCATGTGGGACGCCAAACAGAATGTTGTCCCTCAGGGTGGCATTTTGTATCCAGGCTTGTTGTGGCACGAAGGCAAGGGAACCCTGGAGCGACAAAGAGACATAATAATCTTTTAAAAAGTAAAAAACATCTTTAGAATCAGTTTCTGATTAAACACTAATCAATTGTTCTTTGAACATGTTTGGGGAACTGAGGCTTTGTTCTATATATTTATATTCAGCTAAGTTTTTTTTTTTTTAAGGTTACTCTTTCAATTCATCGAAATTTCAATTAAATCAGCAGCTGATGCAACGGCTGTGGTATTGAAAGAAAGAGAACAAAGCCCTTCACTTCAGCGCAAGACAATAGCTTTCTTCAGAATACTGCTATTCTAAAAGCGACACAGATGGAAGGGGACGCTATAATATCATGTAAGATGGCACCACAGACAAACGTGGCTATAACAGACACATAAATAACACAGAATCATTTTAAAATCTTCACAACCGCAATCTCAGTGTCAAAATAATGGAGTCAAATTGACCATTTAAAATAGCTGAGTCAATATTGCATTTGTTCTTGCTCGATGGGAAAAAAAAAATCCCTTTGACATTATTTCTTCAGTAAACAAAAAATTAACACACAAAATCAAGGCACCACCTGAATGTTGATGAAGCCTGTGGCGCTGTACATCTCCCCCAACATTGCAGATATCAGAGAGGACTTCCCGGAGCCGACAGCTCCCACAACCGCTACCAACCGGCCAGGTTTAATGTCCAATGAGACACTGACAAAAACACACACAATAAATATGTCCAGTATTCTTTCAGAAATGTAGCAGATGTACCCACATGACATGTGTGTAATATTGTATTTGATGCAGCATCACATACTTTTTAAGCATCGGCTCTTCGTCTTTTTCCCATGTAAAGGACCCGTCACGTATGCTCACAGCAGCGGCTGAGAGAAGAAAGCAGAAAGAAAGAGAATAAGTGTACCAACAAGGAGAATTTGCATTTCTGCTGGCAAGTAGGTGCAAAATATGAGGAGAGAGGAACCTACAGAAACTTGGGTCATGGCGCACGATGCCAGTCTCCAGGTCCTCCCCTCCCAAAAACTTTTCCAAGCGCTTCCTGGACACACTTGTCTAAAGTGTAAAACGACACAGTTAAATCAGTCAGCACAGACTCGGGATGGCTGCCAGGCCTAACTTGATTATGTCTGCTTGTTATGGCCTTACTTGCACCATGGAGCCAATGAGCATTGGCAGCATGGCCAGGGGGAACCGGAGGATGTTGAAGAGCGAGATGGAAGTGAAGGCTTTCTCTGCAGTCAAGATGTTGTCTTCACTCACTCCGACAAACACGGCAAAGGTGGCCAGAGACACCTGTGGGAGGTACAGTGCTCTCAAACTATTGAACAACACAAATGATCTTTGGTGGCATTGAAAGGAAGACTCACGAGGGCCGGAGCACAGCTGAAAATGAAGGTGGAGACGGACGTCAGGTAGGCGAACTTCTTCATGACCTCCAGCTCCTGGTTTCGAATGCCCTCCACCTGAGCCTGGAATGACGGCTCCCACGCGTACAGTTTCAGAATCTGTCCCGGAGAGGGAGGAGCGGGCACATCAGCGGGGGAGGAAGGAGGGGGGGGAGGGGTGCAGGAAAAGGGTGGAGAAAGCAGAGGGAAAGAATTGATGCCTTATTCAAGAAACCTAAACAAACCACAGGTGGCGGCTGCAGCACAATAGAAAGCCTCCACCGGCCTCGATTTCAGCTCTTTCCTGAGGATTCCAAGTCTTTCACATGAGGAAGGACTCACTTGGAATCCCCCAATTTACTGCTATTCTTCTGACATATTTTCACACATTAAATAACTTTTGATAGCAGATGATTAACTGAGTGAGAACTCTCACCTTGATGCCGTTCAGTATTTCATTCATTATTTTCAGTCTCTTGTCTTTGAATTTCATGTTTTCAGTCTGGAAGGACATACAAGAAGAATACAAATAGTTCAGCCAAAAATGCATAAAGGTCAATGAACTATCCTTTTGTCTTTGCATTGGTGTTCGAACAAACCTGGATTTTTCTCGCTTTGGTGGCCAGCAGACCATTGATTGGCACCATCAGCACCATGACTGCCAGCCCGGCCAGCACAGAGGGTCCCAACTCCACCCACAGGAAAACAATTGACAGGGCGATCTGCAGCGGGCAGGACCAGAGCAGGTGGATGAAGTTTGTCACTTCGTTGAAGCGCTGGGCGTCGGCAGACATGAGGTTTACTGTTTCCCCCACGGTGGACTCCTTCCGACTGTCATTAGACACAACCAGAGCCTGGAAATTACAATAAAGGGGGATTTAGTGGGGATATTTCGAATGCTAAAAAAGATAAACAGTGCATCCAGCAAGACATCTCTCATTGTTATATATGAGTAAAGGCATAAATATTTAAGAGTAGGCAAACATCTTTAACCCTGAGGCCAATCCAGGGGATTCATGGGATAGCAAGGAGTTATTTCTGGATACAGTCATACCACAATGGATAAATGAAAGTGTCCTTTCAAGCTAAAAAAACCAAACAATTTGCAGTAAGGGAAAAGGTTCCTAGCGACAATACTAAATCAAACTAGAGGACTTCATTCAGTGTCAGAGGTATGGATGTTGAAAACAATGATTCTTTTTTTCATTTTCAATTTTTTTTTTTACCTTTTTGTACACAGCAGCCATGATGGCTGTGCGAACTTTCATTCCCAGAACAAAGCAGCGTTGAAAGTACTGCTGCAGGAAGAGAGACTGCAGGATGGCCACCAGCAGCAGCAACACTGCATACAGATAGCCTTCCCATGCATAACTGGAGCGGTCCTGAGTGAAAGAGACCATCACCCTGGGCAAAACACAGAACACAAGATAATAAGAAAAGCTCAGTAAAAAGAAATATCTGCAAATTTATTTCTGACTAACAGGGGTTAATTAATGTCTGCTATAATGCTTTGTTATATGGATAAATATAGATTGTACAGAGGAGTAAAGCTTGATATTTCACATGATTCCCATGATTTGCGGCCTTCAAAACTTTTACTAATTCACTATTTTGATGACTTATCTATTGACCTTGAGTTAATGATTGCAGTGAATGCAGGGTGAATGTCAGTACACAGCATGTTTGTTTTGTTTGCAAGTGATGAAGTGTGAGGTTTGCCTGTCTACTTGCCGTGTTGCCTATTCCCATTTTTTAATCTGGAGTTCCACTCATACGGGTGAATGTGCCGTAGGCGGTTGACTGCAGAAACTGAATGGCTTTTCGAAGGTTACTGAAGACTCTCATTCTATTTCAGTGTTTTTAAGGAACAATAGAACAAGCAATCTGTGGAGCTGTATCCAAACAAATCTACAAGAGATAGAAAGAAGTAAAAATACCTCTCAGAGGAGTCTACAGATAACATCACTCACTTTAAGAGCTGAGGACTGACAAAGGCAAGCAGGTCCTGCAGAAGTTTGAAGAAGGCAGACTCAATCAGAACCCATTTAAAGGTCTTGTAGATGGTGGAAATCAGCCATGTATTTGGGTAGTTTTCTTCCTCCTTCTTTTTCTTCTTTTTCTTCTCTTTTTTGTCTTTCTTCTTGCCTCTTTCCTCCTGCAGGAATAAATTGTGTGAATATCATTGACTCCAACTAAAAACAATCAGGCATCTGCAGTGTTTTGTTTCTGCAAACCCACCATCATCAGCACATCTTGACTGATACCTTTCCCCAGTCCATTGTGAAAGTTCTCCTCTTTGTTTTTGTCTAAGTTATTGCTCTGTTTTTTCTTCAACTCCCTTTCGTACCGGACCCGAGCTGCACCCAACTCCGTCTGCATGTACTGCTGGAAGCGTTTGCTGAGGTGGGCGGTGCTGTCCGCCTTGTTCAGCTCCCACATGTCTTCCTGAACCAGGGGTTGCTTGAAACCTTTCATGACCATACTGAGGAGAGGAGGAGAGTCCCATCAGAGAAAGCAGCATAAGCAGGCAGCCGTGTACATGTGCAGGTGTGACTATCAATTTACCTGTTAATCCAGGTGAAAGTGATGCGGTTCAAGAATGATGCGCCTAACTCTGGGTTCTGTGGCAAAACAGTAAGAAAAAGAACAAAGAAACGAATGGATTGTTGCTTCAATATTGTGCCATATATCTGTATTAATTGTAGTTTGATGAGAATTTTCATTTAAATATTTGTTGCTAGACAGCAATGTGAGATGATAAATGCTGTGACAATCCAAGTCACAGACTTTATGGTAGTAAATAAAAGTCGTAAAGTAGAAAAGTATTTCAAAAAAAGGGAAAATGAACCAAAATTAGACCTTTTTCACAAGCTCACGGTCTTCTGGGGCAACATCAGCTAGTGCAGAGAGAACAAGGGCCACCAATTCCAGCCCAAAGGTGATGTAGAAGAGACAGAAACGGGGTACGTCATTGATCTCTCCCTGATGGCCAAAAAAAGAAAGAAAGAAAGAACATGAGAGACATTTCAAGCACAAATGGAAATGGATAGTTGATCGCATACAGAATCGCGTATGGAATGTCTGCAAGTCTTCTTTTAGCTCAATATTTCACAAATGGATGCATTTATCTCTGATCATACCAGCCTGAGTGCCTCTCGCAGCAGCGTCTGGAAAGGGAAAACATCACACACGACCTGGAGAAGCCAGAAGAGGAAAAGAGTGGCAGAGTCGATCGCTCTTTCTCTCCTTCTCACACCCTCCTGGCATAGCATCAGCAGGATCTGATATGAAGAGACAGCATCGTTATTAATGATTAACCCATTATTTCCCCAGGTCAAGCCCAATGAAAATGGTGACGTTAAAACCTTCTATAGTTACCCATGATACAGCGTAGAGGACGGGGTTTACGTAGAACACAGTTGGACTTTTCACTGTCAAGGAACTGCCTTTGCTTGGGCCATAATCCTGTCCTAATACGACTGCCAAAGCAGCGATGGCACACAGGAACAACAAAGCCACAACAAGCTGGGGGTAGAAAAGACAATCAAGGCAGAAAATAAATCATGAGGAACCATGAACTGGACCCATAAATAAATAAATAAATATCATCCTTGATCCCTTGGATTACTATGCTTCTCCTGCATAGTAATACATCTGATATCAGGCTCTTATTGCACATACGCCTTCTTTTATTGTGTTGCCTGGTTACCTGTTTACAGAGGTAGAGCTTGGACAGGTGCTTTGTATTTGCCTTGCTCCTCCTACAAAGCGCCACCAGATGTCTCGGCGCACAAAGCCACAGGAAGCCCAGGGGAATCCAAACCAGCACCGTCTGCTCCACGCATAGTGGGAGGTCAGGGTCCTCCCGATTCAGGTATGAGTGATTCTAAGTAACACAAAAAAAACCCAACACACATAGAAATATCCTTAGTCAATATGAAAATTTGAAAATCCCGACGAAAGGCAATCACTGTCATCCATGTACACCAGATGCCATTAGACTACAGGGACAGCTTACACCTCTCTGATTAAAGATTAAATTAAGAGAGACTCAGTTCTGATTAAATAGGTCCCCCCTAGCTGCTGTGAGCACTGCAGCATGGTTAATGTGTGCCCTTCGATGAGCAAAATGAATTCAATGAGAACGTGGAGAGAAAAGCTGAGGACTGAGGAGCTTGTGTGGTAAATAGAAAATAGTGTTTCTGCACTTTTGCAGGGTCAAAATTGGTGGTGTTTTTACAGAGGCTGCAATGCAATGTGCTTCAACCGACACATCATCACATCTAAGCCTTTGGCAAATTATTGGTGAAAAAAGGTGGGCAATGACGCCTGTAATTATACAATTGCAAAATTAGGTACAATAATTTTGTCTTTAGCTTTTGGTGAGCAATCACTCCATGCTACTGTGGCTGGTTTTCGCATCGGCAGGGCACATTGGAAAGAGTTGAATACTTCACAGAGAGGTCGGGAGTGGCATTATGTCACCTGCTGCTCTTCATCTAATAGCTCACTGTGGCTGAAATATCTGGCTCTACTATTCCTTGCAATGTTTCACACTTATGTTCCTTTTCCATCACAGATTGTAATGGGGCGGCAGGTTGTAACACTGAAAAGAAAGGCTACCAAAAGGATAAAGTCTTTCAGGAAAAGATGGAATTTCTATTTTGAATTTCTATTATCAGAACCATAGTTCTGATTTCAATGGGATATTTTAGATTGCGAATCCCATTCTTTGGTAGGGAAATGTAGTCCAATTTAACCCAATGACAAGAAAGTGCATAGTTTACATTTCATGTTAAAATGTAATTTGAGTGAGAAATGCCTTGGCTGTGGGCAGACCCTTCCCTAAAACATGTTGTTGTTACAAGCACTGTGGATAACACACCGATGAATCATAAAGACATAATGCAGACTCATGGACATGCTGAGTCATGTCTTACTTAAGAGTCACTATTGTCCAGTCACATGTTTCTCTGTGTACAGAACTCAAAACTGATTCCCTCAGAAGGATGAAAGTGAAACGCAACATTTTTTTACACTTACACAATATCAGGGAGGTTTTGATTAGATGACTGTGATATTTATATATCTATATATTTACGATGTTAATATTGTTTTCAACCTAAGGAGTAAGAGAAAGAAGCATATTTAACCCAAAATGGCACTATGTCCATCAATCTCCATAAGTTTCTATTTAGTTTTATCATGAACATTTCTT
This sequence comes from Mullus surmuletus, assembly GCA_903171835.1. Lineage (NCBI taxonomy): Eukaryota > Metazoa > Chordata > Actinopteri > Syngnathiformes > Mullidae > Mullus > Mullus surmuletus. The sequence goes on along the minus strand of CAESWR010002558.1, from coordinate 23,954 downwards.
TGCTGTCTTGCTCAGATGATTAATTCATACCAAAAGTTGTAAATTATTCCTCCAGAGGTCAACATGACAAACCATCCTGCCCCCAGTGTTGTTCAACTCACCCAGAAGATGGATCCACAGTAGTCCTCCAGAGCTGCGGCGCACATGGTCCACACCGATGGCTTCACTCCCCCCCCAGATATTCAGAAAATCACAGATGTCTCTAAAGCTCTCCTCTACTGCTGTCCAGTCAACTCAGGCGCTCCTTGGCTCTCCACCGACCACCCACCGCACGACAATCACAGGATGTGACTCTGAGGAACTTTGAGCCATGAGGCTTTTAAGCAGAGAGCAACTTCCTTAAACTTACGAAAGGCATCTCTTCAGCAGAGGTGCTCTGAGGTATAAAGAACGATAGGGTTATTGCTCAACTTTAAGTATCTTCCTTTCTTGGGGAAATGAGCCCATTGGTTGTTCTCCAGCAGTTCTCACTGGCCGTTTGCTTGGAGTCCCTCCCGACGTTTGCATGAGAAGCCTCTCTTTAGTCACTGGGAGAATCCAGACGTTGTCAGTCCACATGTAGTCCTTGATGCACAAGAGTAGTCCAAAGTTCAACTTTTCAGGGAAAAAATCACATGGAAGAGGGAGGGAAAGAGAGAGAGACAAGGCAGGATTTCTTTGTGTTTAGAGAAAAACTCACCAAAAGGGGGACGTGTTAAGGGGAAGGGAGGGAGGGAGCTCATTAGACCTCTTTTCCTGTTGTGCTTCCACTTCTCCTCAGCATGCCTTCGCTCACTCACATTTGCCAAACTTGGGTCACATCAGATTGATTTTAGGCAGCCATGCATTTGAAAAAGGGTACTGGACCGAAGCCACCTCTTCACTGCTTCAGAGGCAGAATATTTTTTTGAACATGCACCCCTAAAAAACCCCTCTTCCCCCAGTGGGAATTGAAAGAGGGGGATGGGTGTTTTTCTTCCTAACTCCTATTCTGATCTGGGGAAACTGGACTGAAGAAGCCAAACGCAGCGAGTAAAGAGGGAGTGCGTCAAGATTAAATGTCCCTGTTTTGTTGTAGTCTGTGCAGACAAAGGTTAAAAAAGGCTACCACGATCAAAAATAAAATCTTTGTTCTGCTTATTTTGGTCACTGGGTGGGATGTTTGTGGTGGGATGTTATGGTGTCGGCTCCTCTGTCTGCGCTGCGTGTAAATGCAATCCATTCACAAACAGCCAACTTGCGCTCCACTTGTAAAAGAATGTGAGAAGTCTTTCATTGACTCTGATGGTTGTGAAAGAGATGACTGACGGTGGGAAAGTTAATCATTACTTGTTTGATAACACCAGATGGATCTCTAACCGGCTGCCTCACTATGTGTGTCTGCGTAGACCCAAGGACACGTGCCACGTGACACAGGATGACACAGCATACGCAGTTATAGACCACTATAAACATTTGGTATACAGCCACGCTGGTGTGGATAAAGGTGGACATGGTCATTTTTATGAGCCTTAATGAGTCGGATTACCAAAATCAATCTGATTACTTATTAATAATTAAGACAGACTTCAGACTTAAGTGAGATAACAATGTTTACTCCTAGGTGAGGTTCACATTTGTATACATTCTTTTAAGGGGTTTGTCTGATGTTTCCAGGGTCAAATTGTGCCCAGTTTTACATTTGTGTTCTGAAAGTTCTCAACACAGTCAACTAGTTCCACATCTGGGCAGCACATGGCCACATTCTTTCAGCATACTCTGTGTGGGCAGAAGAGTGTTCTAATGGGATCAATTACTCCCTCGCCTGTGGATGCCTTGGTATAGATTTTGTTGCCTAAATGTAGAAAAGAAAAATGAAAGGACCGTAACAAATGGTGCGGATGAGATACAGCTTGCTCTGTTTTCAGCTGATGGGAAATCAAATTGATACATGATTAGAAAGTTCATTTTGTTCCATTTATAATTCACAGGGTGTCCCAATTTTATTTTAAAAGGGAGTTATTCAGGTCAGAAAAAATAGTGCATTTTTGAAAAGTAGGTTTACCGAAGCCACAAGTTTGCTCAGTAAAACACTAAAACCCAGAGTTTCTCCATCCTGATTGATGCAGATACTCCAGTAAACCTACTTCTTCAAACTCCAGAATATGCCGGGTCACGTAGTCTCACAATGCAACACTGAACAGTAGTAAAGTTAAGTTCAGAACCAATGAAATCTCTTTGAAAAACACCGTACTGTAGATTTTAATAGGTTTGGTGGTGACTAATGAACAACTGAACTGAAAAACAAGCCCTACAACTGCACTTTCATAGTTTGACTTTACCCTGGGTGGCATGACATCATCTTGTGCCTCTTTCATGTCAAATTGTCATCAACAGTCAGCATTTTTTTTTTCTTTTCTTTTGTTATAACCAGCCGGATAATGTGAGACTGCAATAAGTGATGTCTATGGAGTGCAGGAATAATACACGGTTCAACAAAATGTTAAAATATACCGATTTTAATTCATTTCTGAAAACTGAATTCACTCACATGTCCTCACATCATAAAAATGACCTCATGCTCACAGCTTTGTCCTATCTTCCACTTTAAGTGGGTGTGCTGTAAAAACATAGGTCAACTAAAGAGCAAATAGAGGAAAACAAAATGATTGCCAAAGCAGTACTGGTCAATTTTACCTTTTTACCTCATTCTAGCGAGAGCAGATGTTAAATCCCAAGTGAATGTTTTGTTACCCGGTTTTTCAACTCCCACAGAAAATGTGTCACTGTATTGTGAAATACTACAGATCCCAGAGTGTTGCATTTCCAGAGTCTGTTGGACTGGTATAATAACAAACAAAAGCAATAATCTCTAACACACCATATTTTAGACTGAACATCAGTATCGGTCAATATTATCATGGCTGACTTGTAAGCAAAACGCTAATTCATTGATGGCAGCGGCAGTACTATGCTTGGGTGCTCTGCTTCAAAGACCTTCAAAGATGATAAAATAGTCAAGAAAGTCAAATAAGCAAATATAATACAAAAGAAATCATTGAAGTCTTTCAATTAGCGAATCCCATTTTGGGGTTATAATGAAAATGAATGAAAACAAACCAGTCCAAACACCTGTGGCCATGTTTGAGGTATCTGTTTTGTTGTCTATCGAGATTGTCCACCCGCCCTCACAGGGTATTTCTGGCTATTGCATTAAAAGCACGGACTTTGCTCACATCTGTCATCTTCAGGCTGTACTCGGGTGCTGAGAAAGCAGCTCCCATTGCCACGCAGGTGTTCCTGCAAATTCAAGGCACGAGACATGAAATAAAATGGAAATACATCTTTATGGCCATCATTTGCAATGTCTTGTTGAAACGTCTAAATTCTCGGATGATGGATTTAAGTAAACAAACCTGAACTTCATGGCAGATTCCCTGCTAGAGCGGGCAGAGCAGTGGAACTCCTGAGCCCCTGAACCCTCTAAAATTCTTTGTAGATTCCTCTCTGTGATCCCACCTCCTGTGATAGAAAAAAAGAACAAACACAATGTATAAAAACAGTTTATAAGGTCCAAAAAAGTGTGAATTAAAAGCACTAGAAATTAGTAAAAATACCAACCTGGCATGATGCTAATTCTATCTTTCGCCTGGGATGGGATGGAAATAGCACATATAGAATGTAAGAATTGTTGAAAGGCAGAAAAACAAACTGCTTAAAGTCTAAACTGCATAAATGGTGTCAAATTTGTATGCAAAAATGTATGTTAGTTTAGCTTCCACATACTTGATCAATGAGGCGTTTAATGAGCGGAAGTCCCTCCAAAGCGGAGCTATCACAGCCACTTGTCAGCACTCGCTGGAAACCCAAAGATACCAGAGTCTCCAGGGCAACCGATGCATCGTGGACCATGTCGAAAGCTGGAGAAGCGATGCATAGAATCAATAACATTTAATAGTAAGTTATGTATAATTAAAGTAATAATAAGTACACACAGGTTTTAAAGAAGTGTTACCTCGGTGGAAGGTGACTGGCAAGGGGCGAGCGGCAGCTGGCGAGGAAGGGGTGAGAGTGAAGATGACGCATACAACAATACAAACATCTGTTACAATATTATGGCTTATATTATTTCAAAATCCTGCACTAACCTTTTACACCATGAAGAAATGCATAGAGAAACAAACAATCTATCGAGATTAAATTATGCCCTTTTATAGTTTCTTTTGGTCTAAAGTCGTTACATTTAGCACAAAGAGAAGATAGCAGCAGAATGTTGTTATTTAACTGCAGAGGAGAGAACAAAGAAATATCTTTTCATGGCATCAGAGAGAGCACAGTTAATCCTATATGGATCGCTGCCACTTGCAGATTGCAAAAAAAAATGCAACAAATGTGGTTTCATAGTGATAGCAACTACTCTTCAATAATCTACAGAAATATCGACATAAAATGTGATTAGATGTGTAAGCATTGAGATATATAACGTGATCCTTGTACTACGTTTACGATAAATGGGGACACATCTGCAGAAATAACCTTATTAAAAGCCAAAACTGAGCATAAAAAACTACCTTTGTACTTTTTTTTCTGCAGTGGAAGGTCAAAATGTCCTCAGGTCTGTCACATGAGAGCAGTCTGAGCGCGTTAAAGACAAGTGGCATTTTGTGTTGCATTGTCATCTATTACAAAAACACAGCAAAGCCTGATCTGTTTGTTTGAGTCAACTGATAAGAAAAGAAAAAAAGCTGTTATAAATGACGAGCATTTTACAGTGCTGAGTCAATGCACCGGCATCTTTGAATACTCAGTATTCTCCTCATTTGAATGACAAACAGTATTATTGGTTTTCATTGAGATACCTATGCTGCTAAGCAGCCGGACCGGACGGTGTGCCTGGGAAAGTTCTCAGGGCCTGTGCAAACCAGTTCTCCCAGGTCTTCACCACAATCTTCAATCTCTCCCTGTCTGGAACAGCTGGTTCTATCACACATCAGAGACTGCCTTCCTCCCTCCTTCGATCCCCATCAGTTTGCCTCTAAAGAAAACAGATCGACTGAGGATACCATACCCCTCATCCACCACTCCGTGCTGAGCCATCTGGAACACAGAGACACCTATGCCAGGGTGCTCTTCGTGGACTTCAGCTCAGCCTTTAACACGATCATCCCCGACATCCTGGTCAGTAAACTGACTGCTCTGGGATTTCATCCCGTCAGACAGACCACAGGCAGTCAGACTCGGAACCCACCTGTCCTCCACCCGTACACTGACCAGGGGCTCCCCACAAGGCCGTGTGTTGAGCCCAATACTCTTCACCCTGTACACCGCCGACTGCAAACCTGTCCACGCTACCAACACCATAGAAAAGTTCGCAGACAACACCATGGTGGTGGGGCCTACAGGGATGAAGTCCTGAATCCGTCCGTGTGGTGTCAGGCTCACAACCTGATTTTAAACACCACAAAGACAAAATAAATCATTGTGGACTTCGGGAGGCACAGATCTGAGCTGCTCCCCCTCTGCATAAATGGGGACTGGGTGGAGAGGGTCCACAGCTACAAGCTACTGGGCACCATCATCTCAGCTGACCTCTCTTGGACTGAAAACACCACAGCTGTTATCAAAAAGGCCCAGCAGCACCTGCACTAAAAAACTGTAATTACTATTTCACTTTTTATTTATTCTATTTTATTCTATTCTTTTTTTATGGAAACGCCTCCTTGCTGCGACAATTTAGTTGCATGTCTCGTACAATGACAATAAAAAGTCTAAGTGGTTTTTGAGGCCCACCTGGACTGGGAACCACTTATGTAGAAGCCACACTCTTCACTCATGCCACTCGTACCTAGAAAGTCCATGCAGAGGTTTGCATCCACGCGCCCATCGTCTGTCAGGGCTCCCAGCACCAGTCCGTCTGCCCCGTGGCTCTTCATCACCTCAATGTCTTTCTTCATCACCTCCACCTCATAGTCAGAGTACAGGAAGTCCCCGCCGCGGGGCCGGATCATCGCGTACACTGGGATTTTGACATACTGTTTCACTATCTGTAGAAGACCTGCAGCAGAGCAAAACGTGTGTGTGAGTCTGTGTGTTTGGTTGTTGGAGGAGATGCAGTGGTTGATCCGTCTGCGCACCCAAACTGGGAGTGAGGCCGCCCTCCATGAGGCTCGAGCACAGTTCCAGTCGACCTGCACCTGTCAGACAGAGACGGCAGCATGCACGTATTGTTTCATTCTTGCAAATCTGATCTAAAACATCACATGGTTCTACATGAATGTGATCAGCTGTGAACACAACCATAACAGTGTAGTGTCGACTGACTGAAGTTGTGTTGTGCAACAGTGATTTGAATGAAACAGCTGCTGTACCAACCTCCTCGCTCCGCATTGACAGCTGACTCCACGGAGTCCACACACACCTCCATCAGAAAGCCATCTGCCATACTGGCAACTCTGTGTGGACACAAACAGTGACAATCGCTGAGATTTTGTTTTTTCTCCACTTGTTCAAACGCCGCCTGTAGTTGCAAACTCCCGACAAATACCTCCGTGGTTCACCTCCTAAGGATTCATTGGAGCTTATCAGTCGATTGAGGCCGATATAAGAGTCAGCGTTTGATATTGAGGGTGACGTGCAGTCATGAGGTCCTGCAGCGGAGCGGTGTTTTCCGTGTGGTTGGATTTGAAACACGCTCCGCCGCGGAGGGGCGGTGTTAGCGGCGTGAGGATCGATACTCCGTAGTTGTCCCTGAATAAGTTATTTTTTTTGACAAATTACTATGAACCGAATATTAATAACTGTGTTTTATTACCAACCATTGATACAGTGGAAAGTAAAAAAAACAAAACAAAAGTAAATGATGAATGAAGCACGGTGGCAACGATATATATCAGTATAATTTCAATTTTCTGCTCATATAACTTTTCAGCAAAAGTATAATCGTCATTTAATACTGATAATTCAATACGCAGTCAAATGCCAATCAATAATCATAGTCTATTAAAAATATTCAGGGATTTGGAGCAAATTAAGATGCTTAATATGTAATCGCGCAGCTACCCCTGACAAATATGGCGGCCAAATTGACGCATGCCCGCCCACGCGGGGTATGCGGAGCCGCAAAACATGGAAAACCTTGATGGAAATAGCGTTTCTGAATTAAAAAAATGTCATGACAAAATATATATCTCTACTTTCCTACTATTTCTATTCGACGCAGCTTTTTTCTGTTTGTTTCCATTAACGTAAAAAAAAAAACAAAACCTCGATTTTACTCGTCGACGTAATGTGACGTCACGAGGTCAGAGTTGAACGCACATGGCGGCGTTAGGAAACACGGTTGTGTAACGGCCGATCGCAGCCTTTTACCTAAACGTTGTCATCTTACATCAGCTCCTCGGCACCAGCTCCTCGGACACACAACGATGCTGCTCTCCTCGCTGCGAACAGCGGCTCTTTGCGGCTGCAGAAATGGCGCCAAGGGATTCCAGCAAAGCAACGTGAGTAAGAGACGAAGAGGGAATCGCTGGAGTTAGAAAGCAAGGATGCCTATAGGTCAAAGGTCATCGATATGTGCACGTAGTTTCTGATACATACAGGGTCGGGTTTTATTAGGAAGCTGAATGCAGTTACATTTCTAATGTAATTAAAGGCAATTTCAAGGGCAGTCGGTGTTACGTGACAGGAAGTACGTTGCTGCAGTCACGTACACACGCATCCCTCTGTATGTTTACGTCTTTCCATCATAACAGGCCAGTGTTGTTAGAAGCATGTACTTAAACGTGTTCAAGTTTCTTATATTTAACGCATCAGTCCCTTTGATAAAATGCTCCTAATGTTACAACTGTATACACGGGTGTCATGTGCTTTGTGACGTAGGCGGAAGTGCATCCAGCCCTTTCTGAATTCAGTTTGGGATTTTTTCCCCATTATAACACAACAACCCAACTGATGTTTGGGGCGTCCCAATACAACACCGATATTGCAGCCTACAGTATTGGCCGATACCGATATCGATCCGATACAATATCAGCAAGAATCTTACATACTTTTATTACCTGGTTTGTGGTAATAAAAGAATATTCTACAAGAATATTCTACAATTGATTCTACAATTGATTTTATATTGGAGATTTTAGGTGTAGGCCGATATATAATCCGATACCTAACTGATACTGGCTGATACAGATGTTTGGTTGACGCCCCGGTCCACTCCTGTGTGTTTCAGATGCAGTTGACCTATTTTATATGAGATTTCCTTTCTTTGTATCCACTATAACAGCGTCCACAAATACGACGATGGCTCGTGAGGAGGAACCAGAGCACCATCACGGCCGAGGCGGGCGCTCCCTCCACTCCAGCAGCTGTCGCCGTCCCCAATGCCGCCACAAACCGCATCTTAGGTCGCTGGTTACTCGGCTGCAGCGGGCTCGTCGTGGGTGCTGTCGTCCTGGGCGGCGTCACAAGGTGAACCGAAGGCAAAATCTTTGAGTGTGAGGTGTTGGCAGTGGTGGCAGTGGTGCTGATGATGCGTATTTCTGTCAAGGTTGACGGAGTCTGGTCTTTCTATGGTTGACTGGCATCTGGTGAGAGAGATGAAACCCCCCCAGACGGAGGCAGAGTGGGAGGCAGAGTTTTCCAAATACCAGCAGTTTCCCGAATTCAAGATGTAAGATGGCTTTTTTTGCTCTTCATATCCATACTGACACAATAAATACATAATTGCTATATCTGAAATGATTGGCAACACATCCATATTTATAGTAATGTATAAATTGACTAGGGACCTTCTAATTTATTTTTTATTTATTTAATTCAATTGTAGAATATTCTTATATTTAAGGTTAAAATGTATGTAACCCATTGGTGAATAATGGGTCAGTTTTTCCTCATACCCGCTGTTGCTGACTATTGTTCTCTGTTGGACTAATGTCACTTGATCAAGCCTTTTCTAACATTCCATACTACAAAATAAGTAATAAAGTACGTATGTATGTTTCGTGCTGATATCGTATCGATCAAGGCTGCAATATCGGTATCGTATTGGAAGTGAAAAAGTTGTATCGTCATATTGCTTTTCCAGAATGAACCATGACATGACCCTGCCAGAGTTCAAATTCATCTTCTACATGGAGTGGGGCCATCGAATGTGGGGCAGGCTGGTGGGACTGGCGTACATCCTTCCTACCATTTACTTCTGGAGGAAGGGCTACTTCAATCGCTCGATGAAGGGAAGAGTGCTGGGGCTTTGTGGATTTGTCTTCTTCCAGGTGAGACTGGATTGACCGTGTTTTGTGTCAGTCCTATCAGGCCCAGATTAGAGTCCCAGACTATAGTAGTTTTATAGAATAGAATGAGAGTGATTTATTTATACAGCAATTTCAATTTTGTGTTTATCGTCTCAGGGCCTCCTGGGTTGGTACATGGTCAAAAGCGGCCTGGAGGAGAAGCCCGAGTCTTATGACATCCCGCGGGTCAGCCAGTATCGTCTGAGCGCTCACCTCGGCTCTGCCTTGCTGCTCTACTGCGCCAGCCTGTGGACGGGGCTGACTCTGCTGCTGCCCGCACACAAGGTGCTGCCCCTGGGCTTCATGCTTTCTGCCTCCAATTATAAGAAACATTATTATTATTATTATTATGATATTCATGACTGTTCTTTGCCACCCTTTTCTGTCAGATGGTAGAGACCAAGCAGCTCATGCAGCTCAGGAGGTTTGCCAAGGGTACCGGCGGGCTCGTCTTTCTTACTGCCCTTTCAGGTACTGTTCTCAGCTCAGTGGCAGATATACAAATACTAAGATTCGATTATTCATCTTCATTTCAATTCCTCTGGAAATTTGCCACAGACTAATACCTGTCACCTTGTTACAAAAGTTAAATTGGGAAAGTTGCAGTTTTCACATTTCAAGCGATAAGCCTGCTGAGTGTAATCAAAGGGTTTCGCTGCATGTAATGAACCAAATCATTTCTTATGATTGCAAAGTTGTTAATGCGAAATTGTGTTGCAGGTGCTTTTGTTGCTGGATTGGACGCCGGCCTGGTGTACAACTCTTTCCCTAAGATGGGAGAGCGATGGGTCCCCGATGACCTGCTGGCCTTTTCTCCAACCCTCAAGAACTTCTTTGAAAACCCCACTACTGTGCAGTTTGACCACAGAATTTTAGTATGTCACACTAAATTGGAAATCAGACGGACCACAACCTCCTGTTTCATTCACTACATTAAAATTAAAAAAATGTTCTTTCTTTTTCATCCACAGGCCATCTCCTCTTTGACAGCAATTACGGGGCTTTACATGTTCTCCAGAAGGATGGTGCTGCCTAGGAGGGCCAAGATTGCAATCAGTCTGCTCGCAGCTATGGCCTATGGACAGGTAGGCCCGGGTTTCAGATCTCGGAATTATGCAAAGTACTCAAAATAGTTATTTTAACAATTTAACAATTTATGCTCCTCAGGTCGCCCTTGGCGTCAGCACCCTCTTACTGTACGTTCCCACTCCACTGGCAGCAACTCACCAGTCCGGCTCTGTGGCGCTCCTCACGCTGGCCATTTGGGTTCTGTCGGAGCTCCGTAGGATGCCCAAGTAAACGCCCAATCGCTTATGGACACATTTAATCCCGACGAGACACACTGTAAACCTCTAATATTTCAGCAGTGCTGCTTTTTGAAAAAGGTATGTGGTGGGGAAAACTGAGACTCTGATGCACATGCTTTGTGCTGAATTCAAATATGAGGTGACATTAAGTAATTTCATGAAGCTTTTGAGGCTGTGGTGTTGTTTGAGTGCACTGGAGAGAAATTACAAGAATGCATCAAGACTGTCCTGAAGAAATTCTTGTATCACAGAAGAATGGCAACATAATGTTAGATTGTCGTGTAAAGCATTAAACTGTTATGCAAAAGGAACAAGAAATGTCAGCAACTAAGTGGTTACTCACGTGCTGCCTTGTCTCAATATCACACACTGCCTGTTAGTTGAATCAGATGTGGCTGTTGGGAATTGACATGTACAATTGTGTAAATTTAAGTTATAAACTGTTTCTTGCTGACCTAGTCGGGATAATGAACATAAAAATGTAGAATCTTGGTTTGTTTGTATTGTCTCTTTACAAAAGTAAAGTTCTAAATTGCTTATTATTATAATAAAGAAAATGATGTACAGTGCAAAAAAGAAAAACAGCCCAAACTGCAGTCAATTTTGCATAGTAACTGTGATTTTCTTTTATTGTCTCTGTACAAAATATACACATTTTTGAATATGTAATGCAACCAGTTGAGGCTAGCTAACTAGACAGTCAGTACAACAGGTTAGTAGGTTTTTCATTGTTCTAGACACAGTACATGCGGGAATAGACAGGTTTAGTTGTGGTCGGGAATGGAAGGTAAAAATGACAGTTGGCAAGGAGACAACCAGAGCCAAACCACACTGTACCCAGCAAAAACAATTGAGAAAAAAAAACAGTTTGAAGTGCATATTTTTATTTGGACCGTACTCCATCCTCATGTGCTCTTAGATGCGAGTTGGGATGATACATGACAAAGAACATTATTGCTATCTCTGTATTTGTCTATATCTGTATAAGATGGTAAAGCCTCTTCCAGAAGGACTTGAATGCTTCTAATAATTTAAAAGTTTAGGATTTAGTCTTGGGTTTCTGGAAAGAAGCAAATTAATGAGGCTGCACATTTTCATATGCAAAATAAAAAATGACAAAATGACACTGTGGTTTGGAGAGTGTGCAGATAGACCCAGATTTCCTCCTGTCTCATGTGATTGGTCCTTGCCCTGCTCGCACGGCATCTCTCTCTCCCTCCTTTTATTCCCCCATAGGTTTTATGGTTTAAAGGAGGGGCTTTCTGCACCTCTTCAAGACGTCTACTCTTTGGTGTTATTGAGAGAGGGGATTGAAGGAAGTAGGAGGGGGCGGGAGGAAAGTAAAAGACAAAACCATGTGATGCCCACCAACAGTACACACATATATGCCTCTGAAAGACTTGGATTTAATGAGCCAGATTTAACAACAAAAAATAGATTTTCGACTTTTCTTTTCAGTGGTAGAACCTGCTATAACCACAATACATCTCTGATTACAAGAAATTCACGAATACAATCTGCAGTCTAATAAGAAATTCCTATGAGTGTGCAATGCTGATTCGACGATGGCAGAAACCCCCCCCCGCAGTGTGCCACCTAACGCCACACCACAGGGACCGCTAGCAATTGTACAACAGTCAATAGACACCTACAGCTAGAACTGTAATAGTTTGGAAGGCCGGGAATTATTCTACCAGAATCCCATGAATGGAGGCGGGTGTATTCCTCTTACACCAACATCTCTGTCTGTTACACATGCACACACGTACACAAAAAAAGGTGAGGCACCTGTGAATGACTGGGAACAGCAGACGGACAAGCAGACTTTGGAGTATCTCTGTAAATACATAATTGGATATTAGTGACATCATGCGATATTGAAGTCCGTCCCTCGTTGGAAAGACACCGCCTGCGAAGACGTGAAATCTCCGTCGTCGAGTTGCTCGGTCAGGAATGTCTTTCTCACTCTCGGCCACTAGATGGTGATAGGTTTGTTGTCTCGTCTCGTAGCCGGGGACGGGAGTGGCCGGCCCGGCTCCAGGGAGGCGTCACCCGCATGCGCAAGCGGCGGCTGGGACAGATTCACAAATTCAAATCTCGCCCGTCGCAAGAGGCGAGGTTGGGGTTGGACTCAACGTCCTCCCTCGTGACCTCGGCCGCTTACACGTCGTTCCATCAGTCGTAAGTTAAGGTTCAAATAAAACGGGTGAGGGGTGCGCCGGTGTCCGTGAGCTCGCTGCTCGCCTTCTCTCCCGGTGTTTCTCGGGGAAACTAAGGTTCTGCATGATGAGGGAGGGAGGTGGGAGGTGGGAGTTGGGAGGGGAGCCTCCGTTTGTTGCTTGGAGAATATGGCCACTGGGAGGAGCATGGGGGTCGGGGGACTCAGGGTCGGGGGTTGGAGGATGAGCGGTCTGGTCTCAGCGTTCAAAGGCCAAGACAACCAGAAGCCTCTAGTTCAGAAGACGTCCACACACGCACACACACACACACACGTTTACAAACTCTTTCTCTTGCAACCTTGGTTCTGTTGAAACACCCTCCCCTCCCTGGTGCCGGCGCCCTCTCTGGCCCAGCTTCTTAGATGACGTTGTCAAACAGCTGCATGGACTGCATGATGTTCTCATCCTGGACGGAGACAAAAAAGCCATGTTTGGATAATCACACTTTCTTTGTGCTAATCTTACTTTACCTGAATCCTTCATACTTGACACACAGATCAGTAGGGCTGGGTATCATTTCAAAATGTTTGATACCAGCTAAGATACCAGTACCCTTAAAACGATGCTGATACCAATTGAGTACTTCATTTGATACTTTTTGTTACTTCATTCAATATTAGTCATGCGAATAGAAAGCAATCAGTTGTGCAAATGTCACCACTCCTCCACATTCAAAAGATTTTGACAAGTGCTGAAATTGGTGAATGGCTGCGAGTAAAATTCTTTTGTCTTTTTTGTTTCTCGATCTGGGTACCAAAACAGCAGATTGCAGGTATCAAATCAATTTTGAGGAAATTAAGACCCTTAAAAAGTATCAAAAAGTACTACTTAAATGAGGTCTTAAATTTCTTATGGCATTTTTGTGAATTAGCTGACAAAATAGTTTGTGTCCAAAAAAACATTGTAAAAGTGTGTGTTTTTATTTGTTTATTATGAACCGGTAAAAACTAGACAATTTTGTGTGCGGTTGTACATTTTCGCTGAGAGTGCCAGAATGCACATGGGCGGAAATTCAGAATAATTTGAATACTGTTGTATGATAGTAATCAATAGTCTTTATTGTAAACTAAAACTGTCAAATTAAAGATGACACTAATTGCTTGAAGTAGTGCTGAGGTATCGAAATCAAGACATATCGAGAAAGTCTTCTTAACATTCCTGTATATGCCCTGCAGATTCACCTGGCTTCCATTCTCTCATTCCAAATCGGAACAACAAACCACTTAAGCACATTTCTCAAAATGTCAAGCTCTTTTTTTTTGTTTTTTTTTCATGAAAATCTGTTCTCTACCTTTTTGCAAGACTCGATGAACTCCTCCACAGTCACCACCCCGTCATTATTTCGGTCCATTTTCTATAAGTATAAAAGGACAAAGAAGTTTACTTGCAGAAATCTGTGCTTTTAAAAAAAATGACTGCTTTGCAAAGTCGTGAACTTGGAACCTGGAAGAAGCTTTCCACGTGTTCTCTCGGAGCTTCGTCCTGCATCGTGGGGTACGTGTACTTCCCCATCATATCGTAGATGGACTTCATGATGTCCAGCATCTCCTGTGAAGTGGAGGACAGACGGGACGGTAGGGGTGTCTTCAATTTGGAGTGAAGAAGGTAATGTGTTACTTTGCGTTTAATTCCCTCTTCCTGTGATCCCGCCCTCCATTTTGACACCTGCACCTCTTTCCCTCGGGTACCAACCTCGTCACTTTGTTCATTCCTACACTCACGTATTTACAGTGTGATTGAGTCTCCCGCCAAGAGAGGAGTGAGCGATGGATCTGACTAAGACAAAGATAGATCACTGAAAGCATCCCCCGCTTCTTTTATCTATTTTGGACTGCATTGTGGATAAAAACAAACAACACGCCGCCTCGAAGAAGGCTTGAAACCAACAAATGAGACTATAAAATTATAAGGGAGATGTTTACTGCAGAGAGTTGGAGCACATTTCCAAAGGCTGTTTAATATAACAATCCACAGGTGTTGCTCTAGAATATTTCCCATCTTCCTTTTCTGGGTAAACGTGTGTGTCGGGGACCAGGGTTGTTTTTAAAAACAAAAAATTAGAATGTCATGAAAAAGTCCAATATTTTCTGTCACTCATTTCAGAAAGTGAAACCCCATATATCCTATAGATTCATTACACGTAGAAGGAAATATGTCAAGCCTTTCTTTCTTGCAATTTTGATAATTATGGCCTACAGATATGAAAATCCAAAATTCTGTGTCTCAGCAAATTAGAATATTGTGAAAACGCTCAATATTGGAAAGTCATGGTGTCACGTCCTAATCAGCTAGCTAACACAAAACACCTGCAAAGGTTTCCTGAGCCTTTGAATGGTCTCTCAGTCTGGGTCCGTAGGCTACACAATCATGGGGGAAAGGTCATTGCGAAAGAAGCAGGTTTTTCCGCAGAGTGCTGCATCCAAGCACATCCATAGAAAGTTGAGTGGAAGAAAAAAGTGTGGTAGGAAAAGATGCACCAGCCTTGATATGATTATCGAGCAAAATCCATTTAAGAAGTTGGGGGAGCTTCAAAAGGAGTGGACTAAGGCTGGAGTCAGCGCATCGAGAGCCACATCCCAGAAATGGGCTACAAATGCATTCCTCGTGTCAAGCCCCTCCTGAACCAGAGATGTCAGAAGCGTCTTACCTGGGCTGTGGAGAAAAAGAACTGAACTGCTGAGTGGTCCAAAGTCCTCTTTTCAGATGAAAGTAAATTTTGCATATCATTTGGAAATCAAGGTCCCAGAGTCTGGAGGAAGAGTGGGGAGGCACGGAATCCACGTTGATTGAAGTTCAGTGTGAAGTTTCGACGGTCTGTGTTGATTCTGGCTGCCATGCCATCTGCTGGTGTTGGTCCACCGTGTTTCCTGAAGTCCACAGTCACTGCAGCCATCTACCAGGACATTTTAGAGCACCTCATGCTTCCTTCTGCATACGAGCTTTATGGAGATGCTGATTTCATTTTCCAGCAGGACATGGCACCTTCCCACACTGCCAAAGGTACCAAAAGCTGGTTCAATGACCATGGTGTTAGTGTGCTTGATTGGCCACAGCAAACTCAACTGACCCGAACCCCATGGAGAATCTTTGGGGTATTGTCAGGAGGAATATGAGAGACACCAGAGCCAACAATGTAGATGACCTGAAGGCTGCTATCAAAGCAACCTGGGCTTCCATTAGACCTGAGCAGTGCCAGAGGCTGATGACCTCCATGCCACGCCGCACTGATGCAGTAATTCATGCAAAAGGAGGCCCAACCAAGTATTGAGTGCATTGAAATGAACATACTTTTCAGAAGCCTGACATTTCTGTTTAAAATATCCTTGATCTTATGTAATATTCTAGACACTGAATTTTGGGTTTCCATATCTGCAAGCGATAATCATCTCAACTGCAAGAAATAAAGGCTTGAAATATTTCACTATGTGAAATGAATCTATACAATATATGGGTTTTACTTTCTGAAATGAATAACAAAAAATATTGAACTTCTTACATGATGCTCTATCTTTTTTAGATGTACCTGTATGTTTGAATCACCTCATTTGTCGACTTTCTCGCTTGATGAGCAAAGTTAAAAGTTAACA
>CAESWR010002557.1:63147-76826 GCA_903171835.1 Mullus surmuletus | reverse complement strand
CTCCTTTTCAGGAAAAAAAAAAAACATCCTCAATGCAGATAAATTAATGCATCAGAAAAATGCATTGCTACTATGAAGTTAAATGTTAAGTTTTCCAGTACGTTCCATTCCATGAATTAAACCAGTAAATAACATTTTAGGCGAAATCTTAAGAAGATATTTTTTTGCCAGTGTTATTAGGAATGATGGGAGTCAAGTGCTCTGAGATGTTAAATGTGAGATTAGTTGTGTCAAAATGCACCATTGATTTGCATGACAGCCTCTATTCCAAGCATCTCATTTTATGTCAAACTGAAGTAAAGAATTTGAAGCAAATGCCATCACGTTCTGATCCAAGCCAACATTAGCTTGTACTAAGACACAAAGCCGTAAATGCTGCCTTTGCTACGCCAGTGTTTCCTCTGCCGCTGGCATCATATCTTAGTTTCATATACATCAGCATACAACAACAGAAAGCTGTTATTTTCACTTCTTCTGTATCAAAACTAATTCAACACCGCATTCTGCCTGAGACAATCAAATAATCACCCTTTTTAGATGAGAGATGTGGACTCTGATTGGCTAAATAACCACAGATGTGCCCGCTGTGCTAGATGTCTCTATCAGCCCAGAGCTGCGGAGTCACGCAGACCAGCAGAGAAGACGTGCAAGAAATACATATTTTGCGCAGACGATTTTCTTTTCACATTTTACACACATTATTCCGAAATTTCCATCTTTCTGTCCTAGCAGTGGTGTGGACAGATGAATAAAAAGATCACAGAGCGTCCACAGCACAGACTTAGATTAGAGAGGCATCCCAATGAATGAGGTGACCTTTTTGCAGTGTTCGTTTTTGCAATGGCGAGAACTCCAGAACTGGAAAACTCAAGTGGTTTGAGAAAAATACACTTAAAATTTTCATGAGCTGTTTTGTGCTCTGGCGGGTACAGATGTTATTACAAGAATTTCAGGAGAGGGAATCTGAATTGCATGAACACTTCAGTCATATTTGGCCCTGAGAATATTGTTCACCCCTAGCCAAAGCTGATGCCAAGGAACGGCTCCAGAAATCACAACAGTGCGTCCTTGCAGTCCCTGGTTAGAATTCCTGCTCGGCTGCCGGCCCACCACTCTGATAGCACGCATATATCTTATATAATTGCTGGGTAGTGCTCACAGCGATGCCAGTGCGGTGACGTCATCCGCAAATGTCTCTTTGGCTTTCTCTCGCGCACACACATGCACGCATGTGGGCGTTGAAACCGCTTGCACTAACACATCGACCTGGAGTCACGGCCGGTCCGTCTGTTCGGTCCCTCGGCTTCTCTCTGTGGTCAGCGTGTTCGGGCAGGGAGGGGGCGTGTCTCACTTAGAACGCTCTCCTCGGTCCTGCTGGGAAATTATTTGCATCCGGATGAATGTAGGACGAGAATGAGGATCATGCTTTGTCCGGTCTCGCTATTAATCATGATTTTTTTTTCTTTTTTTTTTGCCGAAAGCTAATCTGTAATGAGATTTTCCTTCAATCAGAGTGCCCAGACAGCTCCCACAGAGCTTCCCACTGAACATCACCAGAGCTCGCCTGAAATTATGAGAGCTCTTTGAATGTCCAAAAAATAGTGCATGTGCAGACTTCACTCAGCACAGTGTACTTCTGTGTGTAAGTGCCGATGTATGATGGCACTGATGTGTGTCGTATGTGGTGTGATGGTTCAGAAAGCAGGCAGAGACACAGGAAACTGGGTCAGAGCAGAGTAATCAATATGACACTCTCCAGCGACTGTTGTTGCTCAGTTGTCAGAAGGACAAGACTTTGTCACCGGGAACAGACACCACTACATACCTAGGCGTATAGAGATTAAAGTAGCAAAGTGTGTACAGAGCTGGCCTTATTCTGCCCTGACATAAATGTTTGAACAGTTTTGCTCCTCTTTGTTCTATGCCGCCGAGCCTGCATCTCTCCAGAACCGCTTCTGATTGTGTATGCGCCGTTGCTGAAACATCTGCCCACATCAAAACACCACTAAAACAAGAAACAGGGGTTTTGTTTTGTTCAAATAATGACAGAAGAAAAAAAAAACTCTGAAATTTGTAACTATTCATCCTATGACCCGTGACATTAAAAATTACAAGCAAAAGGGGGGAAAAGAAATAGCAGCCCCCGGGACCACAATGTGAGAGGCAATCCATCAACACAAACAGCATGCCGTGTCTGACTCAACTGAACAGCTGTATTGAGTACCCGAGCATGAACTAAATTTGACAACAATAGAAAGCAAAGATATCATTACAGTAGACAAGCGGAAGTGTCTGAGGGCTGCTAGTGAACAACATTCAAAACATATTCAATCCCAATGTGCTCATCTCGGAATATGGGAAACATGAACAGAGCTAGACGGCATCTCATACTGTAAAGGTCATTTTGAGGTCAGACAGCTGGTGTCATTATACCCTGACACGAAGTTGGGTGCAACAAGGACGTTGAGGCAGTTGTATCCAAAAAAACTCCTCCAGATCCCCAGATATGAAATTTTATCCACACGACGGTCAGCAAGTGGACTTAATAAATGCAATTGCAAGTATGTGGGTGGGCGGATCTTACTGGAGCGGTGTCTGCAAGATGGCCTGAAAATATCGCAGAACTAGAAGGCTTGTGCAATGAAGGAGTGTGAGAAAAATCACAAATCGCAAGCACTGGATGATTTTTAGCCACTCCAAAATGTGCAACCTGTGATATCTGCCGAAGAGCGCGTTACGAAGTATTTACAACGGATGTCTGCGCACTGCAAATAGCATTTTTTTTAATTCATGGAATAGGGGGGCATTAGCATTAGTGCATATTCAATTTACTACAAAGGCTGTGTACCTATTTTAAAATCGGGTGGGGGCGGGGTTATATGATGCTACAGATTTGTGAAAAAGATCTGCTTATCAACAGTCAACACCTGTTCAATTTCAGGTATTCCAGGTTAAAAAAACTGCTCTTTTTCCCTTTTTCTTTTTTTTAAGCACCAAGTAAAAAAATCCAGTCCAATTAAGCCGTGTCAGTGTGACAGTGAGAGAACACACTCCCGAAAAAAACCTGAGACATATAAAGCCTTCATTAATTTGTGACATGTCAAAAACGTGTCCCTTCATTTGGGCCTGTCATGGCAAGAAAATAATAATTAATCGCCCCAGGAAGTAGAAGAAGAAGAAGGAAAAGTGTGCAGTGTGTCCTCGTGCCCTCGTGCACAAGCCTATAAATCACGTGAACAGTTATACAAAAGAACTTGTTTCTGTATCTTCTGCCGGTTATAAAAAAAACACCCACTGAAAGCATGACAGATCAAGAGAAAAAAAAAACACAATTCTGAAATGATATCGCAGGTCAGCTGTTTTTTCTATCGCCTCTCTTTTCACATGCCGAGGGAGAGAAAAAAAAAGGTGTGTTTTGTGTCTCTCTTCAGCGTTTCAGGGCCAGTGGCCATCTGAAATGAGTTTTCTCCAGATCCGCTCATATATGGGTGAAGTTCACGCAGTGAGGATGCGTGCGTGAGTTTGTGTGTGTCTGTGTGTGTATGTGCTAAAGAGAGGAAGAGAAAGGTTGTGTCAACACTGGATCTGGTGTGTTTGTCTGCTTGAAGTTGGAGAAATATGCTCCCAGAGCTCCCCCGCCTTATTTTCTGGGAACTTGTTAAATGGAGGCAAAATATGAATCATTAATATGTCAGAGAGCCGCAGTGTTTTTAAGATATGATATGGGGTCTTTTGTTTTTTTTTCAACCTCTATGTTTTAGTGTATTTAATATTTTACCCATAACCTTGTTGACATCCCTCAGAGCCTTTTGCAACTTCTGCTTTAAAGAGTGCTTTAAAAATACAGTTATTATTATCATAATATTAATGATTAAATGAGGAGTGTGGATGTTGCAGGTCTGCTGGGAGGGGAAAAATGCAGATAAACACTTTAATAGTGTTTGAGTCTCTACTTTACTCATCGTGTAAGTCAGTGCAATGTCCTCCAAAGTGTTGAAATTGGCTGTGTGTGTGTTTGTGTGTGAAAAAAAAAAACATATTCCCCGATGTGCCGCACATCTTTCGTCCTTGTAACGATGTCTCCGCTCGCCCCCTTTGCGCGCATACGTCCGATTAACTGGATGAGCGGAGACAAAACAGCCTCTGCTCAAGGAGATCTGCTCCACTGACACTAACTTTCTTCCTCCTTTTTGATCAAATTTTCAAAACTATCCCCCTTATCTCTGAATTAAAAAAGTTTGCCGACTCAAGAACCCAGAGACCTGACCTGGGAAAAACCTCCAAACAAAATCGTAAAAATTGTACACGAATCTTAAATACCCATCAGCTGAGTGGATGATTTTAATGAGGAAGTCGTTGTGCAGTGTCAGGTCTTAAAATACTTTTGACACCTTTTGACTCGCCGACCAACTTTGTTATCTTATTAACTTCCTCCGTAGCCCCCAAGAGACTCAGCCCGAGACATTCAGTGTTTGTACCAGATGTTAAAACGCAATATTTTTCTGCCTCCGCACTTCCATTTCTCTTGATGGTGACCGTTTTCTCAGCGTGTGCAGGGATTTTTGTCGCTTAGCTCAAAAATAATGAAAAGACTCACCGTATTAAGAGTCAGCACTCAATATCAGGAACATGCCGAGATTAATATTTTTGCTGTGTTGCCGCAGCACCGCTTTCCCTCTCACAGAAAACCGCTCTGTCACACACGGAACATAAATATCCAACAAGTGTAACCTATTCAGCATTATATTCCCATTGCCTTTATTCACTCCCCTTTGAAACCCTTTTAAAGGTGCCGCTTGTATTCAGCCGTCATTTGTCTTATTTGACTTTTGCTGA
Organism: Mullus surmuletus; assembly: GCA_903171835.1. NCBI lineage: Eukaryota > Metazoa > Chordata > Actinopteri > Syngnathiformes > Mullidae > Mullus > Mullus surmuletus. Next base: position 71,990 of record CAESWR010002557.1, on the reverse strand, counting down.
ATGTTTTGGCACTTCCCCGAAGAAGCCAGAGGGGCTCATTGCAGTAACTCTGTTTTCACTTTAATGATTCTTTTTGAGGAAGACGCCCTCGGAAGAGATTCTTAGCCGCCGCTGCTTTCGGGAGCCGCCGCTGGCCCCCGGTCAGGACGAGCGGAACAAAACATGATGAAAACTTAAAGCTGTGTCGGAGTCAAACGAGTCAAGCCCTTGATTTATTCAGCGACGCGTCACATGAGAAGTGGCGACGGCTATAGAGGGGAGTCGTGTGCGGCGCCGCTAATTAATCGCTGCAGAGGCATGAACACGTCGTGTGGCTGGAACATTAGCGAGCAGATATAATTGGTTTATGGAGGTATGTCTTCTGCTGTGCCAAATGTCACAGTAAGTACCTGCCTTATCTAGGTTACACAAAAAAAAAATGAAGTTTTGGAGATGCTTAGTGGATAGATGCACCAGTTACCGTCTTTTAGTTCTGCTCGATTATGGCAAAAGTCTTTAATCACAATTATTTTTGGTCAGTATTGAGATCAGGTTATTTAACAAGGTTATTCATAGACTTCAGAAACATGCGTGACCTTTTATAAATTGTCAATTTAACAGTGGATTTCCTTGAACTTTAAATATAATATAACATAATATAATATAATATAATATAATATAATGAAAAACAAATTAAAAATAAGACTATGAAAAAAGATCAACAATGCTCTTTCCATCATTTTTAACCTTTAAAACCTTCTACAAAACCTCTAAAACTTCCACTAGTACCTCTAAACCTCCTCCTGAACATCTAAAACTCTCTCCAGAACCTCTAAAACTTCCACTAGTACCTCTAAACCTCCTTCTGAACATCTAAAACTCTCTCCAGAACATCTAAAACTTTGGAAAACAGTGGAAAAAACAGTGGAAGCCAAAATTATGATTGAAATTAAAATTGGATTAATTGCCGAGCCCTACCAGCTTTGTATGTGCTGTTTGGAAGCAGATTTAACTTTGAGGTTTAAATCATGTCGAGTGGAGAAAAATCGTCAGTCTCTCGAAAGATCAACACAGACTAATTTGCTGTAATTGAATGTCAATATACATCTAAACATGAGCCCCGCTGACAAGGGAAGTTTTAATCTTTAATGCAAACGCGCTAAATTAAAAGCTGCGAGGCCAGCGTGCTGTAATTTCCTCCATTCAAATGTCCCCACGAACACTTCCCACCGTCCTCTTCTGTGCCGGAGGCGGGATTTGTGAGGCGTCGCGTGTTTGTGTGGAAATGTACTGTGGCAGCGGAGTGAGGCCGCGGCGGCGCGCGTCGAGTGCCGCAATCCAACCAACTGCTTCACAGACCCTGTCGGAGGCTTCGTCGGAGTCTCTGCCAGAGGCTGCCGGTGCTTTTGGACGGACGTCGCTGCCAGTGGCTTCCCGTCGCCGCTCTCTTCCCGTGCCAGCAAATGCATTTAGAGGGTGTCATTATATAAATGCGATTCGATGCGAATATGTGTGGGTGTGTGTGTGTGCGTGTGTGTGTGTTTGTTTTGTTCCCGTGAAGGTGTGCCTTTCTGAATTGGCTCTTCTTTATTTTTTGTGACCCGGAGCGAGGATCAGGTGCTCAAAGGATGATCCGTGTCGCCAAAATAAAAGCAGCCTGTAGTCTTGGCCGTCTTCTTTTGTTTGAGAAGCGACACCAGGGGGGAGCTTTTTAAGCGGGGTCGGGCTGCCGATGAAATTAATTGGCACCAACCCAACAGAGTGGCCGAAAGGGGATCCTTCCTGGGGTCCCGGTTTTCTCGGTGTCCGTGTTTGGCAGGGATTCGCACTTTCGCATTTTCCGTCCATTTGCAGCCATTAGCTCTCATCTGTTTGCTCATCTCTGCCCATCACGGCTCGCCTCCCGACTAATTTTTTTTTTTTTCCGCCGTTGCTTCGGGGCATACAATCTTGATTTTGCCAATTACGCTTCATTTGCTGCGCCATCATAACCAGGGGAGCGGCCAGGATTGTGCCGTGTCCTTTTTTCGAATCAAGTCGCCCTTTTTCTCACACTGGGTAAAAGCCAAAGACATCCACCTGCTCCTAATCCTTCTCCCGTACAGACCAAATCCTTCAAGAACATGCATAATCAATGCCAGAAAATCTTAAAAACGACACCCTCGCCTTCCACGAGTGGATTATTTTCAGATGAATACTCTTCTTTGACACAGCACCTCCATATTGCTTATGCTGGGTCTTATTCTCTGCACTCACACACACACACACACACTTCCCCTCACACTCCTCTCTGATCTGTATCTCCCCGTTTTGTGTGTTGCAGCTGGGAACAGAGTGGACCGCTCCAGGCGAGTTCAGCAAATTCAGGTCCCAGTCCTCCAAGTCTGTGCAGTAAGTACCTGTGACATGCACACACACACACATATACACACATATACACACACACACACAGCCCTCTTCAATTTACTCACTCCAGCCAATGTGAGGACCATAAGAAAGCTTCTGTTACATTGCAGCGGCAGGTCTCGCGGCTGGTAAAGTGTCTCGCTACCTGTTAAGTGTCGGCGTAGTACACCGATGCTCGGCAGGGTCCATTCATACGAGTCTCCCAGCCTCGTTTGCCGCCTAATCACTTCAAAAGGCTTTTACCTCGAGCGTACACAAGTTAATTGGTGGCTCAAGTGTTCCCTGTGTATATCTGTCGGTGTGTGTGTGTGTTTGTGTGCGTATACATGAATTGACATCAGACGCTCTCATCAAGTGGTGTTGTGGAGGATCTCCTTTTCAAATATAAGAGGCGGACATGCGGTATTAACCCGTATTCTCCCCACGCACTCGCCGCTTCTTCATGAAACGCCGCCTTCAGCAGAGTCGGTCTGATTAAGTGGTATTTTCAGTTATTCACACACACTCCGGCGATCGTTTGGGTTGAAATCGTACAAGCTGGACGATGAGTGTGCACAATTGAGACACTATTGTACAATTAGAAAATATGGAAAGGAGCATCCTCGCCGGGGTTGTCGTCGTTATATAATTTTGCGGTATATCATACAAGGTCAAATGGAGGCAAAGTCGTATGCCAGCAGTGAGTGTGTTTGGCTTTTTGAAACTGCAAAACCGAGGCGGCACAGTCACACCACACAACGAGCAAATACATAGAGAGCACACAAGATGAAATGGGAGAGGAAGAAAAGTAGGAAGTGGGAAGTGAGGAGGAGGTTGAAAGTTTTCTATTTTCTCCCCCCGTCAGACGAGTGTCTCGCACTCTCAGACAATATCGACAGGAAACACAGAGCATGAAGGCAGAATGAACCCGTCACCGGGGCGTGTTTGTGTGGATGCTCGCCTGCGTGGATGTATATTTGTTGTGTATATATTTTGCATGTGATTAGAAATTGTGGGGCAACTTTTTGCGATTTTTGGCAGGTTGTCAGTAATATAAACGGACCCCTCGGGGAAAGCGGTGGCAGATGACATGCCTTAGCTCGGTGCTCCCTTCCCCGCTGATCTGTCAGATCTTTTAATATAACCCACCCTAATGTGCCGAGTGAATCATGATTCCACTGTCATGTCATGAAATACTGTGTACCAGAGAAGAAATAGCTGAAACATGGGGCTTTAGGGGTGGAGCACGGGGTGGGGGGTGGGTTGGGGGTGGAGGTGGGCAAGTAACTTAAATCTGTTTCAATGTTAAGGCTCTGTATTACCACTGGCTTCAGGGGAAGCCTGTCGAAAATAGTCTTGTTTGAGTTAATTGAGCTCAAATCGCGTTTGATGTTGATGTGTGCGTGGGCATGCATATAAGAACATAAGAAAATACACCCAGCAGTGTATTAATATGCATACAATTATGCTTTCTATATCAGGCATCCATATGACGTATGTGCCTCAGTTCCTTGTGAATGTTGGATATTACTCTTTGCAATGATGATAAGTATAGTGTTACGTAGGTGTTCGCCCATTTAGAAGAAATACAAAAAAGTTGACTTAATTAGTTTTAGTGCAGCAACGTGCCACAATGAAACAAATTCCTGCAGCGATCATCTGCAGTTTTGCACAATTCGTCATATGCACTGATTATTGTGGCTGCGTGCCACACTTCATATAGCGCCCTCTGCTGACAAAACCTTTTTTGTAGCTTCATTCATCCCTTCCAAATGGGCTAAGGCAAACAATAAAAAATTATACATTATTTGTGGCCTTTCACCTATTGTGCTTAGAATTTGTTTGAATTCATGGAAATGCGGTTTGCTAATGCTTTATTTCATCCCCGCTCCCACAATCCAAACTGTTGCATTTTCAGTGATAAGAGAATGATTCTAATTGTGCGAAAAGTTTTGGGGAAACATTACACATACTGTGCTTTCTCTCATTATTAACTTTCACCGCCGGTTTTACATCTTAAGGAAACAGGATGAAGCAAACTAGTGTTGCCACCGCAAGCCATGAACAGACAGTTCCTGACAATGGCTTGCAGGGATTTTCAAGAGCAACGACCACACCGTCGACGAACAGCGGTTTAATGACCTGCAGCTGAATTAGACAATTAGCCGACTTCCATATTGTAGTTGTGAGATTCACTGGCTGTAAACCCTATGTGGAATATTCTAAAGTGTGTGCAATATGTGTCAGGCAACTGTCATTTCTGCTGCAAAAGAACAGCATGTCATTTCTATGCAAGGCTTGCTTTTCTATTTTAAAACAAGGTCTGCACGTCGGCGAACAACAGCTGTATTTCTACGAATTTATGCAAAACAGTGGGGAACCATTGTGAAACTAAAGACTTTATTTCTATTTGGGCTCTCAAAAAAACAAGCTTAAATTGCTGTGCTTTTTGAGAACATTACAGGCAGGCAGCGTCGCATTCCACACGTTCCCCCTGCCACGCGATGCGACGCCCTCTCCTCACACACCATCGCGCTCAACTTGTTTATGGCGAAGGCAATATCTTCCTGAGTGTGGCAAATTGTGTGCGCAGCAGGATTAATCGCCACGCATTCATAAAAAGGCATTCTTCAAATGAGGTGGGATAGACTCGAGATGAGCAAATTAGCGGCGCAGAGCAGAACAAGTTATCATTTTCTCAAACATCTGAGCGTGTTTGAGCAGAGTACAGCAATAATAATCACTCATTAAGCAAATGTTGGCACTTTCTATTTTTTAAACCTAATTAAAGAAAGAAATAATGGAAGAAAATTTGATGAAATAGGTGTTTTGAGGATATTCCAAACTACTATTATTGATGGAAATTTACGGGCAAATTATTAATCATTACACAGGAGGTTGCAGTCAGCTCTCGGCAACGCCGTTCTCCTGTGCAATTTGTTGCCTGAGAATAAGTTCAGGGCCATTTGAGCCTATTTACATTTTCCGTTCTACAACAGTTAAGTTCTCCACACAGCCTTAATCAAAGCCACAATTTAAAACAGCTCTCGCGGTTTATGTGCTGCTGTGCCTGGTTATTATCATATTGGGCCCGGAACAGGATGAAATGGGACAGAGCTAAGTAGCATAAAAGGATGGCGCCAAACGGTGCGCAGCCGAACACAATCGTTCAGAGAGCAGCCTTCAAAAAATGTAATTGAACAAAGGCGAGCGGAATGAAACAAAACAGACACTCTCTCCTGCAAGGTTGTTTCCATGCTTTGGACTGCGGTTATTTATACGTCTCGGTTGATCGGGGTTGTTCTGTAGTAGAGCTAAGTGAACAGTGACTAATGGCTGCTGCAGGGTTGAATCATATTGTAGGGGAAATGAAACATATTGTTGTTGAGGAGTTCAGTTGAAACACTTGGCTCGCATGCTGGAGGTCTCCGAGATGCCATCAAAGGCTGCTGAGACTGACACACACACACACGCGCGTACCACACACACTCTGTCACAAACATCGCCGCCAGTTGCCTTTTCAGGTGCTGCTTGTCGTCTGAATCCCGACCAGGCACGTTTTTCTCCCATCAGCCCCTCGCTCTGCCTCTCTTCCCCGTCACTCTTTATGGCTTCCCTCTGTCATGCTCAGTCTCCAGTCATAGCACTAATTGCATTTTGGGCGGCGAATCTAAATATTTAATAGGGGGAGAGCAAACAGCATGCGGCAGTCAGTGACAGTCAGGCAGAGACACGCTGTTCCAAGTCAGAAATCGTGCAAATCTCCTGATCAGCCGTTGGAAGCGGGGTCTCTCTCCTGCCCGAGTGTGTGACAGACTTTCCAAAGTAGCACAGACAGAGAGGCTGAATTCCTACACCTGTTATGCAGATCTGGTTGCCATCCACGCCACCTGGTTACGACCACCTGGAGGTAATGACTCACGCTATTTAGGGCCTTAATAAAAAGGAAAAATACTTCTGGCTTTGTCTGCCAATGTGAGGTTGCTGTGTAAAGTCGGAGGGTGGAGAATATTTGTCGGCGTGGTTTCCTTACTATTATCCCTCTACCTGCTTTTGCATTCCACACACACTCCTTTCTGTTGTAGATATATCTCAATAAAACTCATCTGTATGTGGATGCAGTGCAAAGGGATTTTTTAAACATTTATATGCGACGGATGCTTGCCTCCGTGGAACCGATTGATAACCTTGACTTTGAACTGATCATCTTCCAGTGACCTCAACTGAGTCTCTGGCCGTCAACTATCATCTGACCACACGTTGCCCACACATCAAAACACTGAGCAGCCAAACATGCCACAGGAAATGCAATAAAATCCTTCCTAAACATTTTATGACTGCAGTGATTTCCTTTTATAGTGTCCAGTAGTATAGCCTCGCTGGCAGTATCTGGAGTATAGACTTCATAGTCTCCCGCAAATTTGATGGGATTCTGAATTTAAGTGAATCATCCAAAAGGGCAATCAAAAATAATAACACCAGTCTTAGCTCCAAAGTGTCCCCTTTTTGTCTAAGGCTTTGTCTGCACCTCGGCTTGCACCTGTGAAGCGATACCTTGGCAGCGCCTCCAAGGCGCTGTCACGGCAGCTTGATTAGTGACGATATAGTAGTCAGATTAGGAACCCAGATAACCCCGTCAACAGTATCTCCACGCTCTGCCACAGCAACCGGGACAAGACGGCGAAGACTGGCATTTGCTTGAATTATATGAAGTGAGCTCTGCTACAATGCATACTGATGGCGTCTGGTGCCACGCTCCACAAAAAAAAGTATTACAAAATCTTTTGAGCAGCTCAGACTGGGACGTGATTGACAATAAGCCAAGGATTAGAGGGAATTTTATTTTTGAATCCTGTCAAGATGGTGAGATGAGGTCAGGTTTTTTTCTAAAACGCCCCCAAAAAAGGCTCAATGAAACAACGTCTCTCTTTCTTCACGAGGGTGTGTTCGGATTGTCTCCACCTTGTTGAAATTGAAAATGGCTGCCGCTGACCTTTGACAGGGATGTGGCGCGGAGGAAAGACAGAAGAGGATTGCAAGGTTATCTGTGATGCCGCAGCTGGCATTTCCAAGGGGAAGATCACTTCAAAACTGCGGGAAATGACATTTATGCTCAACCCTCTGCAGACATGTGGGCGTTAATGTGCGTGCGTCTTTGGCAGTTTGTGTCATCTTACTTCTTAAATTCTCTGCCTGTCCTTCCACTTTCAACTTTTTCATCTTTGCATCTTTTTCTTCCACTTTTTTCCGCTCCCATTGGCTTTCAGCACGCATGACCCGAATAGAGAAGCCCTTGCAAGGCCTGTAATAGTTGGATGGGCAGATTTAACTGTGCCTTTCCCAGCAACAGTAAGAGAAACCTAGTGGAGAATGACCAGTTATTTCACCATGAGATCTCAGTATCTATAATTGAATCACTTAAGCACTACTGGCTATTAGCTGGCGAGGAGACTCAAGCATTTGGAGGGGGGGGGGGTTATAGTAGTTGCGCTCATGACATCGTAGGAATACTGATGGAGTGCGGTGAGAGGATAAATGCATTGCTTCACCGCAAGCTTGTCTCGCCGCCGACGTGCAAATGCGTGCTTGCACGTCGGCGCTCGCATTTGACCGTAAACCTCAGTGCTCACCCCCCCCACCCCGCTCAGGGTAATTGCTTGATTCAACATAGCAACGGAATCCGAATGAAGCTGTCATCGCAGGTCGACTCTCCCGTCCTCCCGTCCTCCCTCAAGACTCGGCGCCGCCATCTGTTTCTATATGGGTGACCGGAGCCCGCCGAGACGCAAATCTAGGTGTGTGCACTCATGTGTGGCCGATTTTGTGTAATAAGATTGTCTTTGGGAAACGACTGACGCGCCTGACATTTGACGGGCGCGAGTACAACCAGGCGTTAACATACGGCCGTCTGGGCCACATGAGGTGGGAGGAGTTTGTTCCTAAGCAAATCCAAGCGGTGATGAAGACAAACATGGAGGTTTGATTGACAGATGGCGCACAAAGCGGCCGGAGTAATGTGTTAAAGTCTGTGAAAGGGCACGGATTAGAGTGATGGTTTATGGTGGTTTAAAAGACTGCTTGCATACCTTTGCAAGACAATCTTTTTTTCCAACCCTAGCCAAAGTGTTTTGTGCATAAACCTGACCAGAATAAGTGTGACATAAACATAAAATATGTGTTTGAGTTGTAGCAATCGTGACAGTAATGAGGAATGATGTCAGCTCGGTTAGAGGAAATACAAAAATTGCATCCCGCTGCTGGGAAACACATATATTACAGCGCACCATGAAACTAATCCTGTGCAGATATTGCACTTTTTTTGATATTTTATTTTATTTATATTTTCTCATTTTCAACACTGGCAGGTAGCGTTAGTGCACTTTTCTCAGCACTGGCACTTCTCATCAGTGAGACACTCGATGTAAACGCCAAACAAGCTGGCCAAGGACTATTCGTGCAGCCCACCTTCAACCCCCCCC
>CAESWR010002557.1:37800-48720 GCA_903171835.1 Mullus surmuletus | reverse complement strand
GCCAGCAAAGCACCGCGCCACAGACTTCCCTTTTCTGCCAAAGTTAAATTTACATTGTCTCTCTTGTCATCATTGCTTCCTTTCCACTCCATGAGTACATTCCTGTCATCACTCTATTCCTTTCCTTGACGATGTTGCCTGTAAATATGAGTATAGAGATATGCAGGGTGAGCTCTATAGAAATACATGGAATATACAGTATGTCAATATTTTTTTCCAATATAAAGTTAGGTAGTTGAGGTTATATGGTGGACAGAAGCATGAAATTAATTTGACCAATTCATATTCATGATCACTGCATGTGAATTTTGTCATTTTAAGATTGTTTTAAACAGCACTGGCAAAACTAGACATTCCCAAAGGGTGACGAGTGTGAGATACAGCACAAAACATGATACAATGATTAGAAATGTACCCCTTTTTTGATTTTGAATGTATTTATCTTTTATTACAACTAAGGAAGTGGGTGTGGCTCTTCATTAACTGTCACAGTGCTTCTTTTTGTTTACATCACGCCACCTTTGCACCTCCAGACCGCCGCCGAGACTTCCAGAAGTGTCAATTTGCTTGGTGCCACGCTTCACTGTGACCATCACAGCCGGTTCCAAGTGACAGCGTATATATTAACCCCCCACTCCCACCCCCTCTGATATATATTCACCTTCAGCCGGACCTTTTGCACTTTGAGTTGCTGAATATATATGAAACAAAATGGGATTTGTGCTTGGCTGCTCCCACGCGGTGACCCCCCGTTCTGCAGCAGCCTTCATTGTCCTTGATGTATTTAAAAATGTTTATCCGACGCTGCGAGGACGCTGCAGCAGTCTGAATTAGCCAAATTAGGTGGATTTCCTCCAAATTTCTTCCTCATAATACCAGACCGCCTCTTTGTGTTTCCCTGGACTGTGTTTCCCTGTTGAGCTGCAAGAGACAGATATCAATGAATGAAAAGTGACTAGCAATTGAAGATAATGACTTGATTCTTAACTTCATTTTTTAATGAAGCCCCGTTGTGGCGCCATTTCTCCCAGAATCCAATTGATTCTATGTGCCATTTAGACTCACACATGAGTGAAAACACACTTTTAAGGCTCATGAGCAGCCTTGAGCCTTATTTTGTACTGTGACTCTCTCTGCATTCTGGGTAGTTATTGGATATAATTTGAACTTTAGATACTATATTTAAATCATTATTTTAATCGGTCAGCACTAGCAACAGAAAATGCCGGTTTTCTTGCAGGTCGACCTTCTGCTGTCGATCAATACATATTTTATATTGCTTCAAAGACAGCCTTACTGAGATTTATTACATGATTTCTTTTTTTTGCTCTTTTGCAGGGGATAGGGGTATTTTAATTGGATTTCTGTACAATACGCTCTAACAATTACATTTGAACATTTCCTCCCTTAAAAATTATTGTCAATAAAGATGTATACAACCCTGTATGAGGCAGAGAGTTTGGAAACATAATGGATACAGTTGTAAAGTGAAATTAAAAACGAGGTATTATTAATTGGAAAAAAAAACATTAAAATCCTCAGCAGTATTCTGAGACCACCCAGTGGGAGTGTTAGCATTCTCTTTAATCGCATTGGAGCGCCAACACACATTGATTTTTACATAAACCAGGAAAGGTCAGGTAGTTTCATTATTTCATTACCTCTAATGTGTCACACTAACAAAACAACTTCATATCCATCGTGCCTTGGGCTTTAGCACAGCTGATTGCATTGAGGAAAACAAACACAATGGCAGCCGGCGCTCCGCTTGGCTCTCTCAGAAACAATAAACTCCCGGTCATCAAGTGATAAAAAATAATGCGTGTCACTGCAACAGGCATCAAGTCACACACTATGATTTGGAGCAACACCCATTTGAGGAGCTGAATGGAAACAATATCAAGTCCTCATTTGTCACCGGGCGGTCCAGGCGTGATGAAACCACGCCGCTGGTTGCCGGGGTTGCCATTTTGCTCTGGGATTGCTGCTTTCTATTATTTCCCCCCTGGATATTGATTTCCTTTCCTCTCTGCTGAACTTTTGGAGGCCAGAAAGCAGGCTTCTTCTTCTTTGCTCCTGCTGTTCACCGTCAAAACCATTCCTCACGAGATGTAGCCACATACACAGTGACTGTGAACGCGTGTGTATGTGTGTGTGTGTGTGTGTGGTGACTGCTGATATAAGTTGCACACGTGTATCACAGCGGGGTCAATAACTCCCTTGGTGGAATTAATTTGAGAAACCGCAGGGCACACAATGAAGAAGAGGGATTCACACGAAGTTTTAAAATGGGCTACATGGGTGGACATGTTGTATTTCAGCTGTAACGTGTGTGTGCGTGCGTGTGCGTGCGTGTGTTTGTGTGTTTCCTGAGGCTAATGCAGGGTGTTGTTGAGCTCTAGTGATCCTTGAAGACAAAGAACCTCCTGATGACCTTCTCACCATAAACACATTTACCAAATACACTATTCAAAAGGGACATATATTTTAGAATATTTATGGGCTCTCTGGCTTTTCCTCCTCCCCCCACCCCCCCCCTGCCCCTGCAACAACCCCTGCTGTAGTTACTTACAGAAAACACTACGCTATGTTTTTGCCCCGCATAGAATGATGACAATTTGATTTAACCTCTCCAGTGAACACACTTTTTTCTTCTATGTTCTCTCCGAAGTAATGTAAACCATACATTGCCCCGCATTGTTGTCGGAAATGGCATTCAAGAAATAGCAAAATTGTTGCACTTCTGTCGATGATGGAGGAGGAAATCTGTTCTACGCCGTCCTATTAAGTCCTTCCTTTTCTAAAACATGGGTCTAAGAATAGAGATTGGAATATGCTGCGCAGATTGCGAAACCCTGTAATCTAATTTTTTTGTTTTTTCATGTGTCTTTCAAAAGTGATTCGCGAGCGCCTCGCTTCTTCGTCCTCACAATGGCGGAAGCGTCATGTTCTCGCAAATGACTGTCACTCAGAAGTTTCACATGAATATGCGGGTCCCCCGGGGTTGGTGGGGTGGGGTTGGGGGGGCTCTCTCGCATGTTCCTGCAAGGGCTCCAAGTCGCAGCTTTGTCTTGCTCCGCGAACCTGTCAGAGTGAGTTAGAGGAAGCGATCTCATGTCACTAATCGCTGCTCACATGTTAACGATGCCCATGGTCACACGGCGACATGGCGGCGGCATGTTGTTTTGGAAGATCCAAGCGAAATTCCACAAATCTCGGCTACAAATATCAGCAAGTAGAAGGTCAACGGACAGGGTGTCCGACTGTGCTCTTCCCACCAACACTCCCCCCGCCCACTTCCGCTGTCTTGTTGTTATTTCAGGTACTTTCACACATCACGGACACCACTGATTTTGCACTTAATGGCTGAAAAACATCACCTTTTACGCTACATCTCCACTGCCATCTCTCTTAAGCCTTTTGATTTGACCTTGAGGAGAATCATTCGAAAGCACGACACATCAGTGAAACCTTGGGTGGCCCGCTGAGTGCCCCCCCCCCCCGCCGCCACTGCACAGCGTGATCTTGAAACATGTCCTTGTTAGTCGTACCGGCATTCGTGCACCTGTGTGCTGCTTTGTAGAAAAGTGTGTCAGAACACGTGTGTGTGTTTGTGTGTGAGTGTGTGTGTTTGAGCAGCACATAATAAATAGATAGTAACACAAATGCTGGTGCTTGCTTTTTTAATATTAGCAACTCATTGTTTAGAGACCCAGCAGTGAAATGGTTAATGCGTGTTGCGCTTACACATGTTTTAGGTATTTGCATGAGCCCGAGGAGGGTGTTTATATTTGTATTCTGAACCGGAGGGGAGGAAAATGACCTGTCTCCTGTGATTATATCCTGGGTAACCAGAAGTGACATGGTAATTGTGAAATCTATTTAAAAGAATTGTAGCTTGTCTCTCTTTTTCCCGCTGGTTTCAGGTCATTAATAGATGCTCCTTTTCACGCCGGCTCGTTACCGTTTTATTGCGATGACTCTCCTCTTGGTTTTTGTTTGATTTGGAATATTTCCCCCCCCCTTTTTGCTCAGAAATCCTGGCCCCTTACTGTGTCACCTCTTTTTCTGGCCGTGTTCCGTTTCCTCTGCACAAGATCGATTCGGTATTTTTGCAGGGATCAGTGTTAACCTTCTCACGTTGTGTTGTGCCGCATTTGCTCGTCTCACTGCGTCCGTTTTTTCTCGTCACAGTGGCGCCCGTTCCTCCCCGGCCTGAAATATGAAGTGATAGACTCGGCCTACATCTCGCTGTACACAGGTAAGAGCTCCCGTTTGGATTAAAGATTTTATGGAAATCTTCCCTGTCATCCTGCTGCTGGAACAAAAGTTGAAGAAACAAAACAAAACACTTTGTAATGATTTTTTCTAAAATGGAGATTTCCTGGTGTCTGCTGTAAAGAGACACATGGGACTCTTTAATGAATTATTGTCTTTTTGTTCAGCTGTTTGGCTCCCCAAATAGAAAGCGGAATTGATGATATGAAAAACAACTTCATTAGTCTGGCCTGGTATTGATCACTGCTTTAATGTCACAGAATGAGCATGTCGTTTTTTGAACAGAGACATGCTTCTGTTTGGTCCCAGATTTACAGTCTTGATAATGGCTTTAAAGATGACTTTTTTCTTTGTTATATCATCTTTTTTTTCTCCATTCGTAGCAGAGATGATTCAGGATTCATTTGTTTTAGCACTACAGCAGCTGTATAACAAGATGAAGTTGTAGCTCCTATATGCCGCCCATAAAAGGGAAATTATATAGATGGGTTGTTAAACAATAAGTCATAAAAATAAAGTGCAGGGGATGAGTTAAGGAGCCTGAGAGCGGAAGCTGAGCCGTAGTCTGGCGGTTTGGCAGGGGAATACATCTCTATCAGGCGGCTACAGGCTGAACAGGGTTTTCGCTGGGGTCTGTGTGTTTAGTATCGCGCCTCATCATTCATCAGTGATGCTCAGAGGAAGGGTGCCGGTGATTTCTTTGGTGGCTTTAATCACTGTGCCGACTATGGAACACTCTCTGTCGCACCTTATGTGGAAAGACGACAACTTTGCATTGGAGTTTTGATGTTTACTGCACAAACAAAGCCACCTATAAGCTTTAATTGTTATTTATGTATCCAGGAAATGGTTCGCTGATGATCGGGGTGCACAGCTATTATTTTGGAAATCGGCTCTTTGTTTTTGTTGACTTTGAGAAACGAAACCAAGCAAAATTAATAAGCAGTTTCTCATTTTGAATCCACCAGATTACGTCAGTGTCAACCTCAAACTTCACAGTAGATAAACAGAGAGTTTACTTGCTCCTGAGTTTCTTTCCAACCGTCTTCGTAGCCCGAAGAGCAACAGTGTGTCACAGGGATTCAGTATCATAACAAGGGCAAATGCCAGACACACTGAAAATGATGTGGCATGTTGTCATTTTGGGCAAAGCTGCGAGTTGCTAGGGATACGTGCCAAATGCCGCCGTCTTGTTTATGACCGGCTATGACAAGGGAAGAAGGAGGCCTTGTACAGTGTGCAGTATGAGGTCACTGGGATTCGAGCGTTACCATCCCCTCATCTGTCTACCCACCACCCACTCACTGACTCCTCCCCCTCTGTCACACTGTCGCTCTCGCTGCTTTTCTCCGTGTTCTCCCTCCGCAAAATGGTTAATGTGGGCCCCTGTCTGACAGAGAAATAAATATTTGTTGCCTTTCATAACATAATTCAGTCTCATTTTTTGGGCAGGAGTAAAAATAGGCATGTCAGTAATCATGTTCATCAGGCATTTTATTGCAATGTCATTTTCCCAGCAGTTGACTGCAGCGATTGTTTCTCCTGCCTTCAAAATTATGCAACTCTTCATCGGTGTGACTACTTGTTAATTAGATCATCCAGAATCCAGTGAAAATGCATGTAAAAATGGACCCCAGATGGTAGCTGTTAATTAATTTTCCAAAACCACACACATGTTTATTCCAGACAAAGGCTGGGGCTCTGAAAAGAAAGATTATCTGCATAGCAACTACATTTTCACCAGGCTGTGATAATGCTGAATTTTATTTATTGGAACATAGAAACATCCATGCAAATTTACCAAAAGAGCAATACAATTCCATTGTTGAGAGCTGCATTTTAGGATTATTGATTATTGCTCATTCTTGCCTGTTCGACATGGTGAGGTGAATCAACAGATTTCTTATTGTCACAGGAAGAAGTTTAAAATAGGCATTGTCTGTATAGTGTCTGCTCATACCCTGAATGTGCACAACCCACCTCTCTGGGGGATAAAATGATGCTGACCACCTTGTTAATTATAAAGCATTCCTCCCATCAGGCCTTGCTCTTGACATGCCATTAATCACACATGCTCTGCCCTCCTCCTCCACGATCGATTGGTATAATTATGAATCTCCCCTGCTCTGTTTTTGTTTTCTTCCAACTTTCCTTTGATTCTCTCTATTTCTTTCGCTCCTGTCTTCTTTCCTCTGTATTTCTCCACCCGCCTCCTTTCGTGGTTAGCAAATACCTATGGTGGTTTCATCGCCAGTAATGTGCGTAATAGTCGCCCTCCAAGAGCTACTGTCGAATTTGTTCATCATTAAGATAATCAAAACGATGAGTATGATCATGAATCTTCCTCTGCCTTTACTCTTCCACACCATCTGTCTCTTTCTATCTCTCTAGCTCTCTCTCTCTATCTCATATGGTCTCTTGTGTCTTTCAGACGAGTCCAGTCTCAAGATGAACAGTGTGGACCACATCCCCCAGACCTTGGCCAGTCACATCCGTCTCCCAGAGGGGTCCCCGCCTCAGGGTCTGCAGGCAGGCGGCATCACGCAGCACAGAGCAGATATGCTGAAGCCAGACCCGAGGGACACCTTCTATAGCAGTAAATCTGCCAGTCATCATTTCAGACTCTCCCTCTTTTCTGCCCCTCATCCCCACTTTTCTGGCCTGTCATTTTCTCTAACTGACTGATTGTCTGTCTGGCTGGGTGTCTGGCTCTCAGTCTCACTGGCATTCAGCTTTGCAGTATTCCATTTCATCTGGTTGGCGGTTGTCCCATTTTCTGTGTGTTTTCTTCCTTTTAATGCCTGCCATTCCCCTCATCCTTGCCAAGCTATCTTTATTTCTGTGTTTGATGTGGGCAATATTTTATAGAACATCTTTATTTGCCCAACATCTCAGATATTTGCGTTCCCCATTTCATTACCTCTCTCTTAACTGCCTACCCCCAGCTCCTTTGATCGACCCCTCTCGCCTGGAGAACATCCTGCCAGCCTGCCTCTACTCTCCCACCTACGTTGTCAAAGATTTCCCCATCGCCAGATACCAGGGCCTGCAATTTGTGAGTGACCTCTCCATCACGTTCCCCCTGGGTGGCGAAAGACCTGTCACTCAGGATGCGTGGCTGCATTGTGTGTCACCATGTGTCGAGAGTGTGATTTTAATTGGCTAAAATGGGTGCTAAGATTAGCCTCTGTGGGGGTCATCAGAAGTGCATCCAGTTGTGAAAGTCCTTTATTGTAGTCATTTAACCTTTAAGACTCGACTCCTGGAAGAATTTTTAAAATATTTAAATCAGGTTGGGTAGACTTTTGCTGGTGCATTTGAGTGCACGCGTCCTTTGGGAAGACATATCGTTGAGTGCTGCTTCCCCCTGTAGGACAGTACATGTTACTGCATTGGTAGAGATCATGGAGAATTAACTTTTTTCCAGATTTGAGGGGATTTAGCAAAAGCAAGTCTTGATATGAATCCTATGAGAATAAACACCAATACCTTCATGAATGCTTTGTAGGTCATCCTACTTTTTATTGTTGATGCAGTGTGTTTTCTTTATGACATTGCACTTCCACGCAGGTTTATCTGTCCTTCGTCTACCCCAACGACTTCACACGACTCACCCACATGGAGCGTGAGAACAAGTGTTTCTACAGAGAGTCGCCTATCTACTTAGAGAAGTAAGCTGCTTTTATCTTTTTGAGAGCAGAGGGAACATTTGTCTCTGTCTTGTACATATGAGCTAGCACACTGATTATGCAGAATAACTGCTCAACTGACTGCGAATTTGATGGCAGTGATTCATGCGACCCCCCTCACCAAGAGATTAACTTTATTATGCTGCAAGGCACATTGAAATTTCAACCTTCTGCTAACTTTGTGTGTGTGTGTGTGTGTGTGTGTGTGTGTGTGTGTGTGTGCTCCCCATTGTGTCTGCCAGATTTGGTTTTTACAAATATATGAAGATGGATGAAGAGGACGATGACAGACCTTTCTTCTTCCCCAACCCAGATGGTAACTGAACAAACACACACTCATACATGCATGCAAGGGCATGAACAAACACACACTCACACATGCATGCAAGGGCACACAAGTATACCCACAGAAACCACACTCTCTCGACTGCGTTTTCCCTCCCTTATGTTTGCAGATTTCCTTGAGGAGGAGGAGGTGGTGGATGCAGAGGACGAGGTGGAGATCGTTGGCACCCAGCCGCCGAAGAAGCCCCCTCATCCGAGCCACACCAGCCACACCTCTATCCCCTCCCAGCAGCACTCCCGAACCAAGCCCACACTCGTTGGCAGGGGACGGGAGGAAGAGGAGGAGGACCCCGATGAGGAGGAAGAGGAGGGGGGAATCAATAGTATAATACACCGTAGGGAAAGGAGGCACTTTCCGCACAGAGAGGGTCAGATAGACAAAGACTGGGAAAGGGCTCAAACAAGAGAAAGCAGGAGATATGACACCAGGCAGGGTCCTCCAGAGCCCAAACCCAGGCTGCATCAGCCTGACATGGACAACGTGGTCCGGGGTCGCTCCCTGTCCTGGATCAGCCCCGCCGACCTTGACCCCGACAGAAAAGCAGGGAGGCCGGGTGCCGGAGGAGGGAAGGAAGGCGAGGCACCACCCAAACTCAAGTCTTCGCTCCTTTTCCCCCAGAAGTCCTCCCTCTCTGCCCTCGCCAACCGTGCCAAGCAGATCCTCACCAACTCCGCCCATTCCAACAACCTCCGCGACAGCAAGGCTGCCGGAGGCAAGAGGGAGAAGAAGGAGGAGAATAAGATCTACATCACCAGGCCCCGCCCCGCCAGGGAAAGGGAGAAGGAGAGGGAGAGGGAGCAGCGGCGAGAGAGGAGGGAGGAGAGGGCATCCCGCCACCCCAGAGAGGTTTTTCCAGGGGTTTTTCTGTATCAGACTGGGAAGACCACCAGGCTGGTCAACCTCGGTGCCAAAGGACATGTAGGCAGGGTTATAACAGGAGGGAAGAGCTTGGTGAGTTCCCCTCAGCTTTGGCCGAATCCACACACACGCGAGGACAAGACGTCTCCTCACAATGGAAGCGTCAACGCTCAGAGTGAAAGTGTGAAAAATTCGGTCATCATTGCCGCTGCAGCAAAGCTGTCAGAGAAAAGCAAGAGGAGAGGAGATGTTCAGGCTTTAAAAACAGCCGTCACCGCTGATCCACCCCGCAAAAGCGACCCGCTGACCCCACTGTCACATCACCAAGATCCCGTTCACCCTTCCCCTCAGTGGCTCAACTCCACAGAAAACACACTCCAAGGCCAAGCTCGGGTCACCTCTTACCTCAGGACCTCAGAGATCACCGAGTCCCAGCAGCAGCCCGACCCGGACCCCAACGCGGCCGAGCTCGACCAGGACACAAACCGCTCTAATCCCGACCCTGAGCCGGAGCCAGAGGAGGGCGAGATGTCAGACTACAGCTACGAGGAGGTGGAGGCCCGGCCGGGCTGGGCCGAGGAGAGCATCAACTGGCAGAGGACCTTCTCGGTCAATCCGATGGACTTTGAGCTGCTGCGCTCTGACTGGAACGACCTGCGCTGCAACGTGTCCGGCAACCTGCAGCTGGCCGAGAGTGAGGTGGTGGACGTGCTGGCACAGTACATGGAGAAGCTCAACGAACGAAACGGCGGGTAAGAGGGAGGGGAGGGAGGTCTTAACGAACTCCCATGCACTCCCATGCGACCTTGCGACCTTGTGAGTTTGAACGGAGGATGCTTATGCTAACCATTATGTAAAGCAAGAAGCAATTTCACAGAGAACACATTGGTCATGCCCTGCTGCCTTGACTTCATGTTAGCAGTCGTCTGGTTGCTGATTACCATTTTCTGCAGCAGTGCGTACAAACCTTCATTTTTGTGTTTAGTGGCTCGGCCATTAACTTTTCTCTGTTCTCATTTTCCTCCTACAGCACACCACGCGTATTTCACACTAGCAGATAATGAATAGCGCTTTTTGATGTGGTCTGCCTACAGTCAAATAACAATTAATCCTGTTATGTGAACGGTATAAGAGATTGTACTCCCCAGCCCTGCTTTTTTTTCGGTCATATTCAAAGCATGTAGGGTTTTCTCAAGCTTCCCCCTCTCTTTCTCCACGCCCTAGGATTTACACCCTGCTGCGAATCATCAACGTTGAGAAGCGGCGTGACTCTGCGAGAGGGAACCGTTACCTAGTGGAGCTGGAGCTAATGGAGAGAGGGCGTAGCGTGGTGCGTCTGTCCGAGTACATTTACCTCCTGCTCCACCGCGGCAGGCAGGGAGACGAGAGCTTGGAGAACACAGACTTGGCGCCGGCCTCTGCCCCGGCCTCGGTGCCCTCCGCCGCCACGCCCAGCCTCACCACCCCGCCGCCCCGGCCTTCCACCAAGTCCGCCGCCCATCCCGGAGCAACACCGTGGAGCACCGCCTACGCTAAACCTCTGCTCTGCCAGCCGGTCATGCTGCAGTGGAGGAAAGATGTGATGGTGCACTTTGTGGTACCAGGTCAGTCAAAGTTGGAGTTTTTTAGAGGTTATTTCCTAAACTGTAAACAACCCACATTGTCGTTTTACATTTTAAACCTAACTTTCTCTTCTATTGTCCGCCATTTCTGTGTCATCCAGTGAAAAACCAGGCTCGCTGGGTTCAG
>CAESWR010002557.1:3652-16981 GCA_903171835.1 Mullus surmuletus | reverse complement strand
GCTTTACCAGCAGAGGAGCGGAGAGAAGTGCTGGTAGTGTGTTTTTTTTTTAAACGGTCGAACATGTGCAGATCAAGACCCTCATCTACGTCAAGAGCGGTTCTAATGCATCTACCTCGCTGTGTCATTAGAGACCGATTACGGGCAGCGCGAAGAGGAAGACGAAGTGACGAGGGAGTGAATGGGGGATCGCGGGCAGTGATGAGCAAAGAGGCGGAGGGGGTGGGGGGAAGCTCAGAGCGGGAGATGAACCTGCTTTGTGGTTCTTGGCTCGAGTGCGCTTCTACTCCGAGGGCTGCAATTACTCTCTGACCGACTCGTGTTGGTAGCTCCAGAGAGGTCAGCAGTTAGCCGGCGAGCACAATGAGGTCACAAACTATTCGCGCGTTGGCTTTTTGCATTTCTGAATGCCGATTCTTCCATCGAAAATGCTTTTCTGGCTTCCTGTTTGGTGCTATATTTGTCCTGCAGGAGTGCGTGCGCGTCTGCATGTGTGTCACCGCAGTCTGCAAATCAGATCAGTGAAAGACGGGCCTTCCTTCTGTTCTTCCGTCTTCATATTTTTCTGGTCTCGTCTTTGAATTCTCTTACTTTCTTTTTTATCAATCTCAGCGAGCCATCTCATTGCACTCTGCCAGGTCTCCGCTGGCCGGGGGTCAGCCAGAAACTTCCAAGCTCTGGGACTCAGCACAAGCAGGCTCTCGGGAACCTGCAGCTCAAAGACAGCTGGGGAAGGCATCATTATACCCACACACACATGCACTAGGAGGGCAAAGTCCAATTTTAAATATACTCATAATCTCTGGGTAATTGTTGTGAGGACGGCTGCTGGGCTCATTCAGCCTTTAAACCAAGGGAACAAACACATCCTCTTTTTCTGCATTTCCTTCTTGAAATACCATTATCATTTTTCACTCAAATTGTTTCTTTACACAAGTTCGCCCCAGCTTGTTCCCATCTCCATCAGAGAGTGTCATTTTCCCCCAGAGCCGCACAAGGTAAGACGTGGTTAATTATCACCCTGCAGTTTCTCCAAGCCCTTCTGAGACTTCGCAGACTGAAATCGGAGAGTCGGAGTCGTCCCAGGGTAGGGAAACAATGTGTGCACATGTTTCTTGTGCAAAGCTTTGGGTACTTCAAAACCCAAACTCCGAACACTTGGCAAGCAGTTGAATGAAATATCCCATGAGCATCCACCTCTGTCTGTCTAGCCGTCCGTGGTCTTGGGGTTTCCCGGGGCAGGAAAAGCAGGGCCTGCTGTTTATCTTGGAAAGGCACAGGAAGCACGAGCACTAAAAAGTCTGAGTAAGGCTAAAAAACAAAAGGTTGACTGCAAAAATTAGAGGTTTTTGCCTCATCAGACTTGGTATAAGTGCCGGGTTGGGGGGCAGCCGATGAAAGATCTGCACACATGCTCGCCCATCATCATCGCACCCAGACAGCCCCTACAGTGGGAAAAGAAGAATGAAAACAGATTTGTCACTCATCCTGCTGTTTGTACAGGAGCTGTGAGAGCGTGTGCAAGAATAACCCCCCCCCCCCCCAAATCTGTCGCACACAAACATTCCTCCTAGAAACTCACACACCCACATACACCACTCCTTTAAAGGGTCTTTCCTGGGTAGCCTGGTCTCTCTGGGAAGGGTAGAGGGGTTTGTGTGTTTAGGCTTGTGTGTGTGTGTGTGGTCAGGATGTGGCTAGCACCTCTCACTCGTCATGATTTACTAACAATACCCACGGCAGTTAGAGGCCGACGCTCAGCACAAATTATAAGTTTGAGTGGCTCTACAGTACGGCAAACTGTAAACTTTTCCATATTCTCCCTTTCCCCCCGATTTGGTTCACATTGTAACCAAAGCTCAACTCAAGAGGTGTGTGTCATTTTTGATGATTTATCGGCAGTTTCCTGCCAAGCCAAGTTTTATTAATTTCTGTAAAGGGCGTACTTGGTTATATACAATGCGGGCAGTCTGAAATTTGTATGTGCATGAGCCAGGGTGTCAATTTCTGTGTTTTAGGAAGGGCTAAAAGTCTGTCAGCTATTATTTAGCCATTGTGGCTTTGGGAAACATTGTGGGAACGTCAGATGAAGTGAACTGAGTGGGTCCTCTTCCCTGTCCAGGAAGAAATGCATTAACACGCTCACATGCAACTTCCGATGCTGTTAAAAAGAGGCGAATGGCTTTTGACTTTGACAGTGTGTGCACCTCTGAAAGCAAGGTGTATGTTGTAGCGCTCTGCTTTAACATTTAAAAGACATGATCGAGGAATGGAAGGAAGCACGGGCAGAGAGAGGCAACGATCTCTCGAGGTGATATATCTTCCCTTCTGTGATCCTTGTCTTTTTTTCCATCTTCTGCTCGAATATTTAGTGGGTGGTCCACAGAGCCCCCTGAAACCAATGGCCTCTTACGACCCTCAAAACACACACTTCCACATAAATGCACATGCAAAGGCGCATGACAACAGAATGCTGAGATTAAACCCGGCCGAAGTTGGTAAGATGACCTCATAAAGTATGTCGGTGACACACACTGAGTCAAGCGTGCCTTTTAGCACCTGCAGAGGCAACAGCTGGGAACACACACAGCAACAAACACACCCCTCGTGCATATGCACACACATATCTGCTCGCCTCCCACAATTTTATTTGTGTTGCTGCCATGCTCGGGCTGAGGAATGTGTGAGCAGGTGCCCCCTGTAGAGAAGAAGCAGCAAACACTCATTATACTGGCTACAGTTTACGAATTGTTTGCACGTTGCATTGCAGTCACAAAGTGTGAAGGATGAGACTTTAGTGGTGATGACTCAACATAGCCTTTTTACCTGCAAGGCAAAACTTTGGATTCTGTAATTAAATAAGCTTAGATGTGGCCAGCTCATAGTAAGTCAAGCACTTTGGGACTCAGAATGAGTAACATTATGCTCTCGATGGTTGGCACTTCTTCTTTGCGTTTTTTAATGATTCAAGTGTTGCGTCTTCCTTTTGTTTGTCACTTCTTAATATCGTTTTGTTTTTTTGCACTCTCATTGTCGTCTCCCTGCCACAAACTGTGCCATCAAATCCAGACACGGTCACATCTTTTCCACAGGAAGAGGAAAGAGTGGAGGGTGATAACTGCATCAGTGGTTGTACGGAAAAACATCATGGACGGTTCAGTGACTACCAGTCAAACATCCACTGCAGGAGCAAATGTTTCTGTTAGTGATGTCCTCTGGTAGAGGTATAACGACTTGGAAAAAAAAAAAAAAAAAAAACTATTACCATGCACCCTGTATTCGTCTTAGCTGTTTGACAGTTGTTCAGCATTGCTGCCACTGGTGGACTTAAATGCAGATACAATGACGCTTTGTTCAATTTTAAGTGCGCTGACCACCACATGGGAGCCTATTAGCTCTGAAGAGGGTGGCATGAATGTGAGGGTGTTACTTTTGTGTGTGTGTGAGTGTTGGCTTTGTGGGTGTGAGGGGTTTGAGGGTCAGGAGGTGATCTAACTGCACGGGAGGAAGATCCTTTTTAGTAGGGTCCTTTTGACGCGCAGACACGCCCTCTGTATTCAGTGTGTGTGCAGGGTGTGTGCGCGGGTCAGGGGTGAGCTGTAAACCCCCCTCGGGTGTCAGATGGGTCATGCGGCCAGTTGAATTAGGGAACCAGCCTGGTTAGAGGTAGTTTACTGCCTTTCGCTAAAGAGGTGAGACATCCCGACACGCCCTGCAGGTCTCTCACAAGCCCATGCCACACACGTGATATTCCGAGCTGCTACCTTTCATCCGCGAGACTGACATGCGGCCATGTGATTTGTGCCTTCGATGACACCTCAATGCCTCTTATTTATTTCTGCGCGGATACGTGTGTGGTCAGACTACGCCGGGCACATCGGAACACCAGCAAGCACGACTGAAGTTGGGTGGTCCATTGATTTATAGCTGGTATGTCAGTCTTACACATGTTCCATCAGTAGCATTGATTTCATGACTAATTGCGTAAGATGTTCGGCCCATTCTTACCATGTAGGGGTTAGTGCTGCCCCTCCCAGCATCGACCCTGTATGTCTTTCACAGCGTGCACAGTTGTTGTCAACAATGGCACGGACAACAGCGGAGTCGGGCAGATGAAAACAGGCCAGCCCCGCTCATTATTGCAGACAAAGAACCTGCATGGCCTTTCAACAACAAAAAAAAGCTCTGGCTCATTCACTGTCTGTCGCTCTGAAATGATGCTGACTTGTGATGCTCATGAAATAATGCAAACTCATCCTCTCTGTTTAGCTTATCCTAAGCAGGTTATAAATGCAAGCTCTGAGCTTGTTGGTAGTCATGTTTGTTAATGCCTTGACATGCAACGCTCTGCAGATTTTCTGTCCGCGAAACAAAACACAAACCTCCCTTGTCTGCCAAACTCGTAGTGATGGCTTTAAATCACTTTTTAAGATTTTTTTACATGCAGGAACCATTCTGTATAACGAGTGCTACAGTTTCCACCACACTCGGCTACATTTTCCTGAAGTATATGTATTTTACTTATAATGGTGTTTTTTGAGGTATGGTGTCGCTAACCCTAAAAAGTGTCTCTTCTTTCACCGCCGTCTGTCGCTGATGCAAGTATAGACCGCACCTTCTGTTACACACAGACGCACAAAACACTATATGACACACTTGTGTGTCTGTGCGAGCGAACGACCGGTGAGCAGCTGCCCAGAAAGTGGTTTGCCTTTCCTCAGTTTCCTGAGCTTCTTTTCCACTCCGCTGTGAAACAGAGTCCAAAGATTTAGTTTTCGAAGGGAGAGGAGGAGAAAGGAGCGAAGCCATTGAAAATGTGAGTGAACCTCCAGTCGTAATCGCAGTCCATCCGCCAACCCGCCAATCCCCCCACACCCTTCACCCTTGTGTTTTTTCCCCCAGTTGACTCACTCTGTTCTGCGTCATGATTTTGCTCTCTTCCCTGCCCAACACGGAATGTTAATCAGCAGAAAGCTGCTTTAGATTTGCAAGGGGGAATTTGGATCCAGTTCTTTGAAATGTCAAGATTTTAAGTCCCTCTATCAAAAGCGCTTGTTGGACTGTGAGAACCGCGGCAGAAATTGCGGCTGCGAGAGGCGTCACTGCCTGAATATGAGAGTCGGCGAGAGTTGGTTTGGCCCCTTTGTGCATTACCAGTGACTGTTGGTGTCACTCTGGCGTGAAACACACAGCATGTGATAATGAATATCCGACCTATTGTGCGAATGCTTAATTTAATGTGTGAGAAATTAATTATTGAGGGAAGAGAGAGAGTGTGTGTGTGTCGGGGGGGGGTAGAATTAGATGCTTAATTTAAAGAGAAATTGATGAGTCACAAAGTTATTTTAGTTAATTATCAGGCATCACGGTGATAATGGAACAGCAAACAGAAGTGACTCATTGACGTTATTTTAGTATCTTGTTGAATTCAGTGTTAAAGCGAGTTTATGAATCAAAAGTGGAACCTTCAATACCCAAAACCCAAGATGTCCAGACTTGGTTAGAAGTTGAAGCGATGAAAATAGATGATATCATGTGTTCCAGTTAGACTTTTAAACCTTTAAAGAGGCTTGGTTTTAAAATGAGTGAATTTAAGGTTGAACTTTGGGTTCATGTTCTGTTTGGAATTGTGGTCGGGGTATCTACCTTCTTCCTCTCATTTCATTCAATGAGCGCACTCACAAGGTAGAGGTGTGTGTGCGTTTGTGTGTGTGGGTTTGACAGCCAGCATCCAGAGTTCAGGTTTAGGACTTCGCTCAATGAACGTGTTGTTGTCTGCTATCCGAGCTGACAGGCTCTCTGTTCTCGCTCGCTAGACGGTCCAGCTGAAAGAAAATGAGCTGATCACACAGACAGAATGAGAGCAATTAGTGCAAACACACACATGCACACTCTGTGCTCCTTTACTCAGCCTCTGTTATTTGTCCGAGAGCTGAATAGAGGGCGGCTTGTTTTTGAATGGGGGGTTAACTGTTACTGTTTAAAATAAAACAGAAGGCCCTTGATCTGTTGTAGCCAGTAAGGTCCATTCTTTACAATAATCACAGTGAGTTGATGGAGCTGTATAGCTTTAAAAATTGTTCCTCAAACCAAAATGTGTATTCTAACATTTTGCCCTCCTGACTTTTACCCTGTGTTTTTTATTTGCCAAACGCTCTACCTCCTGGCAGGGTTTTTGGACGATGACATCACCCGAGTAGTAAAAGTGGATTCTATTATAAGAGGGCGGGTTTGAGGTTAGATGTTTATGTGCATGCACTATTGAGGAGCGTGTGTGTAATATCCGTCATACTGATGTGCCATTTGAGAAAACAAAACCGCCCCTCTATATACAGTGTATTTCCACCCACTTCATCGAACAATAAGCCAGTGAAACCTATAAAGCTATGTCATCCAATCACGGAGACATACTGTCCCCTTGCTGTGCGCTATGTGAAGTGGTGTCACATATGGAAAGGGGGAATTTCGAATGAGACTAGATAGCCGCAGGCACCACAGTTGGCCTGGAATGTAAAATATAAAACGTGATTAGAGAGGGAAAAGAGGGCCAGTGGGGAAGGCTGAAAGAGGGCAAAAGAAACTGGGAGTGAAAGGCAGCAGAGAGGATAAGGGGGGGAGAAATCTGAAGTCATGTTTAGGATTAGAGCTCGTTTTGTAGAGGAGCTTATGTTATACTTTTTCAGGGCTGTGGGAAACCAAAGCCAGGCCCCTCTTGAATCCCACCAACTCCAAATTCAGCTGTAAGTATGTTTGTTTGGAGGTGGTGGAAGGTGAATTACTGACAGACCACGTTTACAACTCTCCTGTCAGACTGTTGCACCATTCGAGTTTGAGTTTTAAGGGTTGTATCCATCACGGTGGATTTTCCGTTCAGACCCGACGTTTTGCCCGATCAGCAGCTCATTGTATGAGCTTCATATTCCTTAATGTTTGTGGTGTAATATTTGAGTATATTTCGGAACACACCCAGAACAGTTCCTTAACACACCCAGCTGTCCCTCTTTTGAAGATTCCGCATACCCTGTGTGGAAATTCAGATATAATCTTTGCAGCTTTGCACCCTGGGATTCCCAGGCATGCTTCTAACCGCAGACAGATCCTCGGATCTCGCTTTCAGTCTTTGGACAGAGACACAAGTTTATACGCTCAAATCTGCTGTATATTCTACACTTTCAATTGTTACTGTTAGCCTTTCAATATGTTTTTACTTTCTAGAAAACAGATTTACAAGCCGCAGGTTTCACAGTCGATAACAGCGATATATAAAATCTTTCATTGGTACTGACATCATCCCCTCACATTCACCAAATATAGGAACTTTCCTCTTGTGTCTTCTCCTGATTGATGATGTGTGTGGGTGTTCTTTCTCAGAGGCTGAGAGAACCCCCCCTTTTACTCAGCTGATAAGGTTACTTCCTCTTTTAGCCCCAGCTGAGCGCCACCTCTGACCCATGACCCCTTGCAGCCAGGGGGGCAGGGGTGTCGGCAGAGGTGTCAGGGGACGTCAGCCAGACCCCGCGTCACTTGTCTATCATGTGGAGATTTATAAGGCGCTGAAAGTCATGTGCACACCATTTTTTGGCGCCTTATAAATCAGAATTCTTCTGATTTGAATGCGTAATATCCCAGCAAATGCTCAAACAAAGGCCTGGCTCATCTCATGAATGCTTCTCTGTCTGACCCCAATTTCACATATAGTCGGTGCTTTTGAAAGACACTCACTAACTTGTCCAGTTAATGATTATTTTTAGCCCAAATACTAATAGAGCGTTTAGCTTCTTAAATGCCCCTCTGTCCCATCTGAATTCTGTTTAGATAAAGATCATGAGAGGGGCTTGCCAGAGCAAGCAAACACATGGATATTTTTAACCCCCGATGCTGAAAAGTTCCAGTACCGCTTGTGTCGCTGAATAAAGACAATCTCGCCGTTAAACACAGAGCTATTGATAAAGAGCTCTATTCTGTTCCCTCCTGTTTTTCATCTTTCAAAAAATATACCGTAGTTAAGCGCCTGCAATAAAAGATTTGTGTGTGCTACTCGATCTGTTAAACCAGCGACAAGAATGCTGTGTGTGGGTGAGGTTGGATGTGTGAAAAACAGGTGTGTCAGAGCCTTCACTGATGGGAAAACAAGAGGCCAGCGCTGTGAGTGAAGGATCACATCTGGGTTTCCACAGACATGAAAAGAAGCAAGAGAATGTGTGCATGTGTGACAGAGGGCGAGTTAGTGTAAAAAGGCAGGGCGATATCAGGACATTGTGGGGGTGATACACACACCCCTATAACAGCCATGTCAGACACTGTTTTATTGTGCGATTCTCAACCCTCCATCCTCCACACAGGGACAATCCTAAAGCCTCCTTGTCCTGAATCAGAGAACTATTCTTGGCAGGGGAAGTGGCTTTGAAGCCCCCTTCTCCTCCTCGACTCTCTGATCCATTCACCCCTTAATGAATGAAGAGGCTGTGAAAGGAGGAAAGGCAGGTGTTTACTTCTGTGCATGTTTGCCCATACACACACACACACACATGCACACACACATTCCCCATAGTATTGCAGGGGGGGTTTTTTGGTCATCATCTGAGGCCCCTCGCCACGAGCAAAGCCGATCATGTCCTTCTGTCTTTCACACACTCTCTGCTGCAGACAAAACAAAGCAGCACATGTCGACCAATTACGTTCCAAGAATGTACTTTTACTGAGCTGAGCTGGTGGGAACAGAAACGAAATGTGAGAGAGTAGGGCAACGCACAAGGACAATTCCAGGGTCTGATTCCCTTCTAATGAAAAACACGTGTCAAAACACTCTTGTTGCATAAGATTATGCAGAGAGATTTCCTTTTGTATCCCAAAGTAAGTTTGTTTCAGTTTTATTTCTGGCCTCACTATTCTGGGCTGTCACTTCAGACTGATAATAGAATCCAAATGAATAAACTACGACATTTGAGTTCAATTTAAAGGGAAATCAATAGTACTGTTTTTGACATATTTCAGATTTATTTATGTCTACAATTTATGCTTAATATGCTGTCACCATGTGGAGTTTTTCCCATGGATGAAGAACTGGGCTGTTTGTTTTTGCTTTTTCTGACCTTTCACTGAAGGTAAAACCCAAATATGTTGATTAGTTGAGGAATTTTTTGTTACATGGAGCAGCGCTGTCCTCCAAAGTCAAGATAATTTCAAGAACGAATTTTGAGATATCACAAGAGCAACAAAGAATAATAGTCACATCTTGTTTTAATTTCGGTTGGCTCTAAAAGTAAAGAGTTTTAAAAGAAATAATCAATCACAATATGAAATTCTATTCCTTTTCAGAAAAAAACATATGAGAATGTTAGGGGTTGCTTTGACATTCTTGTTGAAGATATATGAATTATAAAGGTGCATTAATTGGGAATGACAGCTTGGCTGGGCTTAACATTTGGCTAAATGAAGAAGTAGTTGCTGGATTCTTCTGGCCGTGTTGCTGCAGTTTGTCTGACAACATTGTGAATGATAGCTTGGCTGAGCCATGACGAGCTGTAATGGTTCTGAGAGATAGTTACTGCCACAGACTTTGTGGTATGTTTCAGCTGTGATTTGTAGCTGGGATTCCCACATGACATTTGCTGGGTCAACCTCAGAAATGGAACCATAATGACCACAAGAGAATGAATCCCTTGTGCCGCTTATCTTCCCCTGCCTCACCCTCTTCGCTGTCTGACATATTCCCGTCTTTCCTTTTCCTGTCATTTCTGATATTCCTGTGATATTAGTGGCGGACGTGGGGACAGGCTTTGGTCGGATTGTGGACCTACATCAGGTCCAAATGACGCAGGCTGGGGTTCAGCGGTGAGGCGAGCAGCAGGGTGGGACTGTGGGAACCACTGAGAGTGTGGTGGTGTGCATATATTTGCCACAGCTTTGAAAGAAAATGGCAGAATCAATTGAAACGGAATTAACATCTCTGAAGATTTCAACTCTTTCTTCACAGTGAAGACACTTCTATTTTAAGTTTGCTAAAAATAAGATAAAGTTTGCTCTGTTGTCAAAAGTTAGGGTAGCATCTGATCGGGTTTGAAAAGTGTAGTGTAATTTGTTTTGGTGAAATGTGAATGCACCTGCATGCAAACTGGCTGCCTCATTGCCCTGATTTGCTCTGAAGGGGATTGTTAGTTTACTATTTTTCACCCTTTAATAATTTGATGCAGATTAGTGGAATTTGACGGGCGGATTTGCGTCAATGTGACGTTCTTGGTGAATCACTCTGCAGGGTGTCAGACGCTGCTCACCCATGTAGACATGCACTCATGTACACACCTGCCTTCACATCATTGAATTTATCTCACACTCTTGCCCGCACTAATGACACATCATCGCTTAAATGGCTCTTACGCCTCTTGAGACATGTATCTAGCTGAAACGAGATGGAATCAAGCCATTTCTGGAGGAGCTATTAACATTATATATTGCATGCAGTAACGCCCAATGCTCTCTTATGGCGGCTATAAAGTGCTTTAGTATATACACTGCGAGACAGACTGGAGAGCTTGGGTACAATTAAGCATAAAGTCTCTAAAGTACGCTGTGAAGAGGCTGTTTTCTCGAGAAAGAACCGGCCAAGGCCAACAGATACAAAGTAGTCACAAAATCTTGCAAAAGTGAGAGTGTAAAATATTTTTTGTAATTAATTGGCATGCTGCAAAAGCGATTTCCAACATCCGGAGGAAGAGGAGAACTGCGATTGCTATTTACCTTGTGCACGTGTTAACAAAATGTGCGCATGTTAGTGGTTAAGTGAGTGCACGGTGACGGCGTGCTTAAACTTGTGTATAGTTTATTTGTCTGACGTGCATGCTCTTTGTAGCAGTGGCGCTCTGCTAGAGGCAGCCCTTTCCATTGTGTCGGAATGGAGAGTCAGCACATATTATACAACTCATATGGTGCGCAGAAAGTACGAGAGAGGGCTGGGGGGGAGGGAGGGGGAGCTGGAGTTACACTTTCAAAATCAGATTGCTTTCTCCTAGGCAACACAGTCCCCATCAACGCAAACCACAGTAATTCCATCAACATGTTTTTCATTTATTAATCATTGATGGAGAGCGTAGTGACCTCTCCCTGTGATTGCTTTGAGGAAGTCGACATATCATGTGTCTCTTTACTCGGAATTGCAGTAATGTTCTTCCCTCTGTGTTCTTGCAGCCTGTTGCATAATTGCCCTGATAATTACTTTAAGCCTGTGCAATCCATTCAACCATCCTTTGAATCGAGATCTGTGTGTATTTGTGTTGATGCACAGTGGACATCGTGTTGCAAATTAGACTTTATTTGTCGTTGTGATGCGCTACATAGCTTCTACACACTACAATATGATACACTGGTTGTTGGCAAACGTTGCACACTGGACAGTTGCTACTTCTATGGCATTCCTCTCCCCAACACCCAAACGCATCCTTAAGTCAAACAGCCAACCATCTTCGAAATTTGGTCCACTTCATTTGCTCATGTAACCTGTCGTGACGCACTTGAACGCAGCCTCTGCTGAGCTTGGTGTCCCTAGACTTCAAACAGAAACTACATCGGCACTTTTGTATCCATATAATAAGTGATTCCATGTGCATTGACTGATGTGCAAAGGCACGTTTATTTTTATAAGACCTTACAAATGCAACATGACACCTTAAAAACATTTGTCTTAAAACAAAACAGCTTTGATGACCTTTGGACAAGACCTTTTTGGGGTCTTTCTCCTGCTGGGACACAGATGATTTATATGATGCGGAAATATGTTTGTAGTGAAGATAGCACCACGTGAAGAGGTGTATTGGTTAACAGCTGGCTGTAAAGTATGATGTCTTTTAGCCTCCGGTCTTATGAATGTCTTGTGCTGCTGAGAGGAAGAGGTCTTTTTGGTCAGATGGTGTTTTATTAGTGCACATCTGCAGTGTTTCTTTTCAACATTGCATACAAATTCCATTGAGAACCTGGACACGGCTTGTTTGCGGGAAGCACATGGGAATGTCATTTTAGGGATGGTAGCCCATCTCCTGCCTTTTGGGAAGGAGTGGGAGACGAGGAGGATCTTTGGGCTTTGAAAATAAATCACAAACCTGCGCTGATCATCTTTCTTCTTTTCCATTTCTCTTCTCCATTCCCAGCCATCCCTCGCTCGTTTCCTCTGGCTTGGTAGAAAGCTCGCCACAGAATCGGAAGCCAAAATAAAGGTTACCGTTTGGGCAGCTCACCACGTTCACCCAGATAAACTAGCTGAGCGGTAGCTAAAGACACACTCCGGATCTCGCGTGACCGCATGTTGCTCCCATTTTCCTACAGTCAAACCTAATGAAGACACGAGAGTTAACAAGCAGCAAACGGCTCCAAACATATCCATTTTAGTTTGGGAGCAACAATTAAATCGGGGTTCAGCTGTAAAAAGAATCTCCGGGTTATATAAGAACGATGTTATCCCTTTGCCAGTAATTAATCTGACAAACCTAACATTCAACTGTAGACAAATCGGCACAATTTTGTTTGTTAATGATGTTGTAAAAGGAGGTGAGTGATACTTCTCATGCATGCCGTGTACTCTCATTTCAGCTGTTATTCGACCACACTATTCAGTTTCCCAGAGATGGCTGGGTTTGGCTAACTGGGTCTCCTGGGAGTCCATCTTTGGAGGAAATACCACACAAGTCCTAGATTGACCGTAACTGATAACAGCATAATTGATAGTAGACGTAGTATTCCAATGAGTGACTTTTGTCCCATAAAACCGTGCTCTTCATTCTAATTCTTTTTGTAACAATGGGATTTAACATAAACCGCCCAGCTTGTTTCTGAATCCTTCTTACAAATTGCAAATCCCTTTGTAACATGAGTTGTTTGTGTCTTTATCTGTGTGGATCTCAGTAGTTCAGAGAAGGGGTTGTTGGGTCACCGTGCTGGGATGCTGGTGGTCTTTCACCCCCACCCCTTCAGCACTGCACCCCCAAACCAATTCATCATATTATCTTTGGCAATCATTTACTCCCCGTAATCATGTTTGTATTATTTTGAGCTTTGATCTCTGCAAATAATCCACAGCGGCTGCATCGAGTATGCGCAGTATGTGTAGTTAATGTTGCGTAATTTCCATGACATTAAAAGGAAAGCCATCACTGCGGTGACACTGAATCCTGGATCTTAAGTCTGATTCTCCCTGCAAAGCTCTGGGCTGCATCTGACACGGCAGCCGTCTGTTTTGCTTGTATTAGCCTAATGTCGCTTACTGTGTGCTGTGTTTATTTTCCTGGACGTGTTGAGAGCAAGAGTCGCGTTCCCCTGTGTGTTTATTTGCCCTCTGTGGTG
>CAESWR010002556.1:218890-269885 GCA_903171835.1 Mullus surmuletus | reverse complement strand
GTGCATTCAGTTCTCAGGCACCATGATTTCACAATGCATAGTGCACATTTCCTCCTGGACAACCTTTAACCGCCCTCGAATCTTTCCTTGCTTTAATCCCTGTGCATTGCACTGCACTTAAAGAGGAAATAATGTAGTTTTTGGTCATTGATTTCAGTGTTTGTATCACTTGCACACATTTTAAACATTGGCTGCTGCGGAAAGTGAGCAGTAAAGCCTTGTTCACAGTGCACGGGTTTGAGACGCCGGCGACCTGCCCTCCCCCGGATCAGGGTGACACTGATCATTTTCATACAGACAGGCGATATTGGCAGCCAGTGCAGCAGTCATCACTTTGATTTGTTGTTCTTGCAAAAGCTTTTACTTGAAACGCAGCTCAGCTCATGTAAAAAAAAAATGTTTCTTCCTTATTCAAAAACAAAGGAGTGTGTGTCACTGAGTCAGTGCCGGATTTTCTACATGGGTTTGTTTCCTGTTACAACTGGTAAGGTGGCTCATTGTCGTGCCAAACAATGTTCTCGCTGTAAATGGAGAGCGCATGATTTAAAAAAAAATAAATAAAGAACTAATATGTCATGTTTTTTTCCCTCTTAGGACCCACCCAGAAGATGAACCTGTTCCAGTCTGTTACAAGTGCCTTGGATAACACGCTTTCCAGTGATCCCACAGCAGGTGTGATTGTTACACGACCCCCTTTCTTCACCAACAAGCATGCAGTTATTTAAGTTTGCATTGAGTTAGAGTTGGACCGTGTGTCCAACGTCCATCGTGATATATATGTGGGTTACGCTACTCCAGATAAGATGGAGAAGGCGGAGTCACCTAAGTGGTGAGTTTATATGCTTTAAGGGGGACAGAGACATACAGAATCTTTTAAGAATTTTACATAAGTGAATATCTGTGGATTTCACAAACTGGGGGCCATATGTAAATATCAACAAAGAAAAGGGTAATTTCCTTAATTTGGTAAATAGAAAAATGTGTTAAACGATCTTTAGCTCTGAGAAGATCAATTAATTTGAGCCAGAATGTTGTTTTAAGATCATTTACTATTATGTATGTAGAGTGTCATCACTTATCTTTTGGGGATTTCTATTATGGTTTGTAAATCTCTTTTTCCTCCTTTGCTCTTCTCTTTATCCGCAGTGATCTTTGGAGAAGATGTGGCGTTTGGTGGAGTATTCCGATGCACAGTCGGCCTGCGAGATAAATATGGTGAGATTAAGCCGCCTTAATTCCTCTCTGATTCTAAATCCCTCCACAGCAGCTCCGTTTTATAAAACTGTCACAGCAGCAGGAGCAGCTGCCGCCTCTTCCGGTCGCCCTTCAATGATCTCGCCACTAGATGGCAGCAGAGCACTTCTAAAAAAAAATTCTTGTCTGCCTCACCTCTTTTGCAAAAGGGTTATCACTGTTCCCCGGGAGGACCACTGGGATCCGTTTGCATGCATTTGGCCATTGTAGCAGGGGGTCCGAACGCAGGTGATGCAATGAGCTGCCGTTGTGTTGTATCTTGGAACTTGACAGCTTCAGTTTGTGCGTCCTCATTTTCAATCAGCCTTTTAAAAAAAGGCGGCTCAAAAAACCTTCAGAATCTCACAGGTTGATTAGAAGTACCCTCTCACTAGTATAGCATAAGCACAGTGATACCAAATACTCGTATTAGATTAAATTCACAGGTGAAGTTAATGTTTTTGTTCCATTCGCTCCGTCCATCCGTTCCACTGCACACATTTTGACATGCAAAAGCAGGAGAAGCAACAAAGCGATTTATAATATCAATGAGAGTTCAAACGCATTCTTTGTTTTTCCTTTTTTGCCACATTTGCACATCAGACAGTAGGATGACCAGTTCAACCTTTGGTCATTTGAGCAGAGCCGAGTCCTTGTTTATGCCGGTCCCACCTGTGCCTCTCCCACTATGACGAATCAAAATGTCTGCTGTGGAAAAAGGGGTCCATTGTGCGCGCCGACTCGCCAGCACACTTTAATTGGGACACTTGCATGTGAAAAGAGACATTGTTAATGTTGTAAGTCACGGCCCGGGGGCTTTGCTGTTCCTTTTGTGACACGTTAAAATGTCTTTCCATGGAGAAGAGAAAGAAAAAAAGAAAAAGCCAACTGCAGTCCACCTCTCCTTTGCGATGTTGATATTGTGAGGAGCTATTGGAGAAACATCCTCCAGGGAGTGGTTTTCTTTTGTGTGTGCCAATGAATTCGGTGGTACTATCTCAACAAATATTGCAAAAACAGCCCCGTCTTGCAAACTGGTTGTGGTAGATATCAGTTAATTGCAACTTCACCACGGGATTGGTGAGTAGATCTGTTGACAATGACCAAGAAATTGCAGCAGAGAAACCATTTCCCAACACCTGCTTCAAGTGTAAATGTTGCAGTGGACGGGGGG
Organism: Mullus surmuletus; assembly: GCA_903171835.1. NCBI lineage: Eukaryota > Metazoa > Chordata > Actinopteri > Syngnathiformes > Mullidae > Mullus > Mullus surmuletus. Next base: position 267,478 of record CAESWR010002556.1, on the reverse strand, counting down.
AAAAAAAGACAAAACATTATGAGACTTTACAAAAATACAAGCGTGCATGTAAGATAATAATGGCACTGTCTGAAGTTAATTAGACCTCCAAGTATCAACATTGACCTCAGATGTCTTTGTCAGGCAGCCGTCACCGCATGTGTTTTCCATCATGTGAATTCACTTAATTCTGCCTTGTCACAGAGAGAGACAAGCACAGGTGTTACTGATAATATTAATCACCACTGAAGAGCCACAGCAGACCATGACCGTACGACAGAGAGCCATCATAACAATACCATGAACTCAAACTACATTTTCCGGCTGCTGCATGTCAAAATGTCTTTCATTATTAAAAAAAGAAAAAAAGGAAGGGAAAGAAACGCAGCGCTTTGCAGTCTGAGCTCACGGAGAGCGCCGTGCCAAGAGGTGTGAAATTGTGCCACCATACCATTTTGCCCCATAGCCGATGCTGATGCAATGTTTTTTTGCATTGTTTCCCATGCAAGTTGGAAGAGAAAAAAAATGTTTCCACCAGACATCACGCTATTTATCTACAGATTTTCCACTGCAACGACAAAAAGTGGATTTAAAACACATTCGCCGTTGGGGCAGCGGCAGTCACCGGTGCAGATATTAGGCAGATATTTGGGTTTTTTAAAGTGAATAGTTTGGCCACCTCTTGGCATGCAGGATGCTTTTGGTGAGCTTTCAATTATTATTTTTTTAATATCCCAATGACAGAATATCCGCGGGGTGAAAAGTATTAAGTTCATAAATCACAAGTTCATAAATAAGTTCATAAATCAATTTTGGGGAAATTACGACCCGTAAAAGTATTAAAGGCTTATCACCGCTTTATGAGGTCTTACATTTTTGAAGGCATTTTTCTGAATTAGCCGTCAAATGAGTTTGAATCCAAAAAAACATTGTAAAAGTGTATGAGTTTATTCATTTATTAAGAAACAAAGATGAACATAACATAAAAACTAGACTATTAATGGTGCATTTGTAAATTGTCTCTGAGAGCACCAGTACATACGCGGGCGGAAATGGTATGATAGTCGTCTATAATCTTTAATGTAAACTCAAATTGTCACTGATGGAAACGGTTATGGCTCGAAGTGGCGGTGAGGTATTAAAAAAAATATCAAGAAGGTCTTGAAAAGGTCGTAAAAAGGTATTGAAATTAACTTTCCTGTATATACCCTGAATGACTTTGTATTTGCATCTTTTATTGGCAAACTTTGGCTGTAATGACGCATCCCCACTGGCACTGCGTCACAAAACTGTCCCTATTACAATTTGCATAGACAGAAGCGAGGGCTCCCCGGCTTCTGCAGCTCATAGTCAAAACAGAAAGCACTAATCAAAGAGACGGTGTACTGATCCAAGGTTCATGTGCGGTAGTATAGCGCTGATGGAGCGCATCCTTTTTTCCAGCTCATCTTGCAATTTCTTCTTACAGTCGACGGTCTTAAGAAGATTTCATGCTTTCTGAAGCCGTGTGATAGAACAGGCTGTGAACAACGACGGCTTAGCTGTCTTTATTTGTTTTATTTTTTTTTTGTAGTAGAGGAAAGGAATTAGACAAATCGCCCGTCTTCCGTTTATTTTCACTCCGGCTTGGCGTGTTTATGTTTTGTTGTAGCTCCGAGTCTCAAATCAATCCTACAGTAGCCGGCTTTGCCTTTTGTTTTCATTGACGTCAGAAGTGTTGACCTTTTCGGGGAGGGATCATTATTTTCCATCTCATCCTTGTGTACAGTGACGAGTGCAAAGCTGTTTTTATCCCTCTCACTACTGAAAGGGATGGCGCACACCTCTGCCACCCGCAGCCGTTATACAGAACAGAGGTTAATACAGGGTGAAAACTGTATGAATGGCTTTTTTTCCGAGGCTGATGCAGTCACCTCAGTGATCCGGCTCTCCCGCTGTGGACCCACAGCGACTTTTGAGTGCTTTTTCCCCCCCGAAGATAAAAACGGCACACACTGCACCGACCAGTTTTGACTGATTTAGCCTTTTTTTTACCGAAAGCAGCTTGTGACCCACAGACACCAACTATTAATGTTTCCCCAACAGGGCGCTTGGCTTTCTTTTTTTACGAAGATTCCAAAAAGCCAAGAGACGTTTAGTTAGTTGAACCATCGGGGTAATTTTAGAATCGCTTGATTGCACCCCTCCTGTTATCTGACGACTTGCTAATCATTGCTTTTACGAGACACGCACGTGTGTGTGTGTCTGTGTGTGTGTGTGAGACGGTGCCTGTCACCTTCACATGAGCTACACGCCTGAGGTTGCCTCCGGCCTCCGAGCTAAAACACTCAACTTTGATCACTTAATTGTTCATTCCCCGGAGGGTTTGTCGCCCTGCGGTTGCTAATTAGACCTTTTGAGCTCTGAGCAGGGCACATGAGGGCAGAGTTACGCTGGTGAGAAGCAAACTTCCCAGCAATCCAGAAAAAGACGGGATTGGCAAATACACAAAGATGAGAGCAAAAATAACATTCCCAATCCAAATTTAGAGTCGGCGCTCTTGTGGCTCTTTTTCAGATTATAGGGTGGAGAATGGAAAAAGTCTCTTTTTTTTTTCTTCTGTTTTTTGCTCCTTGGGGGTTTGATTGCATTACAGGCTTGTTGAGCTACGGCTCAAAGTCAGAGGACTCATCAACTTGTCACTTCACTTATTTTAGGACTTCATGGAGGGTTGAAGATGGGATTTACCATTTATCAGAAAACCAGCGTGCATATGCAGCGTTTGACAGTTTTCTCTAAACGTGCGTCCCGGATAAATGATTAAATAGAGTAGGCCAGTAAGCGATCCCCACCTGCACGGCTGAAAGCTGAAACCCCTCTGTGCACCTTATTGTTTCCATGAGCGTTGTTTTGTCCTTTTTGTCTCTGCACATCGAATAGTGCAGGGTCTGATCTGCTGCTTCTTTGTCTTCCTCCCATCCCCCGTCTTTTTTTTCTTTCCTTTCTCCGCAGGTAAGGACAGAGTGTTCAACACTCCCCTCTGCGAGCAGGGGATTGTGGGATTTGGCATTGGTGTAGCCGTCGCTGGTGCCACAGCCATTGCAGAGATCCAGTTTGCAGACTACATATATCCCGCTTTTGATCAGGTAACGAAAACGCATACCGCTCTTTGATGTGCAGGTCCACAGCAATCCCTCGTCCTCAGAGACGAGGATTATCACCCTGCAACAAGTGGAAGTTGATATGTCTTTCATAAGCGAGCATCTCACGCTTATTTTAATGGTGATATGGTTATGAAGCTTCCTCCTGTCATTTGCTTTCATTTTTTTGCTGAAAGGAATGGCAGTTGGAATGACGGAAAGTACACTTAAATTCAGAGAACCCGCCTGTATCAAAAATCCCTCCCTTCCTTTTAAGTGCTGTAAATCACAAAGAGCAAAAATCCCAGGCCTCTCACAGGTTGTATTGGAATCAGCACAACCTTCCATTATCTTTTTAAAACTTATTTTGTTTAATATCCTGAAGATTTATAAAAAGAAACCTTTTTTTTTTTAATTCCTAGGATTCATACACCCTATGAAGAAAACAAAACGATAAAAAATGATTCCAGGGAATCCTCTCCATTTCTTCTTGTGTGTTGCTACAGTGTTCTTCCTTCTTGCATCATTCAAGCATAGTAAGAATTTCACTGGGGACTTTTTTTTTCATCATTAAAAATGATCATATTCACACATATTTTCTTATGAGAAAATTTAGATAGACATTGGCGAAAGTTTGTTGTTCTAACTTCTGTGTGTATATATATATATATACATGTGTGTGTGTATATATATATATATGTGTGTATATATATATATATGTGTGTATATATAAATAAAAGATCTTTTCAATTGAAAAGAAGGCATGCACACATTTTTTTTTTCTGATTTTAAATGGGTGGCCACACAACTAGAAAATTAAATATTGGTGGTACACACTTGGGGAACTCAAATGAAAACATCCCAAGCACACTACTGTTGCTTTCTCAGACTTCAACGTGGTCTCCTATGTCACCTGCGGGTGTCTTTTGTTTTATTTTCTACAATACATCTTGCACAATCTGTTTAGCAGACAAAGTGCTTTTCCACATCTACCTGCTCTGAGGCGTTGCTGAGAAAGATTAATGTGGCATTAACAGGCCGAGCGGACCAGCTGTTTTACCATGCATACATGTTGACACAAGTGTCATGCGGTGTATTCTCGTCCTCCACAAGATAAATGTGTGTCCCTGCCATGTCAAGGAAGCATAAAAGGGAATATGTGACAGTGTGGCGAGTTTCTAAGAGGCTCCTGTTGCACTGTGCTGCAACAATAGATTTAAGTGTGAGCCTTGAGTGGGCGCCCGCTCTGCTTCTGTGCTCTTGCTTAAATCGCTGCAGTCCAAACCGACTCCAGAGAGACATAAAACCAGAATTAACAACCCACCTGAGTTTCGGGGAGGAAAACCTGGGACACCTTTTTGGAGGGAGCTCACCATCACAAACGGTGAAAGAAGGCAAAAGAAACCAGACACTTGAGGTGGTTTTGCTCGTTAAAAGGTTTAATGGGGTTTAAATACCTTTAAGAGGAAAAGCAGAGAAAAAGGCACGGCAAATAAAGACACAAAGTCAACTGGTGTGGTCTTCCCTCATGCTGGAGTGAAACAAAATCATCTTTGCAGTGAGGGTTAGTTAAATAATATCCACTGGCAATTTATGACGTAAATATCGCCAGCTGTTGAGACTCATAATATTTTATAGCAATGTTTTAATTTTTACACTCAAGCTTCCTGCTGTTGCTGCCGCAGCGACCCAGGTGTGATGTTTTGATAATTCATCAACGTCGTTTAAAATATGTGGTCGCATTAATCTGTGCTGTTTTTATTGGGCCTTTTTGCAGATAGTCAACGAAGCCGCCAAGTACCGCTACCGCTCTGGCAACCTGTTTGACTGTGGCAACCTCACCATCCGAGCTCCATGGGGGTGCGTCGGCCACGGATCGCTTTACCACTCTCAAAGCCCAGAGGCCTTCTTCGCCCACTGCCCAGGCATCAAGGTCAGCCATGCAGAACGACAGACTTTTACTTGTTACCCAGCTTTACTTGTCCCTGCTTCTGGATGTTGCTGACGTCTCAGCAGATTTGCCCCGACTTGCCCCGAAACATGCAGCATGAAGGCGTGTAGATCGGAGTGATTACATCGGTAGTGTAGTGCAATCAGCTGCATTCATGGTACTCTTACCATACTACTGCAAGGAAATGGAGACAACAGTAGTATTGTTGTTTGGCGTAGGCGTTTCAGCAAGTAAAAACGGATAAAGAATTCCGAGGAAATGCGAAATGACTTGACCACTGGCTGCACTCAAAGAAGGGAGAACATGGGGCTGAAGTGTCAAATTTAACTGGATTGTTGGGATTGGAATGGATTGATTTATTACTAGTTTCAACTCTACCTCAGTACAACATGATCATCTTTTTGGACTGAGCGATCATGGCTCCCTTGTGTCAGCGCCTCTGCGATACACGAGAGAAGCGAGGAGTCAGCAAAATGCCAAAGTCGCGGCTTTCAAACTGTCGTCCGTGAAACCAATGTTTTAGGTCACGGTGGCTATTCTCTAATGCTGTTTTAGATTAGCGGTGGGGACGGGGGTGCCACTGGAGCTGAGGAAATGGGGAGGAAAAAGTTCAAGGCCTTTAAAGCTGCTGTAGGATGTAATATGATGAGTTGGGGTTTTTTAAGTCGTTTTTCTTCCTTTCAGCTCAGAAAATTAACTGGTCAGTCAGTGTATTTATGTTGCCAATTAACAACTTGGGGGCAGCCAGTGTTGAAGTTTAAATATGAATATCAAACTATATCTATAAAAGGCGTCTCCTTTTTCCTCACTGCCTAATCTCCCCAAAGCTCTGTCCTCTGTCATGAAACGCTGCAGTGAACATTCGTGAAACCCAGCGCTGAGGAGGGGAAAAAGCGCATCTTTACGGCCCACAGATGGGTAACTCAGAGTTCAGCGCACTCTGAACAACGATGGCGTAGCCAAGATGGAATTAACAGCATGCACTCAAAGTAAACAAGTCGACGCTAAAATGACAGATATAACCTCCCTCCCTGTCCGTCGGCCCGAGTGTGCGCGCGATCATCATCATCATCATCGTCGTCGTTGTGAAAGTTGTAAGATTCACCACAGCCTGGAAACGGCAACATGGTTTACAGCTACAGTTCATCCAGTGTGAGTAACCATCACCGAGAGCAATAAACATGTTGTCTCCCGGCAAAGGTCAGGCTGATAAATGTTAATCTTTGCGCATGCTATTAGCACAGCGAGATCCATCTGAGGGTCAGTCCCAGCGCACAGGCAGACAGGCTCGATTCAGCCTCGCTCCGGTGTTGTTGTCAAATTTTGACCTAAATACCATTCAGAGTTAGAACGCCAGGGAAGGGAAGAAATCGTCAGAATATGATCCCCAATTGATATGGGGAGTTTACAGTGGTGCGGGTTGTGCACTGGAGTTTATTTAGTAAAGTAAATATTTCTGTTATAGTCAAAGCGACCTTCTCTTATATTCCAATCCATCTTCCTCAACCAGTCTGAACTTCACGCTTTGTACACATATAAGCCCGGAAAATAAGCCTGGGTTTTGCCTAATGAAGTGTGTTGCATGTTTCTCAGGTTGTCGTTCCTCGAAGCCCGGTACAAGCAAAGGGGCTGCTCCTCTCCTGCATCGCCGACAAGAACCCGTGCATTTTCTTTGAGCCCAAGATACTTTACAGGGCAGCAGGTAAGCTCTTCCTGCACAACATGTAAATATCCAATCGACTCGCAATAACGCTTGTTAGTTTGGTTTTGTGCCCCTGCGATGTTCAGCATCTCTCGGCGCCCTGCCTCCTCGCTGGCTTGCTGTGTCTCCTTATTAAAAACAAATGTTCTCCCTCTTAGTGGCGGGAGTCAAGACAAACAAACAATATGCCTGACTGCAAACAATGTGAGTGAGATCAGCAGGATCACAAGTGTGAGACAGCAGAGCATCTAAATGAGTTGTGAAGTGTTGACAGTGGTGGGCCCAACCTTCCCCTCTTCCAGGCAGTGTGATCAGGCAAGCGTGGTAAAAGTTCGGCCAGGCCGCAGTGCGCAAAGGTGTCCAAAAAGCCCATTATCAAATCCAAACGCCTACTGGCAGTTTTCAAAACTGAAAAGAAAAAAAAAGTAATGAGGCTTTGGTGACACGGCTGTAGTTTCCCAGTGTGAGGAAGAAACTGTAGTTTGAATTCATTCTTGTAACGGCAGTCAAAACCAGAACAGATTGGTAGTACCAGCCTCCAAAATGAAGCATTTCTCTCTTTGATAAGAGCCAGATGATCCTGTGAAATATTAAATCTGACTGCCGAGACTGTTTCAATTATGGTGCCGGGTTAGTGAAAATTGTCCAATACGTTTCTCATGTTACGGCGTCATTTGATATTAAAACCACACATCAACTGAATGTCACTGACTTTATTCACTATATTCCCCCATATTCCATATTATGTTTTAATGTAAGAAAATCGATAAGATTTATTCTTCATATATTTGAATATATATGCTATAAATGATTATATTGAAACAGTCTCGCCTGAGCACATACATGATGTACACATTCAGTAAGAAACATTTATCCTAAATCTTGATTTAAGATTAAAAAAACAAAAACACAAAAGCCAATCTGTTTGGGGGGTAAAAAGTTGAAAGAAATTATCAGAACTGCATTAAAACCAGATAAACAACATTAAAAGAAGGGACAGAAAAGCAAATTACAAGATTAAACATGAATAAAGGTAACAGATTGAGATGTTGGTTAGGTAAGAAAAACCACCAATGAATAAAACCATGGTTTAAGTCTCAATTTAAAAATACAGACAGAGGGACCACATTAGATGTTCAAAAGTCACTGGTTCCGTTTTTATTGCTGTTATGATGGAAGAAATGATTCACCAGCCAGTCTTTCATTTCCTCAAATGGGTCCAGGAGCACCTGTAGGGAGATGCAGCTGAGTCATCAACATAGATGTCCGTCCTCCTGGTTATTTTTCTTAAGAGGGAGCATGAAAACCGTCTGGGCTTAGAAGGGCTGAAGCGAGCTGCTTGTGTTTGTTCCACTGACGTTACTTGTTGTCATTTGATCTTGTCTGTGCGATCTTCAAATCAAGTCTATTTACATAGCACTAATTCATGACAGAAAGTAATATTTAGGCACCGAGCAGGTCTGGACCACACTAAAATATATGTTGTTGCCTTTTTTATGAGTAGATGTGTAGATGTAGATATGCTTGTCATTGTATGATGTGTATGTATGCATGTCTGCAACGTACAGTCAGGCATCTATATAACCTGTAATTAGAATGAAATTATATGTTTGGTCTCAATGAGTCTTTTTACAACAGTCCCGGCCCGACTGGTTCCATGTCTATATCTCTTAAATTCTAATTATAAACATTGTAATATAAAGCTCAGCTTAATCACATTTTAAGCATCCTCTCATGATTACTATCTCACAGCAATTATATTATTGTTCAAAACTATCCAGGCTTTAGTGTTTAAAAATATTGACATTCAATTGTGGTCATTGTGGAGGTGGGTATTGGTTGGGGGTAAATGCATTTAATGTACTACAGGAGAACATAATTGGACACGATGGCTCAGCCCCGTCTCTGAGCGATAGGATTTATCCGGACAGCCGAGAGCAGGTGGCTGAGTTATTGGCAGTGTTTATGTTTGCACTGTTGCACGGTTGATTTGAATCTTGGGGTTATTCGCCTTTTTGGAGCGCGATGAGATAGCGTGTCAGTAATGTGCTTTATTTAACCATCGTGTTACTCCATGCCAACGCCTCCAGAGAGACGGATGCCAAACAGCGCGGTCGCAGGAGACCGTGGTACGTTATGAGTCACTCAGGCCAACACGACTGATGAAACGTGTTTGCGAGTGTATACTTTGGGAGATCAGTCGATAAGTGAAAAAGGAACCACCAGTACCCGAGAAAATTAACTGTCCGTCTCATTGTAACTTTATTTTGAAATAATGGTCCACTACAGTTCAACAATGAAGCCTTATTTTTAATGATCTAAAATGAAGAACTGGTTACCCTCTTCCCAGCACAGAGGTGTCTTTTTAGACTGTTAGCGTTTGGTGGGTTATTTTGATTACCTAAAGGGGCAGAGGGAGCCCACTCCCGTGCCAGGTCCACATGCCTCTAATGATCTCTGCTCAGCTTGTGAAGTCATGGTTTTTAATTGCGTGGTCTCTCTGTTCTTTTGCAGAAGAGGACAAAAACCACACGTTTCTCTCGTCAAGGCCATGCTGTTTTTGCACAGCCGCTTACTAAGCCATAACCTAGTTTTCACAATTCAATTTTAGTATTCAGCATTATTCCCCCCAAAAGGCCTGTTTTCCGTCTGGAAGCTCCAACCAGGGGTCGCACACAATGTACCCGACCCCATTTTTTATGTTGTTTTAACCTAGTGAGTCGGCAAAGTGAGCAGTTTTTCTTTCCTTTACGGCTTCTTCAAGGGTTGAAAGAATCATAGGAGTCATTCAAGGTTTCTAGAAAGATCTTAAACCCTAGGCCTCTCCCCGGAGTATAATTACTGTGCCTATTTGTAATTTTGACTTCATGCACAGAGGAATGCTTTTTAACAGCTCGGCTCCCCCCAAAAAAATCCACTTGCATTGAAGATCACGTCCCCGGCTTGCTTGTGAACCAAAGGCTATGGTTGTGAGTGCACTTTCAAAAAGTGTTTTAAAAATGCGTTTTTGCGAGTCGTGTCTGTGCAGTATAAATATTGCTAATAAGCGGGAAGTTCAGATGTGATGGCAGTTTGACTTTATGATAAGTTTTTGCCTTGTAATGATTTCCATGACCATACTAAAGTTTTCCAAAGTTTTATTAACTATTATTCAAACCATATACTTACACGCACTTTGTGTTGGACTTTGGATCAAAGGAAGCCTGGCTGCAAGGCCTCCGTTTTTGGACCAATGTCCCGTTCATGTGGCCCCTTTTTTTGATTGATATCCCATCCCTCCAATGTTTGTTGTCAAGCTTAATCAGGGTCATGGGCTCTTAGCTGGCGAAAATGATCATTAGGTCATGCACTAGATTGTGCTGATAAAAAAGAAAGTACACCGCCTCTGGTGAGAGATGAGGTTCGGAATGGAAAAAGCAAGAAGAAACACTCAGAATGGGCCAGATAAATGTTCTGTAGGAGGAATTTTGCATTTTGTGATGGTCTGTCATTTCACCAGTTTGTCAAGTACTCTATCATTTAGAGGTACGGTCAGTTTGGGATCTTACTATTTTCATTTTGACCACAGGCTACATGGCGAATTGTTAGACGAATGTGCTCAGAATCGAGTTGTGTATATATTGCGTGCAATGTTTGCCTGGATGTAATCTGCATCCCTGGGAGTTCATCTCGGCACTGATTGGATATTAAGTTGCTTTTCTGTGTGTGTTTGAATTCTTTCGCAGTGGAGCAGGTTCCCACGGAGCCCTACACCATCCCGCTCTCACAAGCCGAGATCCTACAGGAAGGAAGTGACGTCACCCTGGTTGCATGGGGGACACAGGTAAGCCCACCCGGCAGGTCCTCAATGGGCAGACAGAGCAGAACCAAGACGTCTTCTATCTTTGGATCATTTTCCATTGCCACCGGAAAAAAAGGGAAGCCAGGTCTCATCAACACTAAATGATGTTTAAAGCCAGTGAGGCAAAGCAGCGGATTAATTTTAAGCCCATCACAAGCCTCCTCCATCACTGCAGGGTGTCTCAGCTGGCAACCGGAGACTCTATCTGCCCAGACATCTCCACAACATCAGGCCATTCTTGGCTCTCCATGTGTTAACAGTACATGTCTGCCACACACTTTCCATTGTCACCTTCCTTTTCATCAGAGAGATTTTATATTCTGCAGCTCGGTATCAGGTCGCCTGTAACTCGCCGGGAGTCCGACCCGACTTTGATTGTACCCAGCCACTTTATCAGGCTTATCCAGGCCACAATGTACCTGCAGCATGGGAGGGGGTTTGGAGGGCATTGAAGGAAAACATCTCCATCTTGGCCAGTATTATTTTTGAAGGGTTGGGATGATCCAGTAAAATAGTCCTCCTTTTTTGAAACGCCACTCTTTCTTTCCCAACTCATTATTCCCTTGTCAACCGTCAGGCGTGCGCACACGAGTGCAAAGAAAACAACTTGCACCGAGTGGAGGGATCGTCCTCACAGCAACAGTCTTCTGGTCCCAAACGGAGGAGGAATTTCCCCCAGACCCCATTACAGCCCCTCTATCAATGTTAGGACCCCTTTTATCTGCTGAAACGTAGTGTGTAATGGCAGCATCATTCCAAAGTAAATGCTCACAATTACAGAGCTTATTTATTGGAGGTGGAGGCCAGGGTCTACATCTTTCAAACTGCTGTCCCACAGCTGACATCCCCCGCCGATTGTGATAATTCAGATTTATCACAGCGATTCTTGTTTGGACGCACAGCTGATAAAGCCTGCCAGTAAACATGGACTCTGTGAACTTAAGTACTTGATTATTTGAAAGATGAATTCATGGACTAACTTGCGCGGCATGTTTTCTTTTTTTAGGTAGAGATTGTTTTTTTTCAGCCCTCTGTGTAATATTCACCGTGTAAGTGAGTTACTGGAAGGCTTTCACTTCAAATGTTGGAGTTAGTTTTTCTGCAAGCCTGTCACATCGACATAAAACGGTAGATCGGACAGGCTGGAGCTTTTGCACATGATCCAAAATGTTTCATGGGTTTTTTCCCCATAATTTTAGATTTTTTTTCAGTGTTAAAGTGACTGTAGCTGTGAAGTGGATCAGAGTTGAAATCATGTCATCTTCTCATCTTCCAACCAGATCCATGTGATGAGGGAGGTCGCCAACATGGCTCAAGAGAAACTGGGAGTCTCCTGTGAGGTCATTGATCTGCGGACCATCCTGCCCTGGGATGCTGAAACTATTTGCAAGGTGACACACACGCACACACGCACGCGCGCATCATACATATCCAGCATGTGTTCTGTTTACGGCCCAGTACATATTCCCAGGAAGAAACACATGGAAGTTTTCTAAGAATCTGTTGTTGCAAGTGTTTTGGGTTTTAGAGCTTCACTGACTATAAACAGCATTTTTGTGTCCACAAGAGAACAACACATGGCACCTTTTTATCAAATATTTTGTATTATTGCCTGTTTGTACATCAGTTCCAATGTTGTTTGGCAATGACAACGAAGCACTGCACTGTCAGATCTCGTCTTCGGCCACAGACTGTGTGTGTTCTGCATTCTCGAGCCATTACAGCCATGCATCATTTAGATCATCATTTGGCATAAAGGCTGCTGCCACTGATGAGCTGTTCAATGGATTCTCCCTCCCACTGTTAGACAATATTCCTTGTGAGTGTGTGCTTCTAGATAAACAAGATTCCTTCCACAGCTGGTAAGTTTTGGCTGCACTTCTGTGTTGTATCTGCCTTGCACAGACAAAATCTTGTATTTGGGTGGGATTTGAGACGGCGCTCGCAATGTGAGCTCAATGCAGTTTTTGGGAGTAGCGGCTTAGGAAAGTTCCTTCCCGTTTACCGAAAGTGTGTTATTAGACTAAATGACCAGGATCCTCATTGGACAAAGTTTTTGTAAAGGTCTTTGGAAAATAAAACCAAGGTGTGTGCTATAAGGCTTGACCGCGAGAGCTTCACAGTGGGAGATCAGCTGCGTGTATCCACCCTCTCTGCTTGGATGTTGCTTTTTAGACAAACCATGAACATGTCACATGCTGTCCTCCTGTGTCAACATGACCGCCTCGTTGCAGACGTCCTTCGGCTGAATCACCAGATACATTTTAATTTTGCATATTTATGGTCTAATTTTTCATCCTCCTCCGGTGCAACATCGGCCCTTTTTGAGTACCACGCCACTCCTGCTGCCAAGCAAATCTTCAAACCAGCAGTTAAGGCACAAGATGAAATTGCGGTGGGAGGGTAGTAATTTAATAGGGAGTCAATTGGAATCGATGGCAGAGACGGTAGTATTGTGCTGGCAGTGAAGTGACTTGCGACTTGAAATGAGCAATTGTCAGTTACAGACTGTTAGTTAAGAGAGTGGATCTCTCAAGTGAATATAGTGTGGTGATGATTTTTTGTTTTTGTTAATTTATAGTTATGCTTCATTAAAAGAAGGGCCATGAAATTGAACTGTGTGTTTTATGTGCAGCTAATGCCAGGTCTGAAACCTTGCACTTGTCAACAACATCTCTTGTCATTTCCTCAAACCAAATACCAGCTTGAATGTGTTTTTGCTTTCAAACACAATTTCCCAATACAATTTCCCAAACGTATTTTTTGGCAGTTAATTCACCGTTGCATTACACACCGGGGATACACAGGCTTATTTTTCAACTTCTCTATTGAGGCTCCGTTCCCTGGCATGTCCTTTTCAACACCAAGCTCCGGAAAAGCCTTTAATCAACCTATTATTAAACCCCAGTAACTGCATAGAATTAATTTTAGGCCACACCATGATTATTATCATCCACACTGGCACATACTGATACACATTAAATGCTTTTCATTCTATCTCTGCATTAATCTGAATTGCCCTGGCAATTAACTGTTGCATTAGTGAGAGTGAAAACGGAACATAAACAAAGTTGAATCAGCTAGCATGATTCATAAGTGGGTAACACACAAAGTTGTCCAGTTGTTCTGGCACATGGAGGCGCGTGCTGAATGCATAATTCTGATCCTCTCATTGTCTGACTTGTCTCCCATTGTTTGTTTGTAACATTGATAAGCAAAAACAAAACCAGATGAAAAACAGATCCAGCTATCTCTCCACAATCTATTTGTACATATATTCTAATTATTTTCTTGACATTTACAATATTTTGCTTGCCATGTGGCTCATTAATTTCTGCCATGAAGAGATTTGGAGCAAATATTTGGTATAATAATGACCATCATGTCTCCATTATGCTTTTTTCCTATTTTGCAGTCAGAATACTTTTTAGTGACTCATAAGCTTTTTGCAGGAATCAAGAGAATAAATCAGATGGGAAATGATCAGAAACATGTACCTTATGTCCTCAGTAACCCTGCACGCTGGTGTTCTAACCAGCTCGCACTGCCCAGCTGCGCTGGGCTGGCATGACATCTCGATGGTTCTGTGGCTGCAATTCTGCTGATGCCGCAGAACCCATCAAGAGGTCATGAATGACTTTCATGAGGCAGATATACACCCTGAGCGAGAATAAACGGGTAAATAAAGATCTGGCGATAGACAGCAGCTAATGACCCACTTTATTTTTAAAAAATCCAATGGTTAATTATAGAAAAATGTCTAGGTTCAAGTTGGAGATTTCTAACAAATAGTTTAAAAAAAGTAGGGTTGCCAAGACATTGTGTTCACTTCTTAACTCAAAAGATTGTCGTCTCGTCTCCTGCCTTTCCGGCGTAGATGCTCAGGTCTCTGAAGCCATCTTTTTGTACCGCTTATTACCTGGCCATCAGATGCAGTGAGTGTGCTGACACGGAGTTTGGCCACAGACACGCATCCGGCTTCTGGCACCCAATTAAAATTTCGCATGCCCCAAGAGTCAGATTTAGCTTCAGTATCTTCGGGTCAGATATGTGTGCATGCGTGTTGAGCTCATCCATCTATAAGTGAGCTCGGATGCATGAAACACATGAGAAATGATGTGCCTCTCCTGTGGGACAGATCATTAAGGCAGCGTTTGGCAGAATATGCCATCTTTCTTCTCTGGCAGCCACGAGCTATACTTGGATCTAAATATATTCAACCCTCTTGTTGACAAAGGGAATCATGGGCAGGGACGTCTGTAAATGCGCCGAAAAAGTGAGCTCGTTTTTATGTTGTCTCACTGTCTGCAGCGGTCCAGTAAATGTAGTAAGCGGTCCTTAAGGGATATACAAAATCGTTGGTTTATCTCTGCCAGACCTGTAGCTCAGATGATACGCTTCAGAAAGTCTCTGTACTGCGTTTGATCAAAGTTCGGGCCGAGATGTAGTCGTGTGAGGATGCTCATGTCGGGAGCGTGCAAGACACTCATGTCTAACGACTTACTAGTGTCGCTCAGATGCCAATTCAGGCAACATTTCCGTCCTTTCTCTCGTGGTTACTTTTTGTTTGGTTTGGCATGGATTTGGCTAGTCAGCACTATAAAAAGATCTGTGTACCCATTATTGTATTAGTCTTGAGTTGGTAATCCAGCTTCACTCTCAGGTTTTCCAGACGTCTAAATTGGCCGGTGAGGAGTCATGTGTGTATGGCCCTGGCTGCTCTGTAATAATAATAATCTCTGCTATTCAGCACGACAACAAACACTGGTCCCAATGGACAGAAAACGGTGCTTCCAGAGTAATCTATCTCTCCACAAAGAAAAAGAAAAGCCTTTTGTAGGTCTATCAAAGGTGTTTTGATGAATGGGATTGTCTCTATCCCTGAGTCATCCTGATGAATTTGAGTTTAAAGCAAAATATAAATGTTACTGTGATATTTGGGATGGTCCTTTCATTCCTTTTTTTCAATGATGCCCTGCAGGAGTCACATTTACACCACTTCTTTTACTAAAGTGAGTTTTACTGCAACTAAGGAGAGGCTGTATCTTTCAGGAAAAGCTGTTTTAATTAGCCTGTGTTGTGTTGGTATCTCTTAGTTACTAAGAATGCACAGAGTACTGTCATTTTTTGTCTCTTCCTTTTATCTCATTTGCCTCTATTATTGGACTCATTCCACAGAATAATATCTTTCTTAACTTTACAGCCATAGTGAGGAAATTGGTCAGGGCATGTCCTCCTAAACAAGTCCTTGCAAGTCGATGAGTTTGCAAGTCTTATCTTTCTCTTTTTAAAACACCTAAATGATACTTTAGAATCTGTCATCAGTGTTTTGGGCATCTGACCTCGGGTTGCAAAGAATTCGAAGTGTTATTGGAAAATCTGACGCTATCTACTTTTACAACAGTGCCGCCTAAAAACTGCAGGGTTTCTCAAAGTACTTATTGCATACACAACGGGAGGAAGAATGTGAATTCATGCGTTACAATTGTATAATTGGATCTGTTTTCAATTATGTGACATTGGTGACAACAGTTAGTGCCCACAAGGACGTGAACAAGATGAAAGCATAGACTTGCAGCAAATGTCCTCACATGGCAGCACCGTAAACTAACATGTGTTTGCAAGAGAACGTTTTGCTTTTGTAAAGGGAGACCATTCCTGACTCAAGCTGCAGATGGAAGTGACATTTAAAAGAATATTTATCAAATCATTCTCTAGAATTTTGCCAAAGTGCTTGTCTTGTCAATATATTGGTTCATATGGGGACAACTTCATGCGCTTAAGCGTTTAGAGTGCATGTATATCTGGTCAGGATTGGAAGGTTTTTTTATTATTGTTTTAATCATTGGCTACTAAGAGTTTGCTTCGTTCTGTTTGGATTTGAAGAGTTAAGTATATTTTGCTGATTATCAGGATAATATCTTGAACTGCAATTATGTTGGCAAAGCAACTGGTTCCGTTAAATTTCCATCATGTGTTAGGCATAATATATGCCACTTCTGATACTATCGGAACAGAGATGGCCTGCAGGTCCTTGCTGGGCCTGGTAACAATTTTCTCCAACTTAGTGTCTTCTTCTTAATATGTGTAAACTTTCTCCCACAATAGATGTGTCTCTTGGCCTGCCCGCCAACTGAAGTCTCTATGACTGCAGTGCTGCCTGGATCTCAGCCCTCCTAGTGATGCAACCAATTTGGCTGAACCTGTTCAACCCTCAAAACACTTGCAGGAGGAGACCTGAGTCGTACCCGATCCTGAAGGGAGTAGCATAACACAGATTGCGTCAGGTCTTAATAGGGTTATGGACCTAACTGCGCACAAGTGCATCAATATTCATGACGCACAGCATGTAAACAGATCTGATTCGCAAACAAAGCCGGCATATAACGGGTGGAGATGCAGGTGGCTGGGTGCTCGAGCAGGAATGTGAAGCAGTATCTGTTCCGTGGACTTGCGATTCTTGGAAGAGATGGCGGCTGCAATGTCTGCGTGCTCCGAGCACCTTGGAGTCTGTTGACTCACTGTACAGATAAGATGGCCTTATCAAGGCTCTGCTTTCCCTCACTCCTCTCCTAATGGTTTCGATGTAATGTGTGCCCTGAGTCACAGGTAAACAGAGTATGGAAGTGCCCGGGAGCCCGGCTGGACACTGTATACTCAGATATGTTTGTTGTGTGCTGAGGTGGAAACCAACATGAAAGCAAATGGATGTCAGGGAGTCAGCAGTGTGTCCTGCTCAGCATCACGTTCCGCGTTTTCTCATCCCCATGGCTGTGGTTGTTATTGTTTTTATTACTTACTACGATAATTACGTGCGGTGAATGATCTGTCATTTGAGGAGGCCCAAATAGAGATTTATGAGGCATGCACGACTAACTGATGGAAAATATTTCAAAACAGCTCCCAAACATTGATATGGAACGTAATGATTAAACATGGAATTAAAAAGAAATTCTGAGTTTCATGTATTAATGCAAAACTAATCCTGGCTTCCTCTGATGGAAACGCAATGTGATAATGACAAAAAGCAGACTGTGAAGCAATTTCAACTGTAACTTTAATATTTATGATTTTTAAAGTAGTCTGGCGGCAGCTGTGAGTAGGAAACACTGAATCCCAAACAAGCAATATGGAAACAAAGCATTGGAGTGCAAGGAGCTTTGGAATTAAGTGAGCTTTTAGCTTGATGACCAGTTTTCCCTCATTGCACGAACCTGCCAGGGATTGTTTTTCCATTCCTCCAATTCTGACATGAGATTGTTCTGCCACATCTGGCAGTAACGTTTTTAATATCTCTATAATAAACATCACGAGCTTTGCTTAGTTCGCAAGAGACCCTGATGTCATTTTACTAATGATTCCACAACTAACTGAATTTATTTTTGTCAGGTTTTTGGTGGAAAAAATACACTCTTATTTCTTTAATTTTTGATTGTTATGAAGCCAGAGAAAAATGACAAATTTATATGTTACAAGAACTGGGCACATTCCGTGTCCCACCACTTTAAAAGTCTGGTTTGACATCCACCACTCATATTTGCCTCATTATGCCTGCTGCAGCTGAATTCATGTTGAGTTGTTAGAATGCGTGGAACCTGTCCAAGCGAGCCAGGTCTCTGAGCGGCCACATGGAAATCTGTTGAAACAAGTCAACTGGCAAACAATTTTTTTAGAGTAAATTTTTTTTTTTTTTTTTTGCGGGCGCTCTTTTTAGGTTGTGTTGTTGCTATGCTGACGACGCTGAAAGCCAGGCCCTGACACTTGGTCAATGATTGCATCCAAAGCACCCCCCTCCCAACCCCCCGCTCGATTCGGATTTGGAAACTTCTCCCTTCAAAAACAGAGCCAGATGAAAACATAAGAAGAACCTGGCTATAGTTCTCTTCATTTAAAGTAATTTGAATTGGGCTTCTAATCAGGCTTCCATTTCGCTCAAAGCCAGTGCAAGATCGGTAGAAATGTGCCCATTCTGTGTTTCATTTCCCAATTTGAAAGATGAGCCTTAAGCTTGTCGTCATTATAACAACATTAAGCCGCACATTTTGGCCTCCAGATGAGGGCCCGTCAGTTGCCTATGGTTGAAAGGAGTATTATTAACATGCAGGGATGTTTGTACAATTTAAATAATAACCTCAGTGAAAGCAAAGCTACCAGAAAAATAGCAGTGTGAAATATGAAGTGTGGATCTCTAATGTGGTATTTAGTCTTGTGCTTTTTTTTCTAATAATTGATGATAAATAGCGAATAGACTGTTCAATTTTTTATGCAAATCAGCAACAGAACACATCGGTAATGTCTACATATATTTTCAGAACTTTTACAAATATCAGCCTTGGCCAGGCATGAGTGCTCTCTAGTTTTACCTTGCAGTTATTTTCAAACGAACTCATCTGACATATCTGGCTCCTTTTGAATTGTAGTGGAAAAGCTGATAAGGGATGGAAAGAATTGAGGCATTCAAAGAAAAATAGCTGTATATGTGGACCATGTTGTCTCAGCATATATCAACTATGCCTGAGGTTGCATATGGTTTTACCCATTGTTGTACCTCAAACGCACAGTTTGTAATCACATCTAGATCGATTGCAGTTTGATGCCCTTCTTTCTGTGAAATCTGGCCAGATTTCACGCCCTGCGCTGCTGCGAGTTGTCTCTACCTTTATCTGAATCTGTGGTTTGGAGCCATGCCAGGGATGGGGCAGGCAGCCTGCGAGCGATTAGCAGACAGACGGACTGGATTCATGCCTCTGTTTCCCTTTCAGTCAAGAGGTCTTAGCCAGTAACTGGCCGAACACAACACTCCTAATATCTTTGGCCTGCCGTCTCACACACACACACACACACACACACACACACACACACACACACTGGAAACAATCAAAGAAGAAGAAAATGGCACAGGAAGAAAGTGGCCGGAGGTTTGGGCCCCAATCTCTGCATTCTTATTATTGCAGCCCATGTCTGTAATTACAGTGTTAACACTGGACGCTCCGGACCGAACCAGCAAGACTTTGTGGAGGGAAAGAAAGAAAACATGTTGGGCAAAAGAGAGCTGGATAAATATTAGAGTCAGTAGTGTGTGTGTGTGTCATAACTCCTGTCATATGTCGTGCTGCAGGAGTTTCTGTGGTTATATCAGTGGAAAATTACTCATGTTGTTTTTCACCGATGGATCCAGCTCCTTTCTTGTGTTGCCGGTGACAAGTATGGCAGGGGAAGGAACAGACGGTCGGGCAGCACTTCACTCCGCAGCACCAAGATCATTTATCCAGGCAAGATGTGTACATGACAAAATTTGAGGTCGGTGAAGCCCATTTGCGGTTCACCAGAAAATCTCAAGGTATAGTAATATTCCTTCTGTGTCTCCTCCAGTTCCCCCACACCCCACCTGCGTCGGTTTCTCACTGACTTCTTTTCCACTCTTCTTCCTGGCTGCAAGGAGCAGGCACATTCCACAGCTAGGCACTGGAGATTTCTCAAATTCTTCCGAGTGTCACTCACGGGGGAAATGTGGCCAAATCCGCTCGCAGACTCACTGAAATCAAATAGGCTCGTAGTTACAGTAGAGAGAGCCATCGTGAATATTAATCATGGGGGTTTATCACCACAAAGATCGGTCAGAGGATATTAATTCCCTCAAACTATTTGAAGGTGTTTGCAAAAATCTAATTGAGGAAACCCCCGTCCCCCACTATAGCAGTGTTTGCTGGCTAAACACATTTTTGCTGCCAGATGATAATGACGATCACTGTTTTTATTGTGAAAGGAGGCCTTCGAAAGCAAATGGCACTTATGATTGGACGGCCCATCGCCTCCTCGGGCCAGATTGTCAGTTTTCCACTGGAGAGGACGGTTTAGTTAAGCAGCCTTGGCCAGAGGTGTGGGCAGATTGAGATCATTGAGGTCAGCCTGCGGGCCGATAGCGGGACCGAGTGGAAAAGGCACAATGCCTGAAGTCACAAGCGCTGATATCCAAGATGTCCATGGGGACACGCATACCAGATTCTCTGTCAACATTACTTCAGGTTATTTTAAGAGCTGGATGTTAGCAGTGCATTGCAAGCCAAATCAATAAGTTTTGTTTTGAATTATTTTGATTTATATCACTCTTTTTGGATTTCCTCCCTAGGACAACTCAAATACCTGGAAATTAGAGATTTTTCAAATATCCAATCTTTTATAGCTTTAGTTGTGCTAAATTTATATCCCTTTTTTTAAATCAGTCTCATGTTAGACTTAAATGATCGTCAATACAATATATACAAATATTTGGTATGATTGAGTTCTTTTGTCGATGCACACGTCACGATTAATTACATTGACTGATACGTGACTGCGTCATTATTTGTTTAAGAAGGGAAGAGGTTAACCGTTATTTGTAAACCATTATTTGGATTTTGTCAAAACAATATTGATGGGAGCCACATGTAGTTATGTAAATGTGCTCCAGAGAGAATATAATGGTTACTGGGACGCATTAAACACATTTCCTGTGGTGGAAGTTTGTCAGCTGCAGCAGAGGTTTGTGTTTTTCCTCTCCATGGCTTCCTCATATTATGTTTTGGGGATATTTATTAAAATTGCAGTATTATCCACTGATGCTACTGCTGCCACAAGGCACCAGTGTTTGCATGGCATTATTTCCTAGATACTAAAATGTCATTTAAAGTCTGTAAAATCTGCACACAGGCCTACTTTATAGCTTAACTATGCCTGTGATTACCTGGGCATAATACATTTTGTTTGCGGGAAAGGATTTATTTGTTTTAGTGATGGATTAACGCTACACGGATGCAATCAGTACACATCTTTTTATGAATATGCAAATACTGGAAAACGACAACCATTTATAATGTGAAATGAAGCAACATGACGTGAGTTTGCTGCAGTGCCAGAAATTGTAGCCCAATTTTAGGTCTTTCAACATAACAGTGCAATTGTCAACTCGTCTTACTATTAATGCAGTGAAAAGGGAAAGGGTGATAACACCCAACACTGCTTCTCCTCTCCTGGGCAAATTTTGACAGTCCAAATAAATCCGAGCAAAGCAGAAAACAAGGAAGCTTCATTGTAGGTGGATAACGGTCTGACCACTGTCTGAAGAAACACACCAATTGATAAATAGTGACTATCAACCACTTACCGTTTTCCCTCATTTAAAGTCTTTCAAGTTGAGTGACTTCATCAAGAGTCTCTGAAGTGTGGACGCTTTTTCCGTGTCTGCCTCCATATGACCCTTTTTCTTTTTTCTATCCACCCTCGAAAATTCGAGTCCCTTTTCCCTTCTCCAGAAGTTGCCTTAATTAATTTCATATTATACGGGTTACCCTGCTGGGTAAAAGTTCTTCTTACAAGAAATACCCAGGATGTTACATCCACACAAACCACCCCTTTGTTGTGTTATACACCACTTTAAAGAGCCTTTATAATCCTTGATTGATTTTTACAGTGTCTCTGTCTGCTCATACATGCTGCAGCCTGTGGGACGCTCACAAAGGGCTGTCATCAAGTCGGCTTACAGTAGTAGTTGTGTTTGTGTGTACGCGCCGATGGACAGTCAGTGTACAGTGTGGTTACAGGAGAGAAAGGTTGTGTGTGTGTGTGTGTGTCAGGGAGTAATTGAGTTGAATTGGTTTTAATGGGTCTTTATGGGATGTTTGGAGTTATTTCTGTCTGAGGTCTCCTCTGGCGTCCTGGCTCCTCTGGAGGATGGCTTGGCCCTCCGCCCAGTGTTGAGGCTGTTCTACACTTTCTCTCCTGCTCTTTCATTCTCATGCTCGCACGCCCTCTCTCTCTCTCTCTTTTTTTTTTTTCCTAGTTCTCACTTTGTGTTTATGTTTCCTCCCGCCCTGCTTCCCTCTCAGAGCTGTGATTTAAACGGAGCCTCCGGTTCGCCGGGCGCTCACCCCTCTCCGCTAATCGCAGCGCGCCAATTTAAAGGCCCAAGCAAGTAGTCAAGCCTCATACCGACTCTCATTTGTCACGGAGATCACATGGTGGCACATGAGTTAGGACCCCGCCGTGGCCGCGCAATTACAGGGTCGGCGGAAGGGAGCAAAGCCAGCGGCAAGGATGACTCCTCGGTGGCGGCACAGAACTAAACTTTCTCTTCCTGTCACATTTTGATGGACGGCCTGAGGGAAGAGACAGCAATACTCTATGTGAAGCAGAGACTCCCTCACAGTCCACCGCCGCCGCCAGTGCGTGCGCTTACAGTATGAGCGCCGATTTTGTTTTTGTCACTGCCGCTATTTTTAAATTATTCATGACCAATTTAGTGTCATGAATATAGACCCAACAAATAAATGTTGGCAGCTTCCTATGGAAAGAGTACTGCATGTGTTTTGAAAACTCTTAGAAGTAATTTAAAGCACATTATGCGATACTGCACCAGGCAAACCACAGCCTCAGTTAAGGTCCAAGTATGGAC
The DNA here is from genome assembly GCA_903171835.1 of Mullus surmuletus. NCBI lineage: Eukaryota > Metazoa > Chordata > Actinopteri > Syngnathiformes > Mullidae > Mullus > Mullus surmuletus. The sequence continues at coordinate 244,456 of CAESWR010002556.1, read as the reverse complement.
TGTTTTTATTCACTTCCATCCCCGTCGTCTGCACACTGTCCTTTCAGAATGAGTTACTGCTCTTTGATATCTATCTGCAGCGCGGCTTCGCCTCTGTTTTCTACTTTTGTTATTGCGGGGTGTCTCCCTTTTGTTTTTCTTTTTTTGCTGAGATGACAGTTTTATGGCAAAATACCATGATAGCAGCAGATTACCTGTGGAAGTCACTAGCTGTCATAAATCTATCAACTCTGACTAAACAGCATTTGAAAATCCACGGGTGCCGGTAGATGTGGGTGTACCTGCTGGCACGGTGCGAGCGGGTCTGTCTGGCTGTGTATGTTTTTTGCACATACCTTCGGGGGCCCCTAAAACGTCTATGTGTGCGAGCGAGTTCAAACACCATGGGAGAATGGCGGCTCTGACCGTAGCCTCTGAGGCCACGCCAGGTCATCGACCGGCAGCCTCCCAGCCACAAGGTCGCAGAGTGGGCATAGCCGGGATGGAGCGCGGAGGCCTCATGAAAGCAGAGTTGGATAAATGGTGGGTTCAGATGGGATTGAAAGAGGAGCCAAGAAGTGGGGGGGGGGAGCTGGTGACGGGGATGAGATGAAACCGCAGCCTGGAAGAACGTCTCAGTTGGGAATGCGGAGGCTGATGCAGAAAAGGCCGGATCATAGAGGTAGCGAGGACGGGGCGACTGCGGCATGATGAACTCCATGCTGCTCATTAGGTTTGGGTGTGTATGGGAATGGCAGTAAACATGACATTTCTCCTGCAGCCAGCGGAACGACTCCGGCGTCTAATGACAGCCCTGCAGCACAATGAGTAGTAAAGCTGCAGCCACCAGAGCTGTCGCCCTGCCCAACTACTACCCGCCGCCACCAACCAGGAGCCCTGCTTCTGTCTCCGAGCCAGAGCAAAGGCTGGAAGCAGGATGCACCGAGGCGGCATCTCAGTAAAAAAAAAAAAAAAAGAGATGCTGGCTTGATTAAAAAGCACAACGCAGAAATTGATATATTCCAGCAACTATAAAAAGGGTACAGTCTGGATGCCAGTGTGGATGCCATGTTTTAGATGCTGTGAAAACAATTACACATTTATCCACGCTGCCTCGCATTGGCAGTTGTGCCATCGCAGTCATACTGGTGTCATTGAGGTGATGCCACAGTGGCCTAGCTGGCACTTAAATCAAGCGTTGCGCCGGGTGTGTATCCCTTATTTTGTCATGTAATTATTGTCTGGGAAAATTTTAGTAGTAAATGACAAGTTCACTAATTTATGGTCTGACTTCCCTGCAGATCGTTGGCTTTTCTTAGAAGCTGAGAAGTAAGGAAGTAATCAGGATTTATGGTAAAGCAGAGTTGAACAAAATGCAAGAGGTTATACATGGAAATCAAAAAGACCCAAGAAAAAGACATGCCCTCATATAAACTAAATAATCACTTTTCCATAGACTGGAATGATATGATACAGCAACAGGATTTTCTCATTTTCTGCCTATATGCTTCACCACTCACAATTCTCTTCCATTTGTCAACACTCACTGTCTTATAACCTCATTTCTGTACGGTAAAAATTCTCTTTGACTTTGGTTAGTCTTAAAACGTCTCCAAGTAAACCCACATTCGGGACCTGTTCAGCTTCACGCTCAGATCTCGTACATTCCCCACATTCTTTTTCTTTTTTTTTTTGCCTTTCTAAAATTGGCTACCCCTTCCTATCAGTGTCCACCTTAATACTGATCAACAATAAGCAGTTTTTGGCGAAACAACCTCTCTTTGGTGGTCGAACTTTTCAAAGATGGTGCTGTTTAAGTTGCTGTATACCACTATAAACTCATCAGGCCCAGGTCCATTTTATAGATCAAAATCCAAAGCGATCCCTGCTCCAGCACATTGTCGTGCAGCGGTATTTAAAGATTCATGGCATATTTTTACCGTCCTTGTCCTCCGTCTAGGCATATAATTACTCCACTTGGATTCATCTAACTGATGATCTTCAGGCGCTGTCCAAACGTGCATCATGTTGCTCTTCCTTCAGCTTTGCCCCTAATCCCAGTCCCAATTTTACCGACATGAAAAGTGGCTGTCAGGGGCAAATAAGAGGACGGCCTGACTTTTGAGAAAAGGGTCAAACCACAAAATGCGAGCAGATGATTTTGTCTCTTGAAAACCCACATCCAGCACCCGGAAGCAAGTGGGTTAAAGTCTCATGCCACAATTACTACGTTGGCGTTTGAGCGCTGTCAGAGTCTTCTGTCGGAGATGTAAATTTGACTGACTGTGCGAATTTTGTTTTCATCTTTTGAAACGGTATATAATACACTCTTGTAAATTGATACAAATTGAGCGCGTTGGACAGCTGTGGTGTAAGGCTAGACGTAGGAAAAAGAAGTTGCGTTAGGAGGTCTGCATTTTCTTCCCTCTTTCTCACTCACTCGCTATATATAACACCAGTACTGTGTGATAAACCTGAGGCAAGTATTCAAAGGAAATTAGCTATGTCAGCATTTATGCTTCAAGATACCTGTCCACAACCACCACTTTGATATAAAGTGCATGATGTTTCAGATCTAATGGTTGAGATCAAACTTTTTTCCCCCAGAAGACCAGTTGCACATATGGTACATATTAACATACTTGCGTCATCTTCATGTTGGCTTTTATCTCAAAGACTGTTATCAGTACAGCTTCACATATCTCCTTACCTGGCAGAGTCTCTTAAACCACATACTTCTGGAACAAGGATATAGCTCCCTTGCTGCCTGTGGCCATGTGTGAAGGTCCCTCTTTACATGCCAAAGATATGTATGCAATGCCAACTATGCTAGATTAGCTATAGACAACTGCGAAATCCTATTGGTCTCTACAGTGCTAGCGGTACAGTAGATCAGCTCTCATTAGCTCATTTTAGTGTTGGCGGGTCTAGGTAGAGTTGATTTTTGTATACCCATTCTGTAATGGTCACTGTCAAAGTAGTAATGCAAAATGTGACAAAATTAATGGGCACAAAGGGAAGCAATAGTCCCATAGCAATGATTAACTGGTGGTAACAGTCCCAAGTAGTCAAAGAAGTTTCCCCACACCATTACGCCACCCCCGCCAGTCTGCACTGTTGACAACCTTTTACAATGTTGGGTTGTCCAGCTTTGGCGAGTCTCTGCCCACCGCAGTCTGCTTTCTTTGCTTCCCTGGCAGAGGTTGAATTCAGTGTCGTACTCTGCTGTTGTAGCCCATCTGTTTTAAGGTTTGAATTGTTTTGCATTATGAGATTCTTCAGGGTGGTTATCTGAGTTACCGTAGCCTCTATCAGCATGAAGCCATCTGGACATTTTGCGTTGGCTCCACTCCCTGCGAGTAAATTCTGGAGACGGCCGTACGTGGAAAATCTCGGGAGATCAGCAGTTACAGAAATGCTCAAACCAACCTGTCTGGCACCAACAATCATGGCACAATGAAACTCACGAAGGTCACATTTTTGATGGTGTGAAGGTTAACAGACGCTGCTGAGACTTGTCTGCATAATTGTATGCAGCCCTATCCTTGAATGATTAGATAATTGAATAAATGCTGAAGAGCACGTATGTTTTTGAAAAAGCGCTCAGGTGACTGTCAGTCTTTATTAAATATGGCAGGATAAAAGGACATATGTAGCTACATGCCTCACCAAAGGAGAGGAAATGCCTTCATTTTATTGTGAATGTACGTTTTCCCTTTTCCCCTCGGCCTGAAATGTTGTGACCTCAACCCATTTTATGAATTGCATTTCAGACTGTACTAGCACACCCAGTGCCACTCTCCAACCCCAGACATTACCGCATTTTGCCATTTTTCAAACATATTGTCATATGTTTCACTGGCATGAAACACTTCTTCTGGAATAGCTTAGTCTTTTCCAGGCTAGTGGAAATTTGTGTTTTCAGTAGCAAGCATTTTAGGACAGGTCTATTAACTGGGTCACGCATTTCCCCAGCCTCCACTGTCTGAAATTCTATCCCACGATATTGTAAAAACAGTGGCAGGCTCCTTTTGTGTCAAAAGCATCTGAAGAATGCACTCTTGATGCAGCGCGCGCTATGATGGGTCGCCCCTCGGGTAGAGCAGCGACAGGGAGGTTGGGGAATTGCTGGTGTCACAGTGTAAATCGGGATTCACGTTAAGCCCATGTGTATGCGCAGCGTGTCTGAGGTGAGGAATGGGTTCAGCACTGGGGCGGGGTAGAAGATTGGGCCACAGCACTGTTTATTTACCGGACCTGTATGAGTCATCGCACAAAGGCGAAGCTAACAGCAACATGTCATATCAAGACATCGCTCCAGTCTCAACCCCGCGCTCGAATCCTCCTCACTGCAGATTGCCAGCTGCAGTTATTGTCTTTCAGTGTTGTTATTAACTTTCACATTCCGGGAGATGGTGTCATATAAGCAGTGATTTTTGCACACTGCACTCATTCACCTCCTTAAAGATTGCCCAATATGCATCCTTGGTAAACTGATGACTGCTGAATTTAGCTCTCTGACACTAATTTGGAGTTCAGAGTTTGCTTAATTCCCACTTCCAAATACCTCAGCACACAAAATGCCTCTATCCGGAAGACGGATATTGGCGACGCATCAACTATTAACGTCCCACAGCGACACTCTGGTGACACATTTAGTCCCCAGAAGTAGTGTAGCAATGGTGGTGCAGCTCGCCTCAGTTATGTAATGCTTCACAGCCAAACCCGGGACCTCAGCAATGTAAACATTCGCCCGTTGAGCACGAGCATGAAGCCCCAGAATGCCCCTGTGTTTGATGCTATGCGGTCCTGTTAGAAGGGGAAAAATGTCAGGCTTAATTTACAGTGCTATGAGGCCATATGATGCTTATTTTCAGTGGGTTGTTCGGTTACGTTGGATGCTTCGCTCGGTTTGAGGTTTTGAGGGACTGGGAGGTATGCAACATTTACCCCCCAGTGTTTAAATGAAGGGTGTGCAGTGCTGTTATTTCCACTCCCATGCCAAAATGTGAATGAGGGATTCCATGCCAGTTAATGGTGTCACACCTATTTGTACCATCTTATTTTCTCAGTGTGTGCAGATGGTGGATTGTAAAGTGCTTATCTGCGTGGGTACAGACTCAGACTTGTGGTTTGTTTGGTCTTTTTTTGTCTTTGGGGCGCAAGTCGTAACAAGGTGTTTACACAATGTCTGGTTCTTCTATTGTGACACACATTGAGACAAGATGTTTACGCACTTTATCACGGGAAACAAACAGAAACACACCAGCCCTAAGATGAAAATGTTTGCTGAAGTCGCAGAGGGCAGACATAGCTTTGGTCTGGACTGGTGGCAAGTGGATTAGATTATAGTATAGTATTGGTTTTATGCTGGGGCAGATAACGGGTGGAGCAGAGGCATCCTTCTGCAGTAATGTCAGGTTAGAGAAAACCCAAATGCAAATGCCTGGGAGGGTGAGACCTGTAATGTCCATGATTGTCCCGTTGGCCCTGCGTACCAGCCTAAATCAGCCCTCTAGCTCATACTGTTGTGTCATATCCATTTTATACATGCTCGCTCACTCTCTCTCTCTCTCTCTCTCACTCTCAGCCACCCGCACCCCGAGGGTGGCAGGCAGATATAGCATACCACAGCGAGCAGCTTGCGAACCACCCTTACTTGGTAACACCCGTCTGCAGCCTCGCCAGTGGCACCTCCAGACGTTAAGCTCTCACCTCCTCGCACAAACACGCATCCATCATGCAAGCCTGTACGCCAGATTCATGCACGGGCCACACAGATGTACGCAGTGATGGCTTTATTGCAGCAGGCAGAGAAAGTTGTTCACATGTTGGAATCTTCCACCAGCCCTCCTGTAATTATTATAGCCGGAATTAGTCGAACTGCAGACAGCTTTAAAACGTGGTGTGTACAGTGTGCAGCCGTTCGTCCTATTAACCAAGCGGTGTGTCCTCTTGTGAAGGTTATTAAAAGCTTCCCCGATGGGCCGGAACTTCCCGGCATGCCCCTGCTTTATGCAGATGATGCAAAAGACGTCTTGTGGAAACATTGGTTGACTTGTATAATCATATGTATTTCTTTCTTTTTCAGTCGGTGGTGAAAACTGGACGTTTGCTCATTAGTCACGAGGCACCAATAACCGGGGGCTTTGCTGCTGAGATTGGCTCCACAGTACAGGTGAGTGCGTATGTCTGTCTTTATGTCTTTGGTAGATTAGATGTGTGTGTGTTGGTGCTCACTGTATATGATAAATTTTTATTGGGATTTGTACCTCTGAGGAGTAAGAGGCGGCCTTCAAAGGTTTTGGTCCTTAATAGCTTCCAATAGTTTTGTCAATAAAAGTCCCAGTTTGTAATAAAGTCAAAATAGCCTTTCACTGAGTGGCCTAAAGCAATGCAGGCTTTATACAACTGCCCCCTAAGATGCCTTCAGATCTGCCGGCTGCGGCTCTGTGCAGAGCGTGCTGCGGGAGCGTGATGGAACTCAGATATCGGCTCCAGCTGATCTCAAGAAAAAATGGGCATAACTGCTATCATTTATGTCTGAAAAATAAAGCAATCCTTAACCATAAAACGTGTTTTCCATGCCCTCAGCACAAATTCAATGACCTCAGTAACTCCTTGATGATACTGATGTATCAGCAAACACAATATTCATCAATGACAGTGTAACCAATGGCTATGTGCTTATGCCAAAAGATTTTTGTTTGTCAATTAAAAGATGTCTCAAAAATTCTTGTGAGTTTGTACTTGTTAATAACAAGCAAACAAGACTACAAACTAGTTCACTTATGAAGTAGTGTTTCCATGACATGGAATTAATTACAAAATGAGTCAGAAGGTTCCTTGCTATTTACCCAATTGTTATTGTAGACATCAATATCAACTGCTTACCCAACACTAAGTGGGGTGCCCTTAAAATGATGAGTAAAGACATTTTTTCAGGGTCAGACCATTTGTCAGCACATGGGCTCTTCCTTTGAAATCATAAGAAGAAGACACCAGCGGCTTTTACATGTGCCTCTAGTCTAAGCTGATGCGGCATGACTATTCATCTCTTTAAGCTGGCCAAAATGTAATCAAATATTGGCCAAAGAATTGGGCCAAAGGTGGGCGTAGTCCACAGCTTAAGGCGGGTACACACAACAGGATATTCGGGCCGATTTTTGTCCCGATCTCCCCCTTCCGATCAAAGCCAGCAAATGCCTGATTGTCGGATGTTTGCAAACGACATCATGTCTAATTTACTGTGGTGTGTTAAGAGTGTTTTTGTCCGGTGAGATCCGCTCGGAAGGCGTTGGAAGGAGAGATCGGAAATAATGAAAATGTTCACAGTGTGTAATGTAACATGTACCGGACCAACAGCCAATCAAGACGCAAGCTGAGTCAGCTGACTGACGGAAGAGAATGTAAAAACAAACATAAAACATGCCGGGATTTTTACTCCCCTCCAACTCGCATACAGCCCACAGTCCTGACGACTCTATGATTTTTTTCTATAATCGTTTTTTCTTGTGTTTTTTCGAAAAACAACCAACATTGCGTCCGGATCCATTCGCAATGTTTGTTTACACTGAAGTCACGTTTGACCACGCGAGATTTGGAATATTGAGCGTGAAGAACCTTATACTCTGCTGAAGAATCGGTTAGTGTGTGGTGTGCTCCACAGTGCACACCAAACACTGTAAGATCTGAAGAGCGAGATCTTGTGCGGTCTGTCTTTTCTTATCATCGTCTCTAAATCTGTGAAGGTTTGAAGAATCCTGTAATGTGTGCCAGCCTTTAGTCAGTTAAGTCAGTCGCAAGTATTGTATCACCCCAAATGCATTAATGAGAACTTTGGTAGTTCTAAAAGTTCTTCAACTGCTCTATAATAGTAACAACATTTTGAGGATTTCCTTAAATTTCTCTTGTTTTCTTTTTTGTGACATTATTGCATATTTAGATTATATCTCTCTAATATCTTTATCACATTGTCATACTTTCCCATCCATTCATATTAGATATTTCTATTTCATTTTTCTCTTAAATGCTGTCTTCTTTGAAAAAAACTACAGAATAGAGTCTGATAATATGTGCATCATGAGTAACCCCTTTTTACAGTGGAAATTACTGCAAAAAGGGTTTTAGTCAAGCATGAAAATGAATAACAGGGCGGAAGGAGTGATGACTCTTACCGGAGGAGGTCAATTATAGAGAGGAGCAGTGTCATTCTCACCAGCTCTGTGCAAGGCTGTGGAGTGGGCGTTTTTAGGTCTATGCCACTCATGCGACCAGACTGTTGACACAGTGGACCTTACTATCCATATAAGGTTCACTAAATAATGCTGTTGCTGACGGTACACAAGGCCTGGACACTGTAAGTGAAGCACGCCAGAGACAGCCGAGGGCAAATTCTGAGCTAAGTGTGATACATCGCTAAATGAAAAGTGTTCTCCTTCCCATCTTCCTAATTACATCTATTTCTGCATTGTGAGATCATTATCTGCGGCATGTGGGGCGGTTTTTCCCTCTGAGGCACTCTGGACTTGATACAAGCCAGCGTGGGTTACCTTGAGTGCTTTCCTTGTTAGCGTGAGTGAATTTGAAGTGATGAAGTCGCAGCTGTAACATCAATCGATCCCCCTTTCATGGATGCACAGATGCTCTCCTCCTCCCTGAGTCAGTAACTGACCAGTGAGTCATCGTCTTCATTTCCATGTTTCCACTTTCTCAGTGGTTGATGTTAGTTGTTAGTGTATTAATCAGCAGTTCTTTCGCACAGCCTCCGGCAAAGTTATTTTCCCGGGAAGCAAAATGGTGATGGTGACCGACATGCCTGTCGCTTTATATTGCAGTTATTTTTCTAAGGGGAAAAGTGCTTGCTTATGACTCACAGGAGAGGCCTTTTCAACCAATAAAAAGTTGCCATGAAGATGCCCGAGTGTACTGCTTATAATGGTCATGTCTGGAGCAGACCAGGCAGATCTATAGAATACACGAGGCAAAAACCAGATTCAGCCGTTGCAAGACAGTGTACATTTCTGTGGTTTGCCCTCCTGGAGTTCCTGCTTCTGCTTCTGCTGAATTCTCCCTGACCATATTCCAGACTGCCTTTTAAAAAATCAGCTAATTTTACAGTCCTCTCACAGACCTGCCTGTGCGGCTCCCATCTGCCCAGCAGGCAAACAGTACAGATCGGGCGTCTAGCAGGGCGGTGGTGGTCCTGGCACCTGATGGAGCCCCGGGTCCTGCAGCCCTCTGCTCCACTGCAGCTTATCTCCATCCGGCAGCACACCCAGTGACAATTCACACTCAAAAACGTATACTTCACTTTCTTGCTTCGAGTAACGAAAAAAACCTTGCTTGACCCGAAGAACATTAATCATAGCGTTGACTACAGTAAAACAGAGGTGACTGTTCTTATTTTATTGGTGTCTGGATTCCAATAATAACCAAACTGCTACATATCCAGATCCAAAACTCAGCTGGCAGAAAATCAGACGACCCCTAACAAGAATTCAGCCTTTCACAACATCATAGAAACTAAGATAACAGTAAAAATAAATAAAAGGAACTTGGGTTTCATGATCTTGGAGTCTTGACGTGTACAGAGCAACAGGAGTGTGGACACGACACGTTGCCTTTTATTTATTGTGGTTTTTCAGGTCCCAGACTCCAAATAATATGTTGTGTATAGTCTAGTCTGTTGTCTGAAAGCGCAATCTAAAATGTGGATTATTATTGGAGAGTGGCTTCAACTACCACCTCCGGCTTCTGGGTGTTCGAAGAAGGATCCCAAATGGTTTTAATTTTCCTTTTTGTATTAAGAACAGAGAGGGGTTTGGTATAGCTTGGCACTTTTCCATCATAGGCTTTGGCCGCAGCCCTCATGATTTAATAATGTGTCATTGGCTGGCCTTTTCCGAAGTGTTTAGCCGGTGACTGGAGAGGACAAAGCAGTGGAGAGAAAGGGAGATGTGGCTAAAGACGGCGCTTTCATGGACCTCAGGGATGCACAGAGAGACATGGTGAATCACCCCCCTCGCTCCTCAGACTCTACAGACTGCCGGAGAATTAACGACAGCTGATTCAGATTCCTCGGTTAATCGTTTTGGTTGAGTCAAAAATGCTGTAAAATTGCGGATTTGAGCATCCTGTGTATTGGAAGAGCGCGGCTTCAGAGCAGGATAAGTGCGCGTCCCCTGCTCTGCTCCCTGCGATATTAAAACCGGTAGCTTTGTAACTGCAAAGCAACTGCAGTGTTTCCCACAGCATCACTAGACATCAAAAAGCTCTGTCACTGAGGGGGTCTCATCATTGGGGCCCTCGAATCACCCGTTATTAGTTCCACTAGCGGAGCTTTCCAATATTTGTGTGTAATACGAACCAACTGAATCCAAACTCCTGCTCCAACACGTCCCACTGGGTTGTGGTACTGTTCTAGGACACGGTTCAAAGACTAAAGACTCCATTCTGGCCCAGCTGGTGTTAGCCGAGGATGAAGGCTCGCACGTTGTCTGCCATAAATAAGCACCGAATCAGAATCAGACTTACAAGTTTCCCCCAAAGGGCCTTTCTGCTGATGGGCAGCACCGGCCCAAGGCTTCAGGCGCGGCGCCCCGCTATAAAAGTCACGGCAGTAGCCCCACATTTTTCTCCATCGGGGGGAAACACTAAACTGCCTTCAAAGGACGGTGTTTATATAAGAGTGCCCCTTTAAAACTCCAGAATTGGATGCAGGTACAGCTTAGTCGGCCGAGGAGGTTATGGAGGTTATATAATAGTGGTGTGCTGCTGCTTCCCATCAGTCGCTTTATAGCCAAAAGCTGGATTCACCCATTAGCTACTTTTTCCCCTTTGCATAACCACAGGGAGCTGGGGAGTCCCTGCTCAACTGGATTCAAATCACAAATACCACTTTCTGTCACTCTATCCTTTTGATTTTGGAGTTGATTTCTCATCCAAGTCATTATGTAAATTGAAAATGATCCCATTTATCCAAGTAACCCTCAGAAATATCAACAAATTGTGTTTTATCTGACCTGAGAAGGGGCTGCAGAGGTAAATTAGCGGTTTTGCGAACTCTGGTATGTTTACATCGGTATATGTATCTTTGTCTTTGTTAGAATAATTTCTTTAGAAGTTTGTTGATGGAGTTTGAGGATTTCATATCTTGCACAAGATGAGCAGTTATGGTGCAACAACACATCAGTAACTAACTATATCATCTATCGATAAGTAGCCATTGTGAGCTGAGATTATTTCTTATTTTCCAAGACGTGGCAGATATCGACTTGCTTTGCGGTTAGCTGATCATTTTACTTCTATGGCATCGGACATCGGAAACAGGAAAGGAATGGGGAGGCAAAAAAAGTTCAAATGGGGATTCTTGCTGATTTACAAAAGTTCAAAAAGGGGACACTTGCTGACACACAGTTTTCATTCATATGCATTGTCCCTTTCAAATAATCATTAAACTGAAAAAGAGTTTTTCCAGATTTAGAGCTTCGGTGCAAAACATGTTTGTGTATATAGGAGCAGTCTTTATGTTACAACCCTCAATCTGTGGGTGTTTGAGACAAACTGAATTTTGTATTTTTTGTATGTGGAAAGGACTCAGAATGTCACCCCTCTGCAACTCCAAGCCCCTACGGTGGATTATTTTTAAATGCTTTTTGCGACTGCCATGTTCACATATTTTTATTCTGAGATTTAAGTATATTACATATAATGATGCACTTCCCAAAAGATAAACACTGATTTGAATGAAATCTGAGTGGTGTGGCCGTGCTGTGTCCAGCGGTGGTGGCAGGCAGTCAGACTACTGTACTTTGCTTCCACTTCCAGTAAATATATTTAGAGGAGATTACAGATGTGATCCAGACAAACAGAGCAAACTCCACGGTTCTGTCTGACTTTTCGCCTGTAGTAGCGCGGAGAATAGCTGAGGGCGGAATCTCTGTGGACGTCGTAACTTTCATCAATACACTGGTGAAAAGAAAGCACGAAAAAATGTCTTCAAATGAGATAAAAGCAAACTCATTGTTTATTATGTTGTCAAAACGCCCTAGAAGTCTCAATTATGGTTCAAGCCTGAGCAATTTTTGGAAAACGTGTGTCAAGCTGATGAGACGGAATCCTCCCGAGTGTAATGTTGTTTGGGCCTCCCACCGGCCCGCTGATTCAAAGAGTCTGACAACCATATCCAGCATTGCCCCAAGCTCCGATTGCTCAAGTACACCCCTGTTCAGTTTTTTGTTTTGTTCGTTTTGTTTTGTTTTGTTTTTTGTTTTCAGTGAATCTCAAACTACACGGCCCATGAAATTCCTCAGAAGTTCAGTTTGTGAGTTTTTTCTCAGAACACATTTTCAATTTTTATGTTCCAGCCTGCTCTGTCATAGTCTCGGTGTAATCCGCTGGAGGCTTTAAGTGCTCAGTAGAACACGCCTGCAGTCTGCATACTGCTCTCTTACACCTTTTCAGCATGCAACTGAGATGGATTCCACCTCACAGACCCTCCGGCCATTCAGTTGTCAGCACATGAAGGCCGTGTGCTTAAGCAAACTTTGATAGAAAAACAGTGGAAAATCCAAGATCACAGTTTGGGTTTTACATCAAGTCGAGTATATAGCGGCGATTGTCAGGATCCACCGCAGCCGTGCGGTCTCATCTTTCTCTCTCGTGGGTTATTCTCAAATTCACAAGAAAGTCATGATAAATAGGACAGAGGGTCTGAGCTCGTTGTCCCTTCTGATTGTTAATTCTTTTCACAATTTCGAGCTTGGAGCACGCTGACTGTCCTCACATTTTTTGGAGGCCAGCAGCCAGTAGAGCTGGGAAATATGCTGAGATTTTCCAACCAGCCACCATCAGCTACTGTCAATTGTTGACATACTCGCCGCATGTGTGTGTGTGGCCTCGTCACAGCCAGTGGCCACAAATGCAGTCTACCCTAACCGCATTTATGCACTCGGTGCCGAAGCGCTCCCTGTGGGTAAAGCGCTCTGTGCATATGCATCACGTGCACCTGCTTGTTTTTCACGTGCAGAGAATTTGCAACGGCTGTTGATGTTGTGGCGAGCTGTCACAAAGTCCAGCGGCTCCAGATGCAGGTGGGCTCTGCTTGTATCCTCTAAAGGAACAAATGCGAATAACCAGTGACCGGGGTGCACGTCCAGTTTCTGGTCTGCAAATATGATTTATGAATAGAGGGACTGACCTGTTTCTGTGAATGAATCACTGAACATCTGTGCAACAAGAGCATGCGCATGGTCGAAATCCATTTTGGAAAATAGGAGATCTCCCTTAAGAAGACACAAAAACTAGACAGGTGGTTGACGGCCGGTTGCAAATGCACAATAGATATGCATTTACCCCCATACCTGCAGCTGAATCCTTTTTCCTTTGCGAGAGCTTTCAAAAAGGGCACACTGGATTTCTAAACCATATTTGAAAACATTTTGACCATTTGATTAGCTTAAAGTAGGGGTTCACAATATCAGACTTTTTTTTTGCCAATATTGTAAAACTCAGTTGCATTACTGGTATCAATATGTTTCCCTCAAACCTAATTGGAGTAGTTTCCCCTGAAGTAGAATTAACATACAGTGTGAAAAATAAAACAAATATGTTGACAGTAGTATGACCTTATGGCACGTATCCTATTTATATGACTGTTAAAAAAGTAACATTCAGGCTTTAGAACAGACTTGGATGTTGTTTTTCTTTAGACTTTTTATTACATTGATTTATTTTTTCCGAACACAACGGCAGGACAGCAGTTGGCAGATAAGGATTTTTTAAGCAAATACCAGCCAATAACAATAATATGCAATATTATCATGCATCCATAACTTACACTAATGATGTTTTGGATTGTGCAAGCATTGTTTGGGTGTTATTAAACTCAAGTTTTTCCCCTCTTGACGAGCGTGTGAACACAGATGTCCAAGCCATCACCCGTTGACGTCCCCCCTCCGAAACCTCAAAGTCAAATTTATAGGCTTGATATTTTTACTGTTGTTCTGTTACTTTAATTAGCAGTTGCAGCCAAACTTGTCAGTTCCCCGGATTTATCGGCACAGTCGAGGCCGCTCAGACTGACACCCCACCATGTCAACTCCACAATGCAGAAAGCTACCTCTTGTTGCGTTGAATTTTTACAGGTTGTAAACGTGCAGAAGCACAAAAGGGCTCGTCTACAAGTCTGACATTCCCCCAGACTCTGCCAGATGTTTTATAAGAATTGAAAAAAAAATAGTGTGAAACATACAAGTCCTGCCCTGCCAAATACCATACTGCTCACTATGGTTGATGAAGTGGGATTATATGGATGGTTGCGTTTGAGATGCTGTCAACGTCCTAAGAAACAGCTCAGAAGTGGTTCGGTGTCACCCAGGCCGCGCACAGGAAGGAGGAAATTAGTATGTTTTTGCTTTGGTTGGTTGAATCCCTCGCAGGTCAGTACAATCTCGAAGAGGGTATTTCAGGTCTGTTTCTGCGAGTATGCGCCTGCATCCAAGTGTGTTCATTTAACGCATCAGGGGGCTTGTCCCATTTGGAGTGTTTTGGCCAACTTTATTCTGCTTTGTCTCCATGGGAAGAGGTCAAAAGCCAATTTTAGAGACATGAGTGATGGCTTGTTTTGCACTCCAGCCAAATTGCCTGAGTACTTGCTCCTATGAGGATCCTGATAGAGGCATTTTGGCTTGATTCTGCAAGTCTGATATTTTAATGAAAATATAATTATCTTGTCAAGTCATTGAGCTAGTTCAAATTGTAATATTGGTCGTAGGACATTTCACATGTCAACTCCGTTAATATCATTATCCTTTTCTTGATGTATTATGAAATTTCAGACGTCTCCAGCGTTTCCGTAGGGTGGCTCGTTCTGTGAGCGCGGAGGGTCCAAAAGGAAGAATGATGTCAGCAAGAAAAAGCCCTAGGACCACACTCCCAAGCCAGGAACGTGGCTGTGCATGATTGTCTGCTTGTGTTGGAGTGTGTTGCAAAAGTGACGAAATCCTGCAACTGATCAAAGCCGAATGTGCAGGCCCTTTGTTGCACAGGCAGATAACACACTTGCGAACCGGCCGCAGCCCGCAAACTCCCTCTCATCCCTATTTAATTTGGTATATTTCCACCCTTCCATTGTTTGTGTCTCCGACCTGTTTGGTCTCACAACATCTAATTTTTGACAAGATGATTCTAGAGTGTGAAAGGTCATTTTTGACCTTGGAGGCTGTATGTGGACAAAAAAACACTTCTGCTTCGGCTGTATCTCTGTCAGTGGTAGTTGAGTGTTGATCTTTTCAATGAAGTGCCAATACATGTCTTATACTTGTGGCCTCTTGTTTTGTTTTCTTATTTTTAGCCCTCAGCATTTGAAAGCTTGTGGAATAATGTGCTGCTTCATGTAACTTGAGTCTTGTCTGCCGATGCGGGACGCCGGCGGTGTACACACTCTGCTGTCTGTCAGCCAAAAACGTTTACCAAAGTGTCAAACACACGTTGCACACAGCCACCAACGCCTGAAGGAATGATGTCCGCGCACGGGAGGGGGTCACCTGCCACAGAGAGCATTCGCACTCATCCTCCTCTTCTTCTTTTTCTTTGCAGGAGGAGTGTTTCCTCAACTTGGAGGCTCCCATTAGTAGGGTCTGTGGTTACGACACCCCCTTCCCACACATCTTTGAACCGTTCTACATCCCAGACAAGTGGAAGTGCTTCGACGCAATCAAGAAGATGATCAACTACTGAGCTGCTGTCAGGTAGGGGCGACCCGGCAGCCTTTTGAAGTCCAGTTATGAAGCGGCGTGTGCAGTTTCCATTCTATACTCACCCAATGATTCGCGTCATTCACATCAGTAATGTAGAGAATATTTGACTTTTTGCGCCCACTATTGTACATTCCAGGGCCCCGGTCACACAAAGCACGTTGAAACCCCGCCTGACACGGAGAGAAAGTTTTCACAGATGGACACAGATATGAGTTTTAGTATTTACACCTGTACTTTCTCCAGCATGACGCGCCAGTTTTCATAATTAACACCTGGCAGCGCACGGCTGAAAACCAGAGATGCATCCCAGCTGACCAAAAATGGGGGATCATTTTACTCTAAAAGTACTAAATGGAAACCTCCAGCAAAGTTGGACACACATGTGCACCACAAGTTTGAGTGAGGGCTTGGAGGTGCTGCGTATTTCAGACAACTCACTGGCATTCCTTAGAGCTACCTGTAATCGTAATTGATAGTTTTGGCAGCTCTGACGAAACGCAGTCCAGGAGTTAAGAGCAACTGTTAAAGAAAACAGTGAAAGGGTTTATGCAAGATGAATGCCATTTCAAACTACTGTGGACTGTATAGCAGTGTGCTAAAAAGTAAAGGAAGGGTTTGTTTGTTTTTTTCTTTTTGCCAGCATGGGCTGAATAGAATAATTGTGAAAAGAACTAAAAGTCCATTAGATTAGGATTATTGGCAAACAATTACTAGGTATTGCATCTTCCTCATTAGTTTTAAGTCATAGATGCAGTTTGATCCCAATTTAAATCATGATAGTAGACATAAATGACAAGTTGCCATTCTCACATTTATTCCACTACAGAGGTACTTCAGTCCACACGCTGCTGTTTTTGTTTTGTTTTATAACTCCAAAACTAAACAAAGCTAAACTCAAAGCAATAAAACCCCCACTCTGGTTTTCCCGATGACACACGCACTCTGTAAAATGAGTCTGGCCTCTCTCTTAAAAATCAATGCATGTATTCACTTGGTAACCGTCTGACGTCTTTCCACCTTATGTCTGCGCAGCCCAAGCAGTTTAGCTTAATTAGCGTACTCCTACCCAGAGGCAGATTCTACAAAATATTAGCCTGCACAGGTGTAACTGGAGCTGTGAGGGGAAAATTGGTTTTGCCCAAGGAGCACTCAGGCCTCCTCGATAAGGAAAGGGTTTACTTAATTAAATGCTTGCGTATTGTTTTTACATCGCTGGTAATTTTGTGATACATCCAGTAGACCACATACTTTTACAAATGTATTAAGAGCAAATATGCTATACCAAGCAATTATTGGTGCCCAGTCATATGACAAAGAGAAGGACAGCATCCCAGCTTCGACTCTCAGCAACAAACTTTAAATGCACAGGGTTTAATCTGCATACGTGGAAACCCCCCCCCCCAACCCCCCAACTAAGGCATCTGTTTTGCACACGGTCACACCTGTGTTCAGACCACCGACGTGTTATCAGACCACACGGTACTCACTTTAGTGCCATGATGTCAAGAATATTCCACTATTTGTGTAACTCAAGCTGCAGGTTACAGTGTGATTGGTTGCAGGAGTGTTAAATAATAGAAGGATGGAATACTGAGAATCAGCCAGTATTGTACTAGGCCTCTTTTCTTTCTTTCTTTTTCATACATTCGGTGTCATTTTGAGTTATAGCGATTAAAACGTTGGCGCAGATTGATAAAAGAGATGGAGCCATTAATAATAAACCTGATTGAATTCAACACATGTCACCTCTCATCCTCATGGCCCACCATCTCTCTCCAGCTCCACTTTTCCACCTCTCCTGCCAACATTGCCCGGTTATTCATTTTCTCAAACTCTCTCTCTCTCACTCTCTCTCTGTCTCTCTCTCTCCTTCCAGAGCCAACCTCTGGTAGCCCCGAAACTCCGTGCGCTCCCTTTTCCTCTTCATTTATCCAATCAGTGGACTGCCGCCAGGAAAAGACACTATGTTGACCATCCAATCGGGAAGCAGTATCTAGACGGGCTCCGTGCCCCTCTGTGTCGTCGAGCTTAAAAAAAGACTGTTACGTTTCTGGATTGGGGAACCTCACTCTGTCACAAGGGGAAAATGACACCTCGGGTTGCGGACTAAGTCCATTGTATATGGTGAAACTCTCCATCTGTCTACAATAAATGCACATAATTTCATTTTCTCACTAACAAAAGTTTGAGTATTTTGTTGAATTTGTCTGCCTTTCTGTGGTGCTGTTACTTTTGATTTAATGTGTCCAACTCTGCTCTAATCTTTATTTGGTTTGACATGAACTCAACCTTTATTGCAAGAATAAAATGCACTTGTGGTTTTTAAGGAAAATAAATAGTCATGATTGGTGAAAACATTTAAATGGGTGAATTGCCTTGCTTTGTGTTTGTTGGTATTCCATCGCTCACATGTTGTACCGTCATTCTGGCGGCACATGAAAGCATCCTGGGTTGCCAGCGGTCAGAGGATTCGGAGCGATGTATAACAGACTGGCAAAGTCTGCGAATTTGATAAATCTTCTATGAAAAACTGTGAGCTTTACAATGCCAGTTGGCAGGGTAGCAGAACTCATCTGGCCTGGGAGCGCCTTGGGGTCTCGCAGCAGAGGAGAAGATGGTCTTTGTTACCTTACTGGTCCCCTCTCGTCCCAGGTTGGCTGTGGAAAATGAATGGGTGGATGTCTTTAACAACTTGTTGAGCACATTTATAGCATTAAATGTAGATTTTTCAGCCAGCTGCTCTTCCTTTATTCCCATATGGGGGAAAAAATGAGGAACTCAACATTTGTCAGTGATAGTAGCTCTTTGATTCAAATGTTTGAAAATAATATGTGGAAAAATCATAGAAATGTACATCATGGTCATAGCATGAACTTTTGTCCTCCTGTAAAATTTAAAGACCGTTCCATTTTGTCAATGCTTCCATGGGAAAATTGTCCTCCTCGTTAAAGTTGTCCATCAGCTGAGGTTTAAAAATGGAGTGTCATGGACTCAGTTGTGGCCACTGTTTTGCCCCTATACAGCACATGGTTCTGAGGACTCTCGAATAAAAGGTAAATTGTTACGTTAACAGCCATGAAATCTGCCCAACAGGAGTTGGATTTCTGCCTGTGGCTCCATTAGAAGACGCTGGCAGGGAAACTGCCCTGCTACTTTTGACAGCAGGGAACATAAGTGTGTTAAGATAATCAAGTGTAAAAGTGAAAAGTGTGCTGGCCTTTAGAAGACACACAATTCATCACGTTATGGCATTCTTGGATGGGGTCATTGTTGGAGACAGTGATGAATCTCGAGCGCAACCTCGGGATGGCATCAGAGGACAGGTCACAGACTCTAATTCACCGGGATTCTTCCTGAGGAGACTATATGAATGTGCTCACCAAATGTCTTGGAAAGGCTGTTTAGAAAAGATGGATTCCTTCTGTACACATGCACACTGGCCTCAGGCACAGGACTCCAAAATCAATAGGTTTTATCCTTTTTGGACGAGGATCGTTTTTCTTGCTTTAATGCACTATTTCTATGTTATTATTTACTGGGTGGAGAACAAATGATTTGATACAACTTTAATTAACATTGTTTGGGAGGTAAACAGCCTTTGTAGCATGGCTATCCTGTGCTAAATTTGGACACCAATGTTCCATTTGTCCATGCCAAATGCTTCCATTTCTATTCTATTTTTATGATCAATTAGCTGTTATATAATTTACCAGGAATTTATTATGTATCCATTAGTGTTTGTATCTAACAGCTCCTAAGAAAGTCTGTTTTCCATTATGAAAAGGTCACCAGAATATCATCATAGGAGCTCTGTCAAGCTCTTTGTTTCATTTGGTTTGTGTTCCGCTAAGACAAATATGTGCTGTCATCCCCCCATATTCAAAAGATTATCACCTCTAACCCTTCTCTGTGAAGGCCGCCTTTTGACACTCCCTTCAAATTCTCAAAGCGGCCATAAACACTTTGGGATAATAAGTGTTGTGTCTTTTTCTAATCCTCCTTCTGCCCCGAAGTTTCAGAAAACGAAAATGAAGAGACAAACCAGGCCAGTGAGGGAAATTCAACCATAGCCACTGCACTTGACATTTATTAGTTTAAGATTGATCAGCCATAATTATGACACTTAGACTCATGTGGCGTGATATATTTGAGTGCTGACGATTGGAATTACAGTGGTATTGTAGCATGTGTTCAGTTCTTCACATACTGAAGCAGCGTTTTCTACAGCCGTCACTCCACAGTTCAGCCTCAGAACAACCTGACAAATGTAAACTGACCTGATACATTTCCAACTTCAGCCGATCCTCAAACAGCCGACCAGCAAACCTCCAGGCACTCACTGACACGGTCCGCTCCCATGCTCGATGTGTGTGAGTGCTCACGTCTGTTCATCTCATCAGCGGCGCATGTTGAGACACAGCAGCACCTCGACCCGCACAGCCCTCTCATTCTTCTGGGGTCTCCTCCACTTTTCAAAAAACCACAGACTGACAGCATTGAAGAAAACAAATGTGGAATGTGAACCTTAAAGAACACATTTTTCCTTTATTGCGGCTCCTCGGCGTTCCCTTCATGTGGCAGGTTTCTCCATGTGCCAAAATTGTGCATGAAAGTGCATATACAAGCAGTAGTTTGATGGCACGGTTTTTCTAATCGCCCGTTGTGGCTGCATACAGGGTTACTTCCTTATGGCCATCTACCGCTCATGCAGTTTCAGCCTGTTGGTGGCGAGAATAATCATCCTCCTAATGAACCGTTTACAATGAAGAGCAGAAGACAGAGCGGCGAGGCCAGATGGCCCCCATGCCTCAAGGTCTTGGCTTTTAATTTGCAAGTGAAGTGCAGAACTCAGCCCATCAGCGGAGTTTAGGAGAAAGGTGAGAATGACTTCAAAGTGTGAGTAATAAATTAAACAGACTGATGTTTTCCCCATGGCGTTGCCCAAGCCTTTGAAAACGGAAAAAAAAGCAAAGGAGTATAAGCACGGTTTTCATGTAACACGGTCATCTGGAAAAAATTCAGATCAAATCCTCAACATTTCTCAGTTTACATTTGGCAATTTCTTCAGTCCTGTTTGGACGTCTTTTTTTATGTAACAGTATGGAGATCCAAATGTGTTGAGCGATCGCGTTTCATGCAACTGCTTCCAATATGTTACTTTGCAAACAGTTGGTGATGCGAAACGGGTTTGTGCACAGTAAAAGAAAACGGCATCACTCGTGTTTTCCGGGTATCCACGTAATCAAATGTGCTGCTGTTAAGTCGAAGTAGTTGGCAGCACCTATTATGAAAATAAATATGTTTGAGTGAATGTGATAGAAATGAACTCTTGTATTTTGTAGTAACAATGAGCAGATCCCCCTTCACAGTGCTGAACACAGCCTATCACCAGCTGAACTTTGAAGGGGGGGGGTGGGGGGGGGGTTTGAAATGACTTCTCAGATTGGCTCAAAGCTGGAATGTAACAGATACTTGCATTTCAGCCAGACACTCTGTCCCTGCTGCTAAAAGTGGATGCGATCCCACCTTACCTTCCCAGTGTCACACCCATCAGAGTGCTCTGCAGAACCCGCACAGAGCTTACAGATGAAAGGTAGAGTCGTAAAAAAAATGTAAAAAATCTGACAATTCTACTAATCGGCGAGTATCTGCTAAGCTCTTGTGAAGTTTCCGGATAGGATTCTCAGCACTCTGCGCCACAAACCCTGGTCAAGATGTAAAGATAAAATCGCGTCTGTCATTTTGGTCTGGGTGAAAGCAGGGCCTTTAACCACGGTGGTGTGGCGGCCCCTCCTTTGGGCGGGGTGGCAAAGATGACCTCTGCTTGGTAGGAAGGCCATAATAGCATCTGTGCTCTGACAGTGTGTCATTACACACTATATTTACATGAAACGCAGAAACCAGGGGTGGTAGGTCCCAACGAAGAGCTACGGGGGGTGAAGATGCTCTGGTGCACGATGAGCAGAACAACCAGAGATTACTGGGGATTATAGAACCACTTCGCCTGTAATGTGGCCTGCTGTGGATTTTAATGGTTGCAGGGTCATGTTTTACAGCATATTTACAAAATTCATGGGATTTTTATGATTGTGATTATCCAGCCTCCAGTGGATATTTTATTTTGATAGTGAATTATAACCAGCACTGCCTGGGACGGTATGTCCTGAGGTTTAAGTTGAATGTCATGGCCATGGAAATTCTTCTTGGATGTCAAATCAGTGCATAGAAGCTTGTTTGCCCGTTTTTTTCAGACATTCCAATTTCAGAGAAGTGTGTTCATTTCACACTGATAAGAGACACACACACACAGGTTTCACTGAGCAGTGCAGCATATCGCCCACGCAGCTTTTGACAGTTTAGACTGACAGTACAATTTGCGTTGAAGTCAACAGGTGCTGGTTCTGTCACTCATTCAGTCAACATGCTGCAGTGGAGCTCCGATGTTTGCATTTCACAAGGTGGAAATTTGCAAATGACTCGATAGGATTGGGTCGGACCATTCAAACACACTTGTTAGCGTCCTGTCTGTTGCCTGACACTGGAAACCACATGAGCGACAATTCCTATATCAACACCTTTGCTATTAAAGCAGAACCGTGCAACTTTTCTCAGCAGCTGTTGCCTCTGCTGCCAAGAGTGGCAATTGCGAGACGCTGGTGCACTGCTGATATCTGAGCAGAAAAGCTGCCACAACAGTCGAACGGGAGAGAAAAGCTGTATAGAGGTGAACAGATGTTTCAGATACTGATGATTTTCCTGTTTTACCAAAACATCCGGAGTATGAGGGAATGCTAGGAGATGATCCGAACAAACTTTGGACTCTAAGAACACTTGAGTTGCCACTAAT
Organism: Mullus surmuletus; assembly: GCA_903171835.1. NCBI lineage: Eukaryota > Metazoa > Chordata > Actinopteri > Syngnathiformes > Mullidae > Mullus > Mullus surmuletus. Next base: position 221,869 of record CAESWR010002556.1, on the reverse strand, counting down.
GTCACACACAGTTAAAAATACGCAAGTTGGTGGGATACACAAATGGTGGTGTGTGATGTTGAACCATTTGATTATGAGTGGTAAAATGGTTGTTTAAGGATAGTTTATTGATTTATGATGTTCATTTCAAACGGAAATTATGGTAAAGTTTGAACACCTAAGACACATTGAAATGGCCCAAAGCCAATCAAATAGAAATACATCCCATTAGTATAACCAAGCCAAGCCAGCCTTGCCAGTGGACTGCTGTAAAATGAAGCCACATCAACACAGGACCGCTGTAACTTTACGAAAAACAACGAAATATAAAGTCAGGGATGCTTTTAAGTTACAGAAAACTGAGGGGAGGGACAGGGATTTTCGGTAGCTAAACACACAAAGGTATGCAGCCGCCATGTTGAAAAATGTCCAAATCGGAAACTCCATTGCCGATCTCTGGCAAAAACCAAAGTACGTCACCAAGCTTTCGCACAGACTCTATAGTATACCTTTAAGAAGTAGCCTCCCAAGTTAGTAGCTACCAAAGCTAGTTGCACCCAATATATTTTCTTCACATTACTTTTACTTTTCACACCTTTTTCGAACTTGAATGACTAATTGGCCATGGTTAGCGACACGGCTGTAAGCCGCAGCGATGCGTAAAAGCTCCCCGAGACTTTGGCCACCATCCTTGGGTTCCCAACTTCTTCACTCCGGATTTGAGCAGGATCCCTGAACAGCGCGGACGCGGTCATGCCAAACAGGATGAATATTCTATTACTTCCTTGTGAAGGAGAGATTTCACGCTAAGTCATTATTGGAATTTAACAAAAGGCAATTGAGTTCACTTCTTGCGCTGCCTTCAATATCTCTCATTCTGTCGCATGGAAGGGAAGATTAGAACGTTGGTTAGAAAAATTCGAGCCTACACTTTGGAAAATAAAGTCAGGCTAATAAAAATTGAAGAGCGACTGTAAATCACTCCCTTCAAGCTGCTACTCGGTGTGTTTACATTACCCGGACTTGGTGTTTGCGGACCACGATCGTCGGGGGCTGATGGTGAATGCGGGCTGTTTTTGTTCCGTTTATCCAAAGCTTCATTACCCCATTAAACATTTACCCGTGAGCACACAAACACAACGCGTGTACTGTACATTAGTTCACTGATGCCATATGATTGCGAGAGTTCACCACGCAGCCTATAATGTTTGGGTTTCCGACTTGTGGTCCGCTGCCTCTTTAAACCCAAACAGAGCACTCACAGCAGCTCCCAAACAAAAAACACATGCACATCTGCACGTCCAACGTCTGACAATTGGACCTTTCCCTGACACAGACGCACAAACCAGTGATTAATAATGAATTTCTGTCATGTGTTAAAAAAAAATCAGTGGTGTGTTTTTAATTCTGCCTGTTGGGAACGACGAATGGTTGCTATGGTGAGGGTAGGGGGTAGAGTTAAAAACACTCCCGGTCGGCGGGGGTAATTTCGCCCGGCTGTTGGCTCGTCGGGGTGTTTGCGCACCGATGACATCCTGTTCGACACAGAGGGTCGTTCAGTCTCATCTGACGTAAGTGGTGCTAATTTGTGCGGCAGTAGAAATTGTTTCCAGTCCTAATTGAAGGGGCTTCGCATGTGAACTCACGTTTAGACCCTCCGCTGCAAAAACGGGGCAGGCAGAAGTCAAGGATGATGCACGGTTACCCCCATAAACTCCCGCTCGTCGTCAGTGGGGGGTTGATGCGACACAAATGCCTCCCATCTGTCCGACCCTGACTGCGAGGCAGTATTCCGCTTTTCGAACCCCCTCTCGGTGAAGGACGTACAGTAGTGATTGGTGCGATTATGTCATCATAGCGCCGGTTGCAGTGGAAACAACCGCAGTTCTATATTTGTTTGGGGATAGATAGCTCTGACAGAAGTGCTGCCAGAGCACCACGTGTGTTGTGTACTTGGAAAACGCGCAGTGACTGATTTCTCCTTGCAAATTACCCGCCTTTATTGAGAGGCCCCGTTGTGCTCGGTTCCAGGCCCTGTGTTTACCTTCACCAAGGAGGGCAGCTTTTCTGTTTGTCCGTCTGTCTGCGGGACTTCCAAAAAGACTAGAGTTTGAACAAAATATATTGGAGGAAAGGCTACAGCAACATCTACTAATTTAATACCTTGACTTTAAAACCCTGAGCTCTTTTTTCGCTCCTGTCTTTTTAAGACTCTGTAACCCATTGAATGTTTTTTTTTAACAGGCAAAATATTTCATTGTTAAAAAAGAAATCACTAAATCATGCAAAATTTGGTCTGAAAGTTGCTCTTCTGCGTGCTGAGTCTCTAATCCGATCTTTTTTTCCTTTTTTCTTGTGTCGCCACCACTGGGCGGAGCCAGAGTTGGAACCTTTCGAATTCTACATATTGTGGCTTTAAATCTGAGGTTGTGACAGTTTTTCTTCTCGATTGTATTTTCCACTCTGCTGGCAATTTCCACAGATTCTGACAGACACGCAACGGTTCCAACACAAACTGTGCAGACTTTCTGCACTTTTGGTCACGAGGATAATCTGATCTGAGCTCCAGAGGCAATTCCTTTGACTTGCTTTGATTTATAAGAATTTAAACGAAATCGGGGACATCTGAATACAACTTAATACGGTTCAACGTCCCTGTGAGTTACAGCCTCCAAAATTGGTTTTAGAATAAATCACTGCATTAGCTTCTATCAAGGTATGAATGAATCGTCAAGCATACACAGAATCTCGACACGCCGCCGTGTGTGTTGTCAGCTGACTGCGTGTTGCTGACTCTGCTCAGCAGCTGCCGTAGGGAAGTTCAGCATAGGTAAGAAACTGCGGATGTGCTTGATCAACTGTAACTAGATTCATCTCCTTCCAGTGCTTTGATGTCCATGTGGTTGTGCTCTTGCGCTTGGAAGGACAAGTGTAAACTACTCATATTGGTCCTGCAAGAAAAAAAAAAGACACTGTTTTGATTTCAGATGCATGTTCAAG